>BLSF01000007.1:302347-676860 GCA_012862575.1 Parietichytrium sp. I65-24A
AGAGAGAGAGAGAAGGAGGAGAAGAGAGGAGAGAGAGAGAGAGAGGGAGAGAGAGAGGCCAGTGTCAGAACAGTCAGAATAGTCAGAATTGTCAGAACGATCGAAGCATCCAAGTCATCGAAGCGACAGACAATTTCTGTTTTCTGTTTTCTGTTTTCTGTTCTCTGTTTTGCGATTGCTGATAGCACATCCGCGAGGTGGCGAGGCGAACGAGGCAGCAAGTGTTGTTGTTGTTGTTGTTGTCGTTTGTAGTTGGCCACTGGCAAAGTGGTGTGTTGGAGATTTGGCCGCGTGCTGGATGCTGGCACGATCCGCCAGGCGAGGTGGGTGGGGAGAGACGATGAAAGCGAACTGCGGTGCACAATGGCAGCGGGCGGCGCGAGCTGGGTCGCGGCGGAGGGGCAGGAGCGCGTGGCAGAGGATGGGAGTGGCGCTGGTGGGCGCTCTGGCGGTGGTGAAGAGCAACGGAGAGGGGCTGAACTGCGATGGAATTGAGACGCTGGAATTCGTCTCCCAGTATGACATGGCGAGCGACAACAGTGGCACCTTGTACTATCTGGAGAACGACTCGGTGATGAGGTACGAAATGCAATCGACGCCGACAAAGTTTTTCAGTGCTAATAGGGAAGAGTCGGCCGTGCGCACGTCGTCGACGCTGAGTCTTTCAAATCCCTCTTTTCTCGCTCTTTCTTCAAACTGGGCTTCAGGAGTGAATGGGTCCATGATTGTTGTGGACGATGTGTCAATATACGAAATCTCAAGCACCAACGAGGCGCGTAGGGTTGGCGTCGTTTCCTCATCCTTTGGCAAAAATATCAAGTCAATGGTGGTATTCCCTGAAAAGAAGATGGTTTTGTTTTCGTCGCGCTCCAGCCATGTCGTGTACGCAAAGTCCGTCGAGCGTACTCTCAGCGACATTGCGGGCATCAAAGTCGGTTCCGAGGAGTACGAGCCGTACATTGGAACCAATGAGTCCACAAACCAGGTTACTGCCACGGACACAGATGAAGAAACTGCCGTCGGTAAAAACAGAACTGAAGCAAAGCTCGGGTACATTCAGAGCTTGGCAGTCAATCCTTCCAGCAATATTTTGTACTTTGCCGAGAATCGTGGAAAGTACCATGGCTCAAGAATTCTATCCTTGGACGCTGATGTTCTCCGCTTGGTTGCTGAAGGGTTTGGCAACATTGATGAAATCTCGTTCAACGCAGACGGCACCTCGATGTTCGTCACCGACTCGTACGACGGGAACGTGACGCGTAT
Source organism: Parietichytrium sp. I65-24A (assembly GCA_012862575.1). NCBI lineage: Eukaryota > Bigyra > Thraustochytrida > Thraustochytriidae > Parietichytrium > Parietichytrium sp. I65-24A. The sequence continues at coordinate 303,611 of BLSF01000007.1, forward strand.
TGATCTCGCCTCAAGAAGCTTGATCGACTCGTCCGTCATTCAGGTCGAGCAAGAAAATGCGACCTTGTATGTGGAGCCGTCCGTGCCGGTGCAGACGCGCTTTATCCCAGCTTCTACAACCTTGGCGTCTTCCTCCACCACCACCCCAATTGGGGATGTCGGCGTAAAACAACTTGGCCGTTTGGTTTTCCGTCACAGCGATTCGCGCATCCTAACCTGCAACTTATGGCAAGCCAGCGCATCTACCCCTCCGACAACAGACGCGTTTGATCTCACCTACAGTCCTACTAGTGTGCCAGCTCCCGGCCCAAGCACGCCACCTACCTCGAGCACCGGCGCCAGTGTTGGGACCTCAAACACCGTGGAAAACAACTTTTCAGCCCTCATCGGCGTAGCTGCCGGTGGAGCGACTGTTGCGGCTGTGATTATGGTCGCACTGGTTCAGCGCAAGCGAAACCAAGAAGCCGCAGCTCTTCTCGTTGTGTCTCTCCCCGAACACCGGCCTGGCGTGCAGAGCCGCAAGGAGCAACCTGGAGGTGGCTGGGCCGAGTTCCCGGGCAAGACGAATCGCCGCAGCGATGCTCTGACCGCAGATACCTTCGCAGACTCTAGTGACGATGACTCCGTCTTTGATATTCCTCTTTCTCTGCCCATCCCTGTGCGGAAGGACCGCACCGGTGTCTAAAATGGGTTGCCCTCTGATGCGCTTCTTGCTCGCCAATCTCCGCGCACTACCATATTTTCCTTCTTTTTGACTACCTACTTATGAGCGTGTGGCTTCTTCCATGTGCTCATGTACTTGTACAATGAACAGTGTAACTGATATTGAAACTTTCTCTCTTTTCTCTCACTCTTCATCGTTGGCATCACCGCACCATTGTCACTCTGCCCATCTTCGAACAGGTGGTAGCTAGTTTGTGTCAATTGCCATTCAACTTGCAGTCAATCTCCTAACTACTCGCTAGCACCTCAACATACCTCGACTCGAAAGACAGAGTAGCTGACGAGCAGAGCAGACAGAGAAGCAATAAAGCGCGAGTGGCCTGCGGTTGATCACGTTGAACAATAGGATAGAGCGGCGCCATGGCAGAGCAGGGCGGAGCGCGGCTGGAGGAAATCAGGAGGCAGGTGGAGGAGAGCCGGCAGCGCAGCGCTGAGTCGCGGCGCGAGCGGAACATTAACTGGTTTCTCCTGTCGCCGCTGCTGTTCGCACCAACCCTGCCGTTGATCAGACTGGGGCTCAGAAACCACCCAAAGGTGAGGGACGTGGTCTGGCGCTCCACGCTGGGAGTTGCTTTTGTACATTCTGCACTGCTCGCATCCGGGTTTTACAACCAGGCAGACGGCGAAGTCTCGCATCGGGTTGCTTGATAACAGGTTCGCCCCACCATTTTCATCCCAGAGGGTCGTGCGCGTCTAAAGCACGTGCTAACTTCAAATGAAGGATTCGGTCTCGAAAAAAGTGGCGAATCGCCAGGTTTTGCGACGCTTTTGCAATCTGGAGGTAGATGAATTGCCTTCTAGTCGATGGAATCTGACCGTGGTTTTTGCTCCTGAAAAATCTAGATAAACATCTCGCTCGCTCTTTGCCTCTTCTTTCCATTTTTTGCGGTGCCGCAAAAGCGTTAATCGAGCTGAATGCCCGTGCGTTGGAGCAAGTACTCGAAATGCATCGCGATTGCGAATTTGTCACCGTCGGACCCCTCCGTGGTCGTGCGCAAGCGTTTTCCTATTGGGAGGATCTCTTGCGTGACGCTTTCCGAGCAGTGCAACAGGTCCCATCAGGCCTTTGCCAATTGTCCTCGGGATATATTTTTAGGGTGCAGGTGCTCGAAAAGTATTGAACCTGCAGAAAAATTCTCGGACACTGGGCTCATCCTTCCATAGCATTGTGTGCAAGGCTCTTTTCCATGTGTGATAAGTCGCCTTTCGGTTGCCATGTTATACTTGTCCATGTTGACGATTAACGTTCTTCACTTTCTGTTCTTTTTTTTCTTCATATATTTCGATAACGGATGTTGACGCCGTAAACAGATGACCACTGCTATGGATAATACTTCGCCACATCAGCCTCATGCAAACCGCCTTCTTTACATGATACTCGCGAGAGCTCTTGCCATGGAGGATATCTCGCACGACCAAGAGAGACTAAATAGATCATCAACTGCAGGTTTGACAAGAGAGCTCAGTCAACATCCGCTTTGCCTTGATTGATGCTAAATGCAAACTAGATACTATATTCGTGGACTTCAACATTCTGAGAGAATATCAACGAAAACGCGACCCTGTCTGCTTTCACTGACCTGTTTTTCTCGGTGCAGCGAAGAGATCGCGTCTCGACAACCTTGGAAGAATGCAACTCACACAGTTTCAACATGCCTCCTTCCCTTGGACATTCCACTTCACGCACCTCTAACTAGAGCTAGTTATATCCCCAGAGTATACGTACTGCTCTGCTTGTAGCTATAGCACTAAGGTAAATAAAGTACACAAGTCGTCAAACAAACTCGGGAATCTTGGGTTGCAAAGAGAGAAAACCAAAAGTTAAATTTCTTGAGAACAGACAAAGATAAAGATAGACAAAGACAACGAGAGAGAGAAACGATTTGCCAAAGTGAAGGATACTGACCATACTGAGACGCTCAGTAATGGCAACGGTAAAGCTGGATTGTCGTCAATGATTGCCAAGCCCGAGAGTCCCGAGAGAGAAAGAAAGGTAGGCTTGACATGACGCAAAGAAAGGTAGCTGCTAAACTCCTCTCACGCGTGGATCCACCACGTTAGTGAAAAAGAAAGGGCCTGAGCACGGCATGCATTCCCACATCTCCAAACAGCGGATTGGCTGCTCTGTTGAACAAGCTCAGTGAGGCCCAGCAAAACACGAGCTTGCTGCGCGAAGCTCGCCGGTAGTAAGCTTGGGCGACGGTGTGAAAGTGCGCGTTCCTTCCGGCAAGCAGAGAGGGAAAGATGGCAACACTAATGAACAAGGTGCTCCGGAGTCCAATGCTGGCCGTGGTTCTTGCCGGGATGGTGGGCAAAGCAAGGAGCTCTGTGGCAGCGTGGTGCCGAAACTTTGTTCTCGTCGGCGTGGCGCTGGCGCTGCAAAAGGTTGCGGTGAGAGAGGGTTGGATGGGGGTGATGCGGGTCTTCACACAAGTGCTTCGAATGGTGCCGGGTGTGAACCTGCTCTTGCAACAAGTGCTGCGAGGCGAGGTGAAAGGCGCGATGAAGACCTTGGTCAAGACAGCGGAGACAGGTGAGGCAAACGAAAAGACCTCGCGAGTTACGATGACTATTCCAGAAAACGGCGTCCCAATGAAGGACCTCATCGACCAGGTGTCAAAGGACCATGCTGCAGATGGCCGCTTCTGCCAAGAAGGCAAGGCGTTTGCACTGGTGTACTTCAACGAGGAGGGCCGCTTTCAGGAGCACCTCAAGCTGACTGCTGATATTTTCAATACGCTACAGCCATCAGAAGTTCAGGAATCGGCCAGTCTTCGAGATGTGAGCAAAGTCCAGCAGCATGTGTTTCGGCAATTTGTACACGGCAACGCGCTCAACCCGCTCATGTTTCCTGCGCTGCGAAAGTACGAGACAGAGGCAATTGCCATGGTGAGCTCTATGCTGCACGGAGATGCGAACACTGTTGGGGCGATGACGAGTGGTGGGACGGAAAGTATCCTAATGGCCATCAAATCTTTCCGAGAACTCGCTCGCGACAAACGCCCGCACATCACGAGGCCAGAGATTGTGTGTCCGATCACGATCCACCCCGCTCACGAAAAGGCAGGTCACTATTTTGATGTGAAGATTGTTCACTGCCAAGTCGATCCTGTGACAAAGGCAGCCGATGTTGCGGATCTCGAGTCGCTTATTAACGAAAACACGATTGGTATAGCAGTCTCGGCGCCGCAGTACTGCCACTGCGTCGTAGACCCCGTGGAGCAAGTGGGTGAAATCGCTCAGCGTTACGACCTGCCTTTACACGTTGATGCGTGCTATGGCGGCTTCATTTTACCGTGGATTGAGAAGCTCGGATACGACGTTCCAACGTTTGATTTCCGGGTTCCGGGAGTCACCACGATTTCTGCTGACATCCACAAGTATGGATTTGCCCCCAAAGGAGCATCCTTCATACTTTTCCGTGATGACCAGATTCGAAAATATATGTACTATGCTTACAGCCAGTGGCCGGGCGGACTGTATATCTCGCCCTCAATGGCTGGCACCCGACCAGGCGCAAATATCGCCATGGCTTGGGCGACGCTTAAATCGATTGGTCAATCGGGCTACCTTGAAGAGGCGAAGCAAGTGATGGAAACTACGCTCGAGATGAAGCGCGGAGTGAGATCGATCCCGGGAATCCAGCTTGTCGCAGAATCTCACATGTCAGGGTTTGCATTCCAGTCGAATGAACCCGATCTTCACATCTTTGCCGTGGCAGACGAGATGGAAAAGTTCGGCTGGAAAATGGAGCGACAGAGCAACCCGGATTCACTGCACTGCTCCATCATGCCAGCTCATGCCAACCAAAAGGTGGCTCAGCAATTTGTCCAGGATCTCACCGCATCAGTCGGCCTAGCAAAAGGTACATCCGTTACCGAGGGGAGTGCTGCAATCTATGGCATGGTGGGATCGATACCTGACAAAAGCATCGTCGACGATTTCCTCAAGTCTTTCTTTGCAGAAATATACAGACTCTCTTAGGATTCGCAGCGGCGTGTGTCATGGGACGTTGCTACTGCGGTACTGCACTTGCATGTTCTTTCAATTTCAGCTCAAACTAAAAGCGGGGGATCTGGTCCCAAAAACGGCTGTGTGCTTTAACGTACCCAAGCTTTCCGAACTGAGAAACGGTGGCTAGCCTAAATTTCAGTCAGTCAAATTCATATTCTTTGCTCACCACTTGTCTTACCCTCCTCGCACAACAGCAAACGCGTTGTGCAGTCCAGCCAACTTGCAGCGACAAATTGAAATGGCACTCGGTCCGGTTGTCTCTCTTAAGCACCTGCTTCAGCCGACTGGTGCAAGGGAAAAGAAATAATAATTCAGAGCCAGGAAAGAAAGAGAGCAAGAGAGAAAGAGAGCAGATCTCCGTTTCCGATGTAGGACGCGAGGTGCATGCAGCACATCGCTGAACCATTCAGTCGCACTTTGTCGCACTTTTCCCCTCACAACTCCCTCCAGCCCCGGTGCAGCGCATCTTACTCAGACCGTTAACGGCGCTCTCCACTCAAGAGTTCGGTTTGGAGATGCTGAAAAAGTCCCGAAAGGATAAAGACCCCTTAAGCTTTGCATAGCGCTCCAAACTCGCAAAATGAAAGAAAGCACGAAAGGTAACCACCATGGCACCCATATGGCCCCCATATGGCACCCATACGTGACCCATATGGCACCATGGGCAAAGGAATCAGCAACTTTTGCTGATTCCTTGACATTTTTGACATACTCTATCTACCGGATCCCCAGGCGGAAACGGGAACCGCTGCTAGCAGTTTGGAGGGGGTGGGCCTGTGGGTTGAGACGGAATCAGCACACGGCTGTCACTTTTCGCACGTCGCGACTCGCCTCTCCCACCCATGGCACGACCAGCGTTTTTTTTTTCGAGCTCAGAGATGTCCAGAGATGTCCAGAGCCCTCTGGACTATCTCTGCTATCTCTGCTGTTCAAATTTACAAATTACAACTTGCAAAAGCCATCCATCTATCTTTCTTCACTAAGTTGAACTCTTGTCGATGTTTTGAAAGATGATTCACAATGCGGCACTAGTACGGGTACATAGCGCTTTCTGATAGTAGTAGGCGGTTCCGAGTTCAGTGAGCGCAGGGGTCGAGATGTCGAGATACTGATTCATTGGACGTCTTGTTTTAGTCATTTTAGTTCAAAGGTTAGTAACTTGTGAACAGAAAGCAGTAAAGAGGAACGATTGGCCTTCCTCATCTCGGCGATTCTGAATTAATTATTCTGATTTCTAAATTCTGAATTCCTTGGGTGCTTGATTTGTTGACCCCTCCCTCCCCTCGCTATCTTCTCTTAACGAATATACTAAAAGCCCAGTAGAAAGACAGCAACTTTTCCTCGCGCACAAAGGTTACGCATACATAGCGATCTCTTATCATGTCTTAGCAGTTCTGTCCGTGTTCTCCGTTTCCAGAACAGAAAATCCAGCAACGAAGTACTACCGGTACCTCACGGCAGGAACACAGAGGCTCCTTCACCGTGAGTGACTGCTAGGCTATAACAACACTGGGAGTGCTGAGTACTTCACCAACCTCGCCAAAGTTGTACCTCTTATATATGCGATATCGTAGGACAGCGCCAGTGAGTGCTTAAAAGGGTCAGCTAGGCTGGCTACCTGTGAGAGGAGCGAAAGAGAGAAAGTTTTGATTGATCAAGTTCGAATTGGGTTGGGTTGTGATGAGTTGCTTGTGAGAGGTTTCTGAATTCACAACATTCTGAATTCTGCATTCTCTGGAGGAATCTTGACAGGGAATTGAAATTTGATTCTGAACTGGAAGTCGGAAGGTATTCTGAAAAGCAGGTGAAAGATTTGCTGCCGTTCGATCACAAGCTCGTTTCGGAGACAGCGTATAGAGAGAGCGACTCTTCCAAGCAATGCATGCGTCACACATCTCACACTCTATCACCACTTCGCTACGCTTGCTGGTAGATACAGGCCTACTCGTCGGGACGCGTCGTCATGCCACCTCTCATTGCTCGGACAGACAAACACTCTCATAGGTACTTGAGTACTAGTACAACAAAACAGAGAAGACAGAAAGAAAGAAAGAAAGACAGAAAGAAAGAAGACACACGCACGATGAAAAGATGAAAGGGAGAGATTCGATCGACCACACACACAGTCTACAGCACAGAGGAAGAAACTTCTTCTAAGACAGGCAGCGATCGGGGAAACTCGAAGGTTTTCGGATAAGAGAGGTCCGTAGTTTACATGGCAAACTAACAACTATAACCGTGATGAGGTGAGGAGGTGAGGAGGTGGGAGGTGAGGATTGGTTGGATTGGTTGGATCCACGACGCGCAAGTCCCAAACTCGAAGAGCTTCCTCACAGTCAGTACTTGTTCTTGTTCTTGTGCATGTTCTTGTGCGAGTGCAGCGTTTCGGACTTGCAAAGACCTTGTGGGCAAAACGAACGGGTCGAGCCAGCTGTGACAGTCTCCTAACTTCAATCGACGCCAAGCAAATTGCGGAATCAGAAGAAAACTGCGGACGACTCAAGTCATTCGAGTTGCATTCGAGTTGCATTCGAGTCATCCGACCAACCACAGACGAAATAGACGGAACAAACGAAACAGACTCCGACCTGTGAGACCGGAGTGGGCTATCGACGACCAGCCAGTGCCGCAATCGACAGCCAACACACGTGCCTGCCTGCCATCCATCTTTTCAATTCAGAAAGAAGCTCGGGCCGCGCGTTGTTGATGCTCAGTCGGCAAATCCTCCTTCGCAAGTTCTACGATTCCGTCTGTCTGTGCAATCTTCCATCGCATAAGCCACATCTTCATTGAACAAGAGCTGAGCAAACGCACATCGTTGCAGAGCGTCCGAGAGCTTTCCTGTGCACAGAGACCAGCTTGGCGGTGTTTTTGAGCTTTATCAAGCACAGCACCTCCAGTCAACAAGCAAGACGAGCGATAGATTGATTAGTTGATTGTGAAAGAGCCTCTTCGCCGCCCGCAATCAGAGCAGTTTTGCAGAGTGCGATCGCGCAGATTTGGCAATCGAGCGCCTCTCTCTCAGCGCTCACGGCTCTCTGGAACAGAAGCGAACAAGACCGAACGAGGTGTGCACCCCTTGGATCCTTCCTTGCAATCCCTTGGATCGTCGATTGCTGGGGCCAAGACTGCTCTGTCTGCAGTGTGCTCCTCCAGCGAATTCGACTAGACTCCAGATTCTGTCCGTCTGTCTCTCTCTCTCTCTTTCTTTCTCTCACTCTCCACTTGCCAAGGCCTGCGTGCGAGTGGATCGTGTGTTTGGATCATTTGGATCCTCCTTCCGCTGCAGTAGGGTCGTCAGTTCTAGGCTTGTGCCTCGCCGTCGGCTCGCACACCACATCTATATACATTCGCCAGCGTCATCCGGGACGGCATCGAGACTTTTTCTCAGGATTCAGATCAACGTGAGGAAAAGAGCCTCTCGGAGCTGCGTCTGGTTGTGACTCTGAGCTCGCAGAGCTGGCGTTTTTCTTTGCAAACTGCTCGGAGAGGATACGATCGCACAAGATCGGCGCTCCGACTGTGAGGACTGGTACTCCGTACTCAGTTCAGGTACCCAAGTGTCAAGTTGGATCTGTGGCTGTGTGCAGAAAGCCAGGATTGACAGAGCGCATTTGTTGGTGAAGCCGAGCAAACGGTCACGTTGAGCAACCGGATTGTCATATCCTCTGGAGTCCACAAGGGCTCTGAGTAGCAGCGTTCAGAGTGAGCCACGAGGAGCCGCGCAGTTGTGGCGTAGCCTAGCACTCTCTGGCTGGCTTGATCCGCGAGCAGACGACGCAGACCCGCAGACCCACATCGAGTCTGCGGACGAAAATGGGAATGATGGACATCAGCCGAGCAATTATCACCTTTCCTGCGGAAAACGAGCCCGAGTCCAAACTCCCTCTCTACGCGCAGATCCTCCAACGCGAAATTCTCAAGAGGTCCGGAGTGATGTGGCACATGTTTGCAAGCGACGGAAGTCCCAACACCGCTAGCTGTCACCTTGTATGCCTCCGCGTGGACGAGACGCTGTCAGATGATGGTTACGTGATCGAATTTTCAAGATGGGGAAAGTACATGCACATTCAAGTTGTCGCCTCGGACGAGTCTTCCATGCTCTCCGCTCTTCATCGGCTGCTACGCGAAGTTCGGGTGTACCGCGAAATGGGCGGAGGCGCGAGCATTCGCGTGTACGGCCAGTCCCAGAAAATTGTGTCCTCGCAACCTTCTGTTGGCTTGAGTCACCGCTCGTTCTCCCCAAAATACGAGAAGCGCGCGCTTCTCATGCTGTAACGCCCTTCTCTGCTGACTACGCATACCCTTGTAGCAGCACCAGACGCCTCTAGCTGAGTTCCATGTCACTCGCTTATTCTCCTTTTTCGTGGCAGAACTCGCTTCGACTTGACTGAACATTATGTAGCCCATTTTTGATTTTGTTTGTTTTCATAGACGAGTAACTTATTATACAACATGTAAAAAATATTTCTTCCTCGCGCTTGCTCCTGTTCTCGTAGAGCTAGTGAATCACGACATGTGAGCCAATTTCTTCCGGGAAATCGAACAGCCGTGAAAATAGCACCAACAACGATGAGCGCAGTGAATATAATCGTTCTCGTCTTATATAAACAGTTGAACTCCTTATCGTCGATCTATCTGATCTCGCTCTATTCGTCTGCATCATCTTTTCTAGCCCTGTCTGCAGCATTCATCATCATTCGTCTTTCAGCAGCCTCTGCAGCGGCGCTGCGCCTGCGCAACACATTGCTTTCGCGCTGAGATTCAAGCGCTCCCTCCCCCATTTCCGAGCCAACTACGCTAGCAGGAGAAGCAGGTGCTGGTACTGGCATCCGAGGCACATCTGCTTCATTTTCAGCCCCCTGTGATTTTGGCTCGTCGCGCGCATAACCATCTTCTTCTGCACCCGACTGCGAAGGATCCTTATCTTCGCCATCGGAAGGTCGAGACCCTTGCCTCTGCCGAGGCTGCTTCTCGTGAAACTCACGAACCTGCATAGCAGCTGCAGCGGCCAAACGTGTAGCCTTGGCAGCTTCAACCTGAGCTTGATATACTTGAAGCTGAAGCTGAAGAATTTCGATCTGGCTCTGAATATATTGAGCCACAGATGGCATCTCTTGCTCTGCGCCTGACATTCCCGCGCCAGTTGCTGATACGGTCGGCGGGAATCCGAGAGGGAATCCAAAAGGAGGCGGTAAGCCCAGACCATTGAAAGGTCCAACCGGCGACGGCGAGAAAGGCATTTGAGGGGTCTGGGCGGCCCCTATACCCTGTGAAGGGGACCACATTGGCGAGAGAGGAGGCACAAACCCACCTTGATTTGGGTTGTTTGCGCCTCGGGCTCCTCTTCCCTCTGCGTCGTCCACTTCTTCACGGCCACCTGCTTGTCCTCCAAAGTGGGGTGGCCAGTGCGGAGGCTGATAGGCTTGCTCAAATGGATTTCTTCCTTGTGCGTCACCATTTCTCCTTTCAGCTTGATGATCTGGCTCGGCTCCTGCACGAGGCGCTTGCTGTTGCTGCAGTGGAGCTCGATACGGTGCTTGCGCTTGGGGAAACGCCCCCCCGCGAGCGCCCTCTACGCCACCCTCTTGCCTCACTCCTTGCTGTTGGTCCTGCTGTTGTTCTTGCTGCTGTTGTCGGGCCTGAAACTCCATCTGTCGCGGAGGAACAGGCGGAGGTGGCCTAGCTGTACTTGCAATATCGCTTCTGCAAGTCGGGCATTTGAGCTGGCGCTCCAACCAATTCCGTAAGCAATAAAAGTGAAAGATGTGTCCGCATGGATTCAACTTCTTCGGTGCGCCGATACCCTGTTTCGTGTGATGCGTACGGCTCGTTAGATTTTCAGAAAAGTACCACTACTATATTGCGAACTACAAAAATATTACTCACGGTGCCAGCCACCATCTCCTCGCGGCAAATAATACAGACGCGGTCTGTTGCATCCAGGTCCTCCTCTGTGGCGTTCGGAAACCGCTCATGCAAGTTGGCTAACGTAATAATGGAGAAGTCCTGTTAGACAACCAAATTCGAGACAAGACTTGCGCTGGCCGGACTCAACTTACCTGTAATACGCCTAAAGCGCCAAAAGTGGCTCAATCGCTCGTGGACGTTCTTGACCGCAATGTAGAGCTGGCGCATGAGATGCAGAGGCACTCCATAATAAGTAAAGATGATGGCAAAGAAGATGACGTTGACACAGAGCTGCGCAACATCAATAACAAGCTTCAGGTACAATTCGTACAAGCTCTTGTTGTACCACTGCCCCTGAATGAAGTGCGTGTCAACGGCAGCCAGGCAATATTTCACAAACACCTCAAAAACTTTAATTCCTAGCAAAGTGTACTCGAAACCGAAAAACACATGCACGGATGGCCCATACTTTTGTACAAGAAACAGCGAAGCCCACGCACAGCAAATGTCCACGATAAACAGCACTGCCATCAGGCTCACTGTGCGAGAATGGGCCAACCGCGACATGTCCTGTGCCTGCTCCAGGTGCTCCACTCGCGCTTCGCAAAGCCAGTGGAATACCTTACTGAAGAGCAGCACCGTAAACATTGTCACAATGTTGAGCGACATCTCGTCCCGAAAAGTCGACAGAGCGAGGCACATCTCCGTAAACGTATATCTCAGATTCTCGTAGCAAATCTCGCGTTCTGCCTCCCGGAGTTGCCCCAAGAAGATCTTGTTCGTCAGCTTGCCGAGCAAGATCGTCAGCACAAACGCCTGGTTGAACAGCACCATGATCGCAGGTTTCGACGTCACCAGAAAGATCACCGCCGGGTAGAACTGCAGCCGCGTCACGTACGAGTGCGCAACCACCGCCGCCGTCACTGCCGTCGACAGCGCCGCGTATTGCGAGAACCTCATTCTCCTCCCTTTCCTTTCTCTCCTAACCGACGACGACGAGAGACCACGAGACAGATAGATATATTTAAGAGAGAGAGAGAGAGAGAAAGAGAGAGAGAGAGAGAGAGAGAGATCGGAAAAAAAGCTTTCTCTCTCTCTGTTTGGCTACAGCAAGCCACGCACAGCTAGCTACTTTGAGTACGGCGCTGCGCCGCTAAAGTCGTCCCAGCCGACAGTTTCGCGGGACGATTCTGTTCCCGTATGTTATTTGCCGATGCGGGGTCCGCGGACTGGCAGGATTGACAGGACTAACAGAGAGCGGGGAGTACTACGAATACCGGTACGCGCCAGAGTGGCTAAATTGGATGACGCAAGATGACGTTATCATTCGAGTTTGTTGTTCCTTTAGTTCCTTTGCTCCTCTACTACTACTACTGCCAGAACTCGAGATCCACATATTAGTATAAATTATAGTTATTCCCTACTTGGAAAATCCAAGAACCAAGAAACGTGAGAATGAGGCTCCTTCCGGGTTCTTCATTATCTTCGTTTCTTCTATCAAGGTATTACCACTTCGTTGAGAGCAGCCGTTCCCTAGGCTCCTGCCGGGTTCTGTGATACTACTGTTTCCTAACCAAACATTTAGTGGCACAGATAGTAACCGCTCCTTATATGATAGATAGGCTTCTTTTGACAATATCTGTAGGCAAAGATAGGCGAAGATCGAAAAAAAGAAAAATTGAAAATCCTAGTAAAATTTTGAAGGGGAGTGTTCTGCAGAATTCAGAAAAACGAAAGAAAAAACACAAGAATTGAGAAAAACAAACAAAACCTTTTGCATCTTTTGCATTGCACAAAATCCAAAATTCAAAATTCGCCTCTCTCTTTCTGAGTTACTCAATTCTCAATTCTATCTCTCTTTCGCGGAGAGAAGAGAGTCCCACCCATTCTCCACCCTCCTCCTCCTTCTCCTCCTTCTCCTCCTCACAGCCACTGTGATTGCATTAACGTCGCCAAAAAAAAAAGAACCGAAACGTACTCGCGCACCCCAGGGCGTCCTCTCCGCGCACTCCTCACACTCAGATCAAGTGGCTAACTGGTGCGGTCACTCCCGAACTGACTGTGTAGTGCTCGCCCGACGTAGAGGGAGGGATCCATCATCATCGCAAATCATAGAGGCAGCCAAGTGTGGTGTCCCCGCGCACCGCAGCTTCCTCCCACACTAGGCACTAGGTAGCTGCACTTGGTGAGAGAGAGAAAGTGTTAGAGTGAGAGAGAGAGTGAGGCGTGAGGGGAAAAAAAAGTTAGCGTGGCCTTGGTTTGAAACAAAAACCAAAGAAGAGCGAGAGATATGGCCGATGCGCTGCTAAGCGAAGATACTTCGGAGACAAAAGCGTCCTCGCTCCTCCCTCGCGACGCCAGGTCCACCACCGGAGGCACCGAGGATGAGGAGGAAGACGAGGATGAGGAGGAGGAGGATGACGAGGATGCAAGCGACAATAACAGCGTAGAAGCGGAAGATGGGGATTGCAACTTGATGTCAGCAGCCGCGATGGAGGTGGTGAAGGCACAGAATGAGAGGGACGCACAGGAGGTCCTCGCGGAACTGACGGAACATTCCGGAGAAAAGGTCCACGTGGGCGATGCTGCCGCCGCAGTACAGAGAGCAATGGCAAAGAGCAAGTTGCCGGTGCCTGATTTGTGGACGCTGCGAAAAGTTCTCGCCGCTTGCTGCTCGGTACCAAAATCACCGATCAACTTTACGTCTTCAGCCCATGCCGATCACAATTCCGCTTACGAGAAAGATGCAGGGAAAGGGGAAAGAAGTCCGCGGGGAGCGGACCGAGCGTTTGATAATCGGGACGGTACTGGTGACGAGATTGACGATGATGGCGAGGATAAGCTGACAACAAAGGCCATAAGAGACTTTTTCGCGCGCTTTGGCCCGCTGGAATCGGCGGTGAGTAAGGCGCAAAGCAGTCTCCTGGATAAAACTGGAAGACCGATTGCGGCTTTCTGGGGACCGTTGCGACAGGCGCGGGCCACCAAACTGCTTGCTTCACAACCCCCTGGCACCTACTTGCTGCGTTACCCTCCGTCCAAATGCGATCGAATCGCTCTATCGTATCGCGCGAGATCGGGAGAAAGCAGTGGCGTTAAGCATTGTCTGATTTGGAACGGAGGAAAACTAGGCTTTTTAGTAAAGAAGAAGGCGTACACTCTCGACAATTCTCTGGGAAACCCGAGTGCGAATTCTTCCGAGCCTAACAAAATTCGCCCTTCAGGATCAGGGCGCCAAGTCGCGCGATACCGTGACATAGGCCATTTTCTGGCCGATGCTTTTGCAGAAGGACATTGGACTCCGCTTCCTTCGCCTCAAACAATGCATCTCAGGACTCAAATAGCTCGGGCGCAGGCTCGCATAGATCGCAAATTCCTCCTCGAACAGGATATTCTTCCTTTCGAGATGGAGCACTTGCCCAGCACGATTTGCGAATTTGAGTGCGCTCAGTCCTCTCAATCGGCGAATGTGTCCGTACAGTGTAAAACCTGCAAAGTTCTTCGCAAAGAGCATCTCCCTGTTGCCGTAGTTACAAAAGACACATGCGCTCTCACCGAGCCTGATCAACTTGATTTCCTTCTTCGCAAAGGAGCGGAATTATTTCGTGTGGGGAATTGTTCGGATGCCACTGTACTTTTTGAAAAGGTGCTCTCATGCGCCCAGGATAACATTTTACTTCACCGCGTTTTCTCTGGTGAAGGACCCCAGAGTGGCGCAATGAATAGCGTACTCACGGAGGCAGCATCTCAGGGCAGACGAAGTACAGGGAGTATACCCTCTTATGCGTTTTCTGCAGAATACGTCGGCACCGCAGCCGCTATAGCAAACAGCCCTATTTTCAACTCTGCGAGTAATGGCCAGGACGGCGGGAAAAGAAGGAAGACCTTGAACCCCAATCTCTCTTCCTCGGTGCCACTTCATATCGACACACCAAAACACAATTGCCGTTCCCCGTGGTGTAAGTGTATTTCCTGTGTAAGCTATCGCGCGATGGCTCGGGCTCTTGGGAACCTGGGCCACGTCTACTCGAACAAGAAACAGGTGAGAGAAGCCATCACCATTTATAAGTCTTCGCTTCCTCTCCTTCGAGAGCTAGGAATGTGGAAGCAAGAACCTATTGTATTGCAGAGCCTGACGTCGTGTGCACAAGTAAGTCAAGATTCTGCTCTTGGGACAGAGTATGGCCTGGAGTACTACGGAACTTTAACGCAGGAAACGGAGCGGCAAAATCTAATTCAGCGCCTTAAAACTCTTGGTTCGATAAGCACTGGCGAAGCGGTGTCGTTCGCAGCTATTGCTGGTCTGCTTTTGAAAGGCGATCAGCTGTATGCAAACGCCGCGCCTCTCTTTTCTCTCGGCCAATATGGCCAAGCGCTCCGAGCTGCGCGCTGCATTTGCGACGATGTTCTAGAAGTCAGCGCCCTTATTCGCATTGGATGCGCCTTGTACGCCATGCATCGTCTGCGAGACGCGATTGTACATTTTGAACGCGCCGTCTTGTTGCTACGGAATAACAATTTGTCTGTGCAAAATCGCGAAGCAGGGAAAGCAAGGGTTGAGCTTCACAACCTCGCTCTCTCCTTTGCCAAACAGGCCACCCAGCAAGCTGGATGGAATGTCGTCAAGTAAAACCTACATCTTCATCATTATTCTGTAGCATTGGGGTCCAGCGCTTTGTAGAGATAGAGGAAAAATTGCAACGGAACGCACTCTCGTGCAAGTCCCATGTACATGTTACGAAAAATAATGCGAATCTGATCAAACCCCCGTTAAATTTCTTCAGTGCTGACAGTTTGGCACTCAACACAAATAAAAATCTCAAAGAGAATCTCTCTATTTTTCTTTTTTCAATTCAAGCTAGCTCTAAAGAAGCTAGGCCAATCAGTCGTCAAAATCCAATACAGAATTTGACATCTGGTCCGCGATCTGTGACATCATGTCGAGCTGAAGTTGCTCTTGGTGTTCCAAACCTTGCTGCTGGTAGCTTATTGAACTGTACATTGCATTGGACATTATTCCCAAGTCAAAGCGTGTGTCCTTCATACCCGTGTAGTGATGAGCAGCTCCGTAATTTCCGGTTGGAGCTGTCATCATCACGTTCCGGTGATCGCGAAAGGTATTGTCGCTATTGTTGAAGCAGCTGTCATTGTTGTTGTTGTTGTTGTTGAAACACTCGTTGCTATTGTTGTTGTTGCTCGTGAAGGCAGGGGTAGCATAAGGAGCAGCTGCAGAATACTTGTTGCCAGCAACGTAGTCGAAACGTCTGGTTGCAGCGTATGCATGGTCACGCACAGGATGCGTCTCGGGCATAGCCATGGCCACAGGAATCTCGCAAACTCTGGCGTTTAAATGTTCTCGCGCAGTTCGCTGCTGACTGAGTGCCATCTGAATTCTTTTGCGTGGGCCGAGGGGCAGCCCGAGGCATTCGATATCTCGATCAGAGAGCATAGTTAAAGTTTCCAAGTCCAACTTTTCTGCGGAGAACTTGTCATGATATTCGAGCAAATTCAGCCGACTTAAGAATTGCGTCAAGCTCTGTGGAAGCTGCGATGACGAAGAACCCTTTGTGACAGATTTCGAAGTCGCTGCCGGAGGCACCCCGGTCTTGGCGCGGCTTGACTTGGCGACGTTCGTTTGAGCGGGATGAAATGCGCTGGCTTTCGAGTCTAAGGCTTTCGGGCGGCCGCCTGCGTAGCTTGTAGCTCCGCCGTTGCCCTGGTTGCTCTTTCGCCAATTCGTGGCCGCTGTAGGAGTTCGGCTCTTCTCCAAGTTGAAATTTGATGAGCCGGTCTTACTCTCCTGGCTGAAGCGTGACAAAGCCTTACCTTGCGAAACTTTACCGTTTGCTTGTCCTTTCGAGGCTGATTTGAGCGTGGCGTTTTCGATATTGCTGGGAATCTTCTTGTCGTTTTTCCAATCGTTGTTGCCCTTGGAGGGCTTTGATTCGTGCTTCGGGCCGTCGCGGCGTTTACTATTCAAATGATTTCGTTCCTTGGTAATGCGGGGGTTCGGTACAGAGATTTGCTTGTCGGCGTGCTTCGCATCGCGAGAAGCACGGACCGGGGTACCAATGGGCTGAGCAATAACGTCATTCCCTGGCACTTCTTCTGAGTCTTTCTCTTCGCAGTCCTCTCCTTCATCCGAGGATACCGCTGGTTCAACCGCGATACTGTCCTCGACCTGAATTTCTGCTACACTCTTATGTGAAGGGCTGTCAGTTCGTTCTGCCGACTCCTCGATCGTTTCGGCAATGCACTGACCCAATGAGTCTTCAGAACACGATGATGCTGAGCATGTGTTGCTTCGCGACCTCTGCTCCAATTCCAACCCTTCTCCAGTGCCACTCTCCTTCACAACAAAATCCTCCTGTGCCGGTTGTTGTTCCTCTTGACTCTGTCTACTTGAAGAAGACTGCAAAAGCTCAACTTCAGCATTACTCTCAATCTCCGTCTCCGGGATGGATGATGCAGCAGAAGCGAAACTTCCGGAGCTGTTTTGCCTCTTCCTGTCCCGTCTGCGTTTAGCCTTAATTTTTATGTTCGAAACGCTGCTCGCGGCATGTTGCTTACTTTCGCCGCCCAAAGCAGAGCCTGTGAATTTGTTGCCGAGCACGAGAGGGCCCTCCGAAGTGGCGACACTCTCTTTTGCACACGCAAACGACTCCGCTGAAAACATCATGTCTGCATACTTTGTGGTCAATAGCTCTCCAAGAATGCAGGAAAACAATAAAGCGACTACGAGAACACTTGTTGCCTCGCCATCGCATAGAACCAGCAAGAACTCTCTCCCGCACTCCAGGCAGAAAGACATGACGCGCGGCGAGTTCTTGATGAGTGCAAGTGTAAACCCATCTGGCTGCAACACGAACGCCAGCACGAACACGACGCACGTCATCGCATTCCAGAGGGCGGCCTCCTTCTTGGTGATGTAGTAAGCTGCATACTCGAGGTCGATCGCCATCTCGAGCCCGTCTTGCGCTGTTTTCCAGAGCTCGTTCTCGCTGCCTGCTCCTTGCTCTTTCAAGTCTGTCTGCTCAAGTTGCGTGCGACCGACACACAACCCGTGAGGGGAATTGGATATCCTCGGCAATTCTGTGCTGCACAGGTTAGCGCTGTTAGTATCCGTCCGACACTCGGCACGCTGCCCTCTGCTCGGGTAGCCCAACAACTATTTGCCAGATTCCACCTCCGGCTCGGTGTAACCTATCCGTGCATGCCCACTCCGAGTCCCAGACTCACAGTCAGTCAGGCTCAGTGGCTCAGTGGCTCAGTTCAAGTTGCCCGCCAAACGAACGGCCACTCGCTACCCTCGCTACCGCCTCCACGTACCCTCTCGATATGGCCGTTGGTTTCAACGCCTGCAGTGCCAGTGCAGTGCAGTGCCAGTGCCAGCGTTAGTGATAGCGCCAGGGCCATGCTGGTTTGCCAGTGAGCCTATGAGCTTGAGCCTGGAAACTCTCAAGCTACACAAGCTACACAAGCTTGAGCCTGGGCTTGGTTGGGTCTCTCTGTCTCTCCCACTCTCTATCTGAATGTTTCTGCTGGTCTGAACTTGTATTCTGGAGGAATGGAAAGATGCTGGCAGGCTGGCAGGGAGAGGGATAAGCACTCGCTAGCTCTAGCGAGAGAGCTGACTGCCCTCGAGTCTTTCAACATCTTTCTAACGTCACGACCAGCGCTACGTAGCGCCACTGGCGGGTGCACTGACTGTCGCTCTGCTAGCAGGTACCGGTACCGTTGGAAATGCCAACACAAAGGCCGTGGAACAGCTGTACGAAAAGAATTCGCGCGGCGAAATTCATTAGCGGCGCAGAGTGAATCGCAAGTTGGAGATTGAAACGCACAACACGCCGCCGGAGCTGTCTTATGAGCTGAGTGAGACGTTTCATCTTCATCTTTATTTTCTTTCTGGCCCCATGATCGTAAAGGGCGGCGGATTCTGTGAGCCGCTGAATTGTCGGTGAAGCTACCAACGATCTCCGGATTGTCTGTGTGTGAAACGAGAAGAACAACCGACGCGGCAATACCGCCGAGTGCGGGGTTCAGATCAGTGCTAACAGAGTTTTACAGCGAGGCATGCCCAGGCCAGGACAGTTGTGGCCACGTTCGCTTTTGCACGGCAACTCGATAAAGCTGGACCAACCTCTAGCCAGCTGGAGAGCTTCCGTTTGCGCTTTCTCTCTGTTCTGACATGTTCTGACTAAAACTTTCATCAACAGAAAATCGTTTCTTTCGCATGTCGATTGAAGCGGTGAAGCTGCATTTTCGTTTGCCGAACTCGTATGTTGGTTTTCCTCTCCCAATCGCACCTCCATCTTAAAATTTCTCATCTCCATTTCCAACTTCAAATACCCAAATACTCCAAATGTCCATTGGCTCCATGGGGGTCACACGTTGACATTCATTCACTGTCAGTCATACTCAGTCTCAATAGTCTCAGCTGGCTGCACCCCCTAACCATCCCTAACCCTCCCAAGACCTCACCACCGCTCAGTAGAACTATACTACGCATGGTAAGCTTCCAAGCAACAAAACCAGTAAAGGAGCAACGAACAATTCATCATAAAGGGTTCCTCCCAAGCGTTCCGCACAGCTCGAATTGGTTGGCTGCAGCGAGTCAGAAATCGAAACTAGAAACTAGAAACCAGAAACTCGAAACTTGAAAAAAATAGTCCTCGATCGAGTTGCGAGCTGTGCAAACAAATCTTCTCTTCTTTCTTCTTTCACAATCAGTGAACACAAACAACAACAGCTCTTGAGGTCTTGAGCTCTTGAGGTCTTGAGGAGAGCGTGGACGGCGAAAGCTGTGCAAGTTGAACGTTTAGGCCACGCGCACCAGCGCAAAGAGGACAGACAGCATCGCGAAAGTGAAAGTTGTTGATAGACGCGAACTATTGCAGGGCGCGAAGCGCGTAAGGATAGCAGGATAGCAGGATAGCAGGATGGCGGGCACGCGAAAGGAGAAGCGCAAAGCATTGCGGCAGGCCAAGAAGGAGCGGAGAGTGGAACATCAGAAGAAGACCGTGGCGCTTCAAAAGTCCTATCATCGGGACGAGAGTGCATTGCCCTCTGGTTCGACTACTCAAAGGAAGCGTCAGAGAGATGACCAGCAGGTGGGCGCAAAGTCTAAGGAGTCCAGCAAGGAACCAAAACGAGCCAAGCAGAAGAGGAGAGAACCGCTGATGCTACAACAGCGCACGGCAGAGGACATGGAGATCGAGTACTTGGAGAGAAAGCTCGGACTTCGCACGTCGAATGACAAAATGGTGGAGAAGAATCAAAAGAGACTGTTCAAAGAGCTTGAGGAGGACGGCTTCACGTCTGAAATGCTTGGCTTCATGGATGCTCTGGAATCGGGCAAAATTTCAGAGTACGAGAAGGAGAATCCGTTGATGGGGAACGACTTGTCGGAGGAGGATGAGGGCGACTCTGATGCCAGCGACGCTGCCCCAAGAGAGGTTTCAAACGGCCAAAAACGCAGCGGAAATCGTCCAGCGCCTGAAATAGATGAATCCAGGGAGGCGGAAGATTCCGATAGTGAATTGGAAGACGACGAGGACGACTTGAGCGAAATGCAGGACCTTGGAGACCACGGGGAATTGTATGATCTGAACAGCGACGAGGATGAAGAGGCTGCTAAAGTTGCCGATCATGTGTCTGATGAAGAATATATGGAGGACGAAGAAGATGAAGAGGACGGAAGCAATGACGAACGACTCGCCGACCCAGAAGACAGGCAACACGTAGCTTTCATCCCCAAAAAGAACTTGTACGGCTCTTCCGATCCGGTGGAGAAAAAGCCCGCCAGAGAGAATGGCGGCCGCCCCCAGAGCAAGTTGAAGAATCTCGGGGAGCAAATGCGCATTAGAAGACTGTTGAACGGAACCATCAATCGACTGACAGAAGGAAATATCCACCCAATCGCGACCGAGATTGTTGGCCTCTACAAGGATCACCCGCGCGCTATCTTAAACGAGCAGCTCGTGAGTGTGCTGACAACTGCTGTCTCAAATGATATGGTGGTCATGGTGCCCCTCGCCACTTCTTTCGCCGCTTTGATTTGCGCCCTTGCAACACTGATTGACAACGCCTTTGGGGCATTCGTACTAGAGAATCTCGTGGTCAAATTTGAAGCAAACTTGCTTGAGGACCAGGAGGGCGTCGTTCAGGATGGTGGCGAGCGGGTCGTGAGCAAGCGATGCGCAAACTTGGCAGTGGTGCTTTGCCATCTGTATTCCTTCGGCCTAACGACTAGTGAGCTCATTCTGGATCTGCTTGACCTGATGGCTGCCAAAATCTCCGAAGCGTCTATTGACGTAATTGTTGTAATTATCAATGAATGCGGAATGAGGCTTCGTAAAGATGATCCAAGCAGGATACTGCAGGTGATTAAGACTTTGCAAGATGCGCAGGATGAAGCGGAAGGGGGACTGAGCACCAGAGTCGAAGTACTCATGGAGGAAGTATACGCTTTGAAGAACAACAAGAAAAAGAACGAGGCATCAGAAGATCGCGTGAAGAGACTATCAAAGGTTCTCCGCTACATTCAAAACTCCAAGGGATCTGGACACCTTGCAATGAAGCTCAACTGGGAGGAACTCAAACACGCCGAGGAGCGCGGTCGTTGGTGGATTGTCGGAGGTGTCTGGAAAGACCAGGACAAGGCAATGCAGCGTCGCCGCGAGGATGCTGAGGCTTCAGATGTGAACTTTGGGGGCGGCAATCCGGTGAACCAGGCTCTCGCTCGTGCGGACGCCAAGATGCTGCAAATTGCCAAAAAGCAGAGAATGAACACAGACATTCGCAGGGCAATTTTTTGCGAAATCATGTCTGCTGAAGATTTTGTGGAAGCCTATGACAAAGTCATGGCTCTAAATCTTAACTCAAGACAACAGCGGGAGATCGCTTTTGTTGTCATGCGTTGCGCTGGCGCTTCGAGGACACACAATGAGTTCTTCGATCAGTTGGCAAACCAGCTGTGCAACCAAAAGCCGTCTTTTAAGTTTACCTTCCAGCTCGCCTATTGGGACTTGCTGAAAGACACGGGATCGTACACCTTGCTCAAGCTCTCAAACTTGGCAAAACTTCTTTCACACCTCTGTTTGTACGGGGCTTTGTCGCTCACTGTGTTCAAAGTCGTGGATTTCACGCGTTTGGATGACAGCGCAGTCTTCTTTTTCAACATCTTCTTTCAGACGTTCCTTTGCTTTGGTGGCGAAGGTAAGGACGCCGCAAGAAGAATTGCGCGCGCTCTCAATCGGACTGGCGGATCCAATGATTTCAAGGCAGTTGCCGATGGGGTCCAGTTCTTCCTTCGACACCATCTGGACGAAAAATCTCTCGAAGAGAACCCCCTCTTGGGCAAGCGCGTCAAGATCGCGCACCGCATCTTTGACGCTCTTGTCGTGGCGCACTCTGCTGAAGAAGAACCAGAATTCGGAGGAGGCGCCGACATGTTTCCACCAATGTAAAAGTAACGTTCTTAGCCGAGCAATCCCAGACATTTTTCTCCATCTATCCAAACATCCATTCAATCTTTCAATGAACAATACAAAGGGCGGCAAGGTCTGAGCAATCATACAAATCTTTCTCTCTGTCAATGCCAATGCCAGTGTCCAAAACCCAACAGGGCAACAAAAGACCTGCCAGCGCTCAGCCCAGACATGCCCAGCCAGCCTCAGAATCCATCCATCAGCCACACAGACACACCTACGACCTCTTACCGTAAGACCACCACCTGCCTCAACGGCTTTCTCCATTTGTGCTTTCCCGTACGAGTACAAGTCCTTCTCCTACGGACTCCAAGCCTGTGGTCTAATAGGTCTAATGTGGTCTAATTCACCCAAGTCACACTAGTGCCGACTGTTAAAAGAAAACATGTCATAAATTGTTCTCAACAATCAATGATGACTTGTTCTATCAATGAATGAAAAGTGAAATGTAAAACCAAACAAGAGGACAGAGTTCAAGAGGCAGAGAAGCAGACTGTCAGAAAGGCAGAGAAGCAGAGAGCCAGAGAGCCAGAGAGCCAGGGGTCCGCGGAAGCGAAGAATAGTTTGGAGCTCAAGAGCGTCAAGAAAGGCGCTGAGTTGCGTGCTGCTTCTCCCGAGAGGGTGGAAGAGCGCACAGGGTTTTGTTTGCAAAGGCGTGCAAGGCGAAGGCGAAAGGTGTCAGTGCCAGTGCCAGTGCCAGTGCCAGCTCCAGAGGTTTGTTCGGCGCTACGAAGGCGCTCGTTCAGCTGGCGCGGTGGGGACCCGGCTCGGAGCTCCAAAGCGGGCGGGACGAGGTCGGTTCTAGAAAGCAGGAGAGACCGAAAGCCACGCGGCGACATAGCTGACGGAAATGCGCCGCGAACAGAGTAGTGCAGAACGTGCTGCAGATCAATATGCGGATGAGGACCGCGTGTTCAGTCGTTCTGCTTACAGTAGCGGACATACTGGCAAATTCAGCAGGGGCAGCGAAGATGCTGTGTCCGCGAGTGAAGAGTCGGTATTTAGCAGCTTCATCGCAGATGGGGTTGATTATGACGAATATGAAGGGATGGAGTCGCCGCCGCCTCCTTCAGAGCCATCTGTAATGGCAGGGTCGGCCAATGAGCCGCAAGCATTAAGGCAGCGAAAGAATAAATCACGCACGCCGTGGCAGCAAGTGCACAAGCCACGCCTGGATGCCAGCGGCAAACAATCCGCACTTTGGCATGAGCAACCACCTCAACTTCCTGGCGCGGCCGCGGGAGGTTCATCATCGATCAGCGGCGGAGTTATAGTAGGGGGATCCGACTTTGACGCCATTGTGAAGCGCCTAAAGGATTGTTGGCTTCTGAACAGACAACCGAAGGACAGTGAGGTGGGATCCAAGAATCGCAAGAGGAAGAACATGAAGAGAGAGGGCGGGTGGACTATTGCTCAGCAGTCGCTCGTTGCAGAGCAGCTTGGTTCGGGTGGCGGGCACTGGGCTCGAGCAGTGCTCTCCGCCGAGTGGATGGACGAGGAAATCAATGCAGAGTGGTCCCAGGTGTGGTCCCAATCCGCAGGGGAGGAAAAGAAGAAGGCAAAGGAGACGAGCGAAGCGCTACTGGATGCCGTCGAAAAGGCCTTGCATGCGGAAGCTGCATTCGAAAAAATCGATCGGGCAGAAGAGGAGATTGTTGCTGCCTTCAAAAAAGAAGGGTTGGTGCTGGACGACTCTTTAACGCGCAAGGGCAAGCTTGGAGGAGTTGGCACGACCCTCGTGAACAACAAAGGCACTGCTGCTAACGGGCAAGGACTTGTAGATGGCGCCGCTGTTCGAGTCCAGTCTATGTGGAGAGGCTCTAGGTCCCGTCAACGGCTTCGAGAGCTTGTTGCTCTGGAGCTCGCTGAAATGGAAGCCAAATTGCTGAAAGATCCTGATCCAAAGGCTTTTCAAAACCGCGATCACATTAAACTTGAGAGAAGCGCAAGGAAGCTTGCGGCAGCGAAATTGGAACAACTAGAATTAAGGGAGTATCAGACCCAACGGGATTTTGATGACAGGCGAAATGAGAAGGATAAGAGCACGCGGCCGCTTGCATTGCTTATGCCACCAGGGTTAGAAGTGGCGGCCTTGTCTAGTCGTCCCGAAATGGGGATTGTTCAGCAGCATGTGGGGCCAGCCTTTGACATGTATATAACAAAGCTGTGGCGTATCCTTTCGCAGCTCAGAGCAGAGATCACTCGCACGGACACATCATACAGCGTATTTGACTTCGAACACGAGCTCCGGCAGGTGTCTTCCTACGATCCTGCGGACGAGAGAGTTTCGAGGGTCGATCTCGAGTCCATCATTAAAGATTTCTGCCCAAGCATGTCCTCGCACGAGATGGACGTTTTGCTCGCGTTCTGGGACAATGAGATGACTGGGTTGATATCGTTGGAGCGAGTAGCCAGCACGGTCAGAGGCGCTCTCAGCGACAGACGCCAACTCTTGTGCAACTTTATTTTCGACGAACTATTTTTCAAAAAGTCAAGCGCCGTGAAGGCTGTGGGCGGCCGGCTCGAGCGCTTGACTGAATTTTACAACCAGTTTGCTCCGGCAGAGGCTAACATGGGCAAAAAGGCACTTTCTGTGCATGTCAAATACAAGGACAACGAGCGAACCAACAGAGAGCTCTTCAAAAAGCTTTACGCAAAATACGTCCCTTGGTTGGAGGCGCCCGAGTATCTTTGGTCGGATAGGGCTCTCCGCCAGGAGCAGGAGCGTCTCTGCGTTGCAGAAATAGAGCAGGTGGTCGCGTTATACGAGCGCTTTATTCTTGGAGCGGATGATCAGGCTATCCGCGGCACTCTGCAGCGCGCTGTCAATGTCCTGAGAGACGCCGAACGAGTATCTGCTGGTAGGAGGGTTCAGATGAGAAGAAGCGACTGGCTTGCTTTTCATGCCGAGCTTAGCGCAGGTGTTCCAGACGATGAGGTGTTTGCCAAAATTCTCTGCGGCGCTAGCGGGGTTGACCGAGTGAAATGGGCACAGCACGCAGAGAGAAAGGCGCGGAGAGACTTGAAGCTCAAAGACTATATTGTTCGTTTGCGCGTTATTGGAGAAGCTGAGAAGAAAAAGTTTAAGGACCTTCAAGCAGAGTTTAGCCCCGAGGAGTATGAGCATTATGTGAACTCGTTTAACGAAGTCATGCGCAAAATTCGCGGCTGCTTGCTTCGTGCATGTGGCACTGTGAGAAAACTGGAGGGCCTCGAGAACACTTTTGAGTCCTGCGCAAGTTTCGGAGACGATCGCAAACTTTCGAGAACAGATTTTCGAGCTAGTCTTGCAAGATTTGGCATCGCGCTAAAACGCGCGGAAACGGAGATTCTCGAGATTCATTTTGACAACTCCTTGCAAGGCTACATTTCCGTCGACGCATTCTTCTATTCTGTCAGAGAGAGCGAAAGGAAAAAGAACTCTTGTACTAGAGGGGCAGCAGAGATCCGGAGCACCGCTGATGTTCCCGCTCGCGAAAGGCGATGGGTGAAAGCGTTAGCAAGCACGATTCTTCCAGAATCTGAAAAGGAATGGGTGCAGTACATGCACAGAGAGGAGAACAGTGCCCGAGAAAGACCATTCTGGTATTGCAAAATCACTGGGGAGCGAACCTGGTCCAAGCCAAAACGTTTCGTGCGACACGATAAGCAGAAATGGGAGAAAGAAATCAAACGCAAAGTTCAGTGGGCTCTCAGTGCTCTTTCAAAGTATCGCGACTCCACGCACGCGGAGCTTGATGTCCAACTTGACATCGTACGCTCCTCCGTTAAGTCCGTTCTCCCGCTTGTCAACGGAAGGTTTCAAAAACTTCCGAACACGATCTTCAGTATCACCCACCTCCAGCACCTGACCACACTTCTGCTAGACGGAAATCGTCTCTCAGAAATTCCTTCCGCAGTGCTAGACCTCTCAAATCTCAGGGTTCTCAGCGTTTCAAATAATCATCTCGAGTCTCTTTGCGTGTTTGACGGGCGTCCTAGCGAGCCAACGCTGCTCCCGTTCCTGGGGACGCTGTGCTTGTCAAACAATAAGATCGAAGCTCTTCCAAAAACTCTCCCCCGCTTGCGTGGCCTGCGCGAGCTGGATGTGAGCAGCAACCACATCACCACAGTGTCTTCTGATTCTTTGTTTGGTCTTGGATTGGAAGTCTTGAACCTTGGGTCTAACCGCATAAAGTCCTTGCCTACAGCCCGCTCTTGTTGGGAGGCGATGGGTCAAACTTTAAGGTGGCTGTCTCTAAGAAACAATCAAGTCTCTGAATTGCCCGAAGAGCTGGGGACCAAACTTGGGGGATTGAACTATCTGGACATGCGAGACAACCGTCTAAGTAGCTTGCCCAGTAACTTTGGTTCCGGCCTGGTGAATGTCGTTACGATGTTTATCCAAGGGAATGACTTGCAGGCTCTTCCGGAGAGCGTGGGGTCTATGAGGAGTCTTCGGACTTTGACCTTGCAGCACAATGGCCTAAGCCAGCTTCCAGATGGAATATGCAGCCTTGTAAAGCTTCAAAGCCTATATGCACACAACAATCGGATTCAACAGCTGCCTGAACGTCTTGGGGAGCTGAAAATGCTGGAGATCTTGCACGTGCAAAGCAACCAGCTGAAAGATCTTCCTCTCTCTTTCTGTCATCTCGCCTCCCTCAAAGAGTGCTTCATGCAACAAAATGAGCTGTCATCTCTACCTCCTGCAGTACCTCGGACACTCAAGATCTGGAAGCTTCACAACAATCGGTTGAGGGAAATCCCAGATACGCTTCCAAAGAACTCAGAGCTCGAGCATCTGGAACTCTCGAATAACCAGATCGAGTCGTTGCCATTTACCTTCTCACACCTCGCTGGTTTCCTCAGCTTTTTGCGCCTGGATGAAAATCCCTTGGAACCAGTGTTGCAAAAGATTAGTTCCACGGGAACCTACACATCTCCAGAGGAGCGCAATTTCGCGCTATTGATGCGAAAGTTCGTCGACAGCATCCGCGGACACTTGGATCTCTCGGGTCGCATAGATGTCGCTTTGGGGGTTTCAGTTAAAGAAGCTCTCCGGGTATCCGAATTGGAAGCCAAAGAGCGGCTGCAGCAGGCCAAGAGCATTCGAATAAAGAACATGGTGCTGCAAGGCGGAGAACAAAAGAAAGGAGAAGAGGAGAACAGCGGTGGATCCGCCTCTGGTGCCGCTACTCGAAAAGGACGATCTATTGTCCAGCAAGCACTGTCCACTAGCTTGAAACGCTTTTCAGTGGCCCATGGCGGCGACGAGGAGAGAATATCTATGCGAGCATTTCATCATTGCATTCAGGTCGTTGGAAACCTCTTGACAGACAATGAAGTTGACAAGCTGACTTCAAGAGTGTTCTGTGTATATGGTGAATCGGTCAATCGGTCTGCAACCGAGGAGGACGATGGACAGGAGGCCGAAGCGAAAGCATTTGGGGAGGAGTCCATCACATTTGACCCTTTCGTTGCATCAATACACGACGCAATGAGTCCAAACGATGGAAAGGACGCAAGTGCTGGGGCCACAAGGACCCGGGATGTAGCCTTGGCAGTTGTACGATACTGTGCGGTTCGAGCTGCCGCTGCACGTGTCAAAGCTACGAAAGCTGTAGCAGCTGCAATGACTGGCAAACAAGCTCTTGCGACAAGTCCAAAGACCACCAACCCTTCCAATCATGCTTCGGAAATGGATGGCTTGAAGCTTCTTACGTCGAAAAACGAGAAATTGGAAAATGAGCTTGCTGAGCTCAAGAAGAAGCTTGAGTTATCCAGCGAAAAAGCTCGCATTGTGCGAGAATTTGAGCGTCTCGACTATGAAGGATCTGATGCGCGCAGCTCGCAAGTTCCTGGGGGATATATCAGGCCACATGCTTTGTCTACGAAGGATACGAGGATGCCACAGCGTCCCACTACTTCTTCTGGTGGGCCAAGGTCGCCCATGACAAGATCATCGATGACAAGCGCCATACATCGAGAGAAAGCTCAACTTCGAGAGTCTATGCTTGAAAAGACCAGAGAAATTCAAGAGCTTGCGCGTGCACTACAGCATTCCGAAGCCGTGGCAAAGTACTACGATGATGATATGGCGGAGAAGTGGAAGAAAAAAGAGCACGCGAAACAAAAGAAGAGAAAGAGTGCCGCACAAGCCAAGAGATACCAAAACATGTCCGAAGAGCAGCGCATGGCGATACGCAGCAAGAAGCTGAAGAATACACGGCTAAAGGCACTGTTTTACAAGCACGCTCGGCAAGTTGTTAACGGACACAAAAAGGTGTTATCCAAAGGGGACATGATTTCGGCCGCTGCCGAGTTCTATCGAGAATTCGGAAGCGGACGTTTAGGGTTGGAGCCGCGAGAATGGCGGGAGAAGATACTCAGGACTGTCAATGAAGCATTCACTAGTGGATATCGGAACGAAAAGAATGGCCGCTTCGTCGCCTATGATAAAGATGACAATGGATACCTTGATTTGGAGGAATTCAAGTCATTCTGTGCTGAGCTGGAGCGTCGAATGGACGAAGAGGCTCGATCGAACCTCATGGCATACGGCATTGGCGAAGATGATCACGCTGTTTCGAACCAGCAATCTCCACAGCAGTCCCCACATCAATCTGCGTTGGAGGGAATGAGGATGCAAGCTTTTAGTGGCTCCAATGAAATGGCTTCTGGAGAGGAGAGCGGCGGGGCTAGCAACGGGAGAATAGTTGTACATGTCGACTTTGTCACGTCAAGCGCACGGGTAATTCCTATCGAAGTCCAAAGTGGAGATGTCACGATCGGGCTTCTGAAGTCCAGAATCGCATTTTCTGAGGCCATTCCGAAGAGCAATCAAATTCTTTTGTTTCGGAACAAGCGTCTAGATGACGCACGTACGCTGGCTGATTATGGTATAACGTCGGGCGACAAAGTCAAGCTTGTTTTATTGAGTTGAGCCCAAGTATACAGTAAGAGAGGTTCAAGGTCGTTAATTTTTGTTCTCTCAGGCTATCAGAAGCCTCCTTTCCGAACATTGTTTTTTTTTTTTACAAATAGCTATCGTCCAGAGAAACAAAATAATGACATGAAGCAAGGGCCGAATCGCACAAACTTTTTGTTTTTTTCATTTTGGCATACGATTGTAGAAGATGTACAAAATATTTTTTGAGAGTAAACTCGATGAATCGGGGGACAAATGCACACACCCGGCAAGAACAAATGAATCGACCGAACTGCGGATCAGTGCGAGGCTCGCTTCTCGTAGCTCTTTTGCTTGCCAACGGCCTTGGCATCCGCTAAAGCCGCTTTGACTTTTTCTTTCATTGATATCTGTAGTTCTTTATCAACCATAATGAGTTCTGGCTTGCTGCACTGCAGTCTGTTCATCATTCCGAAATACTTCCGCAATTCCGTAGACTTGTCTATTAGTGTGTAGGCGTTTCCCACCCTCCCAGCCCGCGCAGTGCGCCCGACGCGATGAACGTACGATTGCAGTCGACTTGGAAGATCATAATTAATCACGTGCTCGAGATTGTCTAAATCTATGCCACGGTTCATGACGTCCGAAGCGACAAGCACATCAAGCTCGCCACGCGCGAACCGGCCTAAAACAGACTTTCTCAGTTTTGAAGAAACGGACGAGGAAAGCTCCGCCACACGTATCTCTCCTAAGATTGTCAAAACTGAGTGAAGTTCAGACGCCGATTCTACCGAGCTTGTAAAGACGACGGCTGGTGACCCGTTAATGCGCTTCAACAGCTGCAGCAAAACGTAAATGCGCTTTTTAGGAGGAGTTGCCACGAAGAAGGTGTTCAGAGTATCAGGCAACACGAATGATACCGGCCTGCGAGTTTCCTTCTCCGGATTCACGCTCGGCTTCACGCTCACGAAAATTGGGCGCCGAAGTTTGAGAGCTGCAAATGTTTGGGGGTCCTCCGTCAAAGTGGCCGAGCAAAGAATACGTCTCAGTAAAGGCACGTCAGGACGGTGAGACTTGACGCTAGATCCATCCAGTTTCCTTTGTGTTGTCGCAAGAATGCTGACTGTGCCATCAGAATTTAGAGTCATATGCCCGGGATTGCTTGAGTACGCCGCTTCATAAATTGCTGAGAGCCAGCCGTGATATCTTGACGACAAGAGTGCATCAGCCTCATCAATCACTAAAAAGGTGAGGTGTTCTAAAGTGAAACCAGGCGACAAACGAAGATGGTCAATTACTCTTCCAGGCGTCGACACGAGGATGTCGGCTCCATCAAGCTGTCTCTCGGACTCTGCAAGAGATAAATTTCCCAAGCTTGCCGCCACGGTGGTTCCGGTCCGAGCACACACCATCCTAAACACTTCAGCGCATTGTGTGGCAAGCTCGCGGGTGGGGAGAAGCACCAAAACGCGGAGACGCTTGATCACTCTTCTCGTCAACGACGCTACTACAGGAATCGCGAATATGAGCGTTTTACCGCTACCTGTCGGGGCCGTGATGCACAGGTCATTTCCATCGCTGTTTAGCAATCTCTTTATCGCATCGCGCTGGAAAGTGTAGAGTTTTTGGATTTTTAGCTTGTTCATGATGTTCTTGCCGATAACCTCGTCGATTCCCCACTCCGCCATCTGCTCTACCACGTCAAGCTCTGATGCTTCGATTTCCAAATCGGCTTTCTTCGCGTCATTCACGCTGCTTCCACCGCGCAACTGCTTCATTGCTGCCAAAAATGTCGGCCCCAGGTCTCCGGTCTCGACATCCATCTCACTGGCATCGTCGCCCAAGAGAGGCTCCTCCGATCCGTGCGGCTTCGCGTCTTTGGTGGAAGAAGTATGCGATGCCACGGACGACGACGAAGAAGATGACGAAGAAGATGACGAAGACGATGACGAAGACGATGACGAAGACGATGACGCCTCCGAGCTCGATCTCTTGCGGGCCTCAGGCTCTTCCTCCCCTTGCCTCACGGACTCCTCTGACCGAAGCCTTTTGCGACCCATTCTTCTCTCGCACCGCGGTCCCGATGATATGCCGATGATATGCCAATGATATGCCGATGATGTGCCGATGATGTGCCGATGATGTGACGCGCGAGCCACTCTGTTGATCCTACTGCCAACTTTCAATTACACGTTTCCTGCCTCTCGCACTCGCGCTCTCATTCTATTTCCGTCATGCCACACATCTCTCTCTGCCACTCACTCTCCAGTAGGAGTAGCATTAATTAAGAATTAAGAGCACTGCACGAGCCATTAGAACTCGATAGTAATTGACAAGAGTGGTCCACTAGCTAGCATGCAGTAGTCGTGGTTGGTAACAGTTTGTGCGGAAGGCAATTTTGGGGAACACATGAACGCATGCGCTTTGACAGATTTTGACAGTGAGTGTCTGTGATGTCTGTGAGCATGTGAATGCATCTGATAGCATGTGAGAAGATGTGTGAGTTAGTTTGAGTCTGTTGTGACTGTTGTCAGAGTTGTGAGATGTTGTGACTGTTGTCAGAGTTGTGAGATGTTGTGGTACCGGATGTGGGTTTTTGCATGAGTTTTTGACTCATTTGGCTCTTCGAGTGGGGGGAAGGAATTGGATTTTGCGAGTGAACTGTCGTTGTGAAATCTGTTTGTATTTTAGTAATGCTGAGGATCAAATCATGGCTACTTTGGAAGCTTGTCTTTTCTGGTTGTGGTAATTACACTTGGAACAGAGTGATGTTAAGGGAGTGATGCTTCAGACTGCTGTCGTGAACATACGTGAGGATTTGCTTCTCCTTATCGTATGTGAAGGTCCCGTCAGAGACAGTGCACTCGATCCCTGTGGGGTACTGGTAGAATGGGACGTAGATGACTGTTGGGTGCTTCTTCGGGTCACACTCTGAGGTGTCAAAATTGAAGTAAAATGGACGGTGGTTTCTGGTGGGGTGAAACCGTGCATAGGTCGGGACCCCACAAGTCTTCATAGCATACGGGCGCACGGCTGCCTGAAGCGCTCTGCCGCCCGAATTGATGTCCACTTTCGCTGAGACGTTCTGTTGATCAACGGAAAAGAGAGAAAGATCCTCATCATTCCACAAATCGCCCCTCTTGTTCCTGTTCTTCGCGCTGTAATTCCAAAGGGTATAGGACAACAAGTTGGCTTCCAAACCATGAATGGAGCGGTCCAATGCCCGGATCTGCGAAGAAAAGTCCCCGTTGAGATAAGCACGCGCGGTGCCGTTCTCGTTTCGATCCAAGTCCATAGGAATGCCGATTTCACCAATGAGGACTGGCGCGCCGCCCGGTTTGCCCCCCAGAGTCAGCCCAGTAGATTTAACGTGGCCAAGATTCTTGGTGATTGCATGCTGCGCGGCAGACACACCGAGAGCAGGGCCCTCGGCCTGAATATCCAAAGCGATCCATGTTCGAGCTTTCTTGAAAAGTAAAGTCATGGCATCGTAGTAATGCGGCGCCCATGCAATTCGCTCACCGGAGAAATTGGACGGCGCATCATCGTGGACTGGCGAGTTGGGGTCAATATACGGCTCGGCAAAAATGACAACATCTGGGTGCACCGAGTGAATCGCCTCTGCGTACTTTTGAAAGAAAGGGGTCATGAAGTCATCCATAAAGACTACAGCCTTGCCATCCTTGTTGCGCGCAAAGTGGTCAGGCCGTAATAACACGGGCTTACCTGCATCGTCAAACTTCCAGACTTTCTCGTTTCTCCAAATGTCATGCGCTTCTGATTGCCATGCTAAAAGGCCCTTCTTGTTCATGTCGACATATCCCTCAAATATGAGTGTCTTGTAGAATGACGGGACAGGTACAGTGCGCCCCGCGCCTAGCACCATCCCGGTAAAACCAGAGTAAAACTTGCCCATTGGAGCAGGGAAGAGAGCGCCATGCAGGTCCTTCAATCCAGAATACCCCGTGCTGGGCTCGTTGAGGGTATCGTATCCAAGAACGTTGGGCTCGTTCTGGAGGTACTTTGCCAACTCTTTGATTGCGTTGATATAGTGGCCTTGTAAAAAGTCCTGAGCACTTTGACCATCAATCTTTGTGTTTGGCGCAAATGTGTCTCCTGCAAAGAACAGGGTGAACATGGTTGCGGCGGCAAGGCGATTGTAGTTTGTCGGCCACTCCATCTGTGCAAACCATACGCGATCGTTGCTCAGTCAATAAAGCATTATCCACTATTTGGAAAAAACGGATAGATATCAAACTTACTTGAGGAAGCGGGTCTCCGTGCTCCTGGTGCGAAAATGCCGCGCCGGACTCAAAAAGGTTCTTGATGTTGAATCCGGCTTTTGTGAGGGTCCAGGCCGGGGCTCCGTCTCCACCAGTCCAGCGAGACCAGACGTCTTGGTGCGGGTCAATGAACACGCTAATCCCGTGCTCGGCACATTTCCTGATGACATCACGAACATATTCGAGATAATCTGTATCATATATCCCTGGGCCTCTATGCTCGATTGCTTCCCAGGTGACAAGAAAACGAAGAAACGTAAACCCCCATGCCTTTAAGCGAGTCAAGTGCTCGTCAGCTTCCTCAAGCGGGAAAGGCCTGCCCACAAAGGAAAGCCCTTCAGTCTGGTAAAAGTTCTCACGGCTATGCGTTTCCGAGAACGGCTTTGTAGGGATTTTAGTATCTCCTCCGAGATTGACGCCGCGAAGATTTAGGATTCGGCCGTGCTCATCCTTGAAGTACATGCCATCGCAGATCAATTTGTCGCCTACAGGAGGGAGCGTCGGAACATCCTCAGCGGGGAGCGTGCCATAGCCCTGCCACTGCTCCACACGCAGCTCTTTCATCCCAAAAGCGCAAGCCCATGCCAAGAGAAGCACGGCCATTCCGAGCATTATTGTGGCGGTTCGCATGAAGGAAGTCTTTCGCATACAGACCGCGGCCACCGTCAGCACTAGCATGCCAGCCGCTGCCACTACCGCTGCCACCATCTCCTGCGGCTCATAGCCAGCGAGCCCATACGAGAGCGCTGTCAAGAGCGGCACCAACACGCGATCCCTCGCGCACAGTGCATTCTCAGTGTCGCTCACTACCCGCCACAGCTCCATCTCGAAGACAACTCTTCCCCTTGCCTTGGCCTCCTCCGCTCGTTGTGTCGCAAGAGACGCTGTACTTGGCTGCGAGCACTGCACTGTCTCTGCCCCAACACCGCCCACTTTCCCTTGGACGCTTTTCTTTCGCTACCATTCTCGATGACGGCATTTAACCAATTCAACCTGGCGAGATCCGCCGAGGAGCGTAGTCTCAAGAGTCTCAAGGCTTACTGAGAGTGAAGAGTACCACCGGCATCCTATCTAGGCAAGCACAACGCGATGCCGAGTGTGAATGACACCGCAGCCTCGGATGATAATAAGATGATACGATGATAGAGACGAGTGCTGGCGCTCGAGCCTCGGAAACAGGGGAAGAGACGGCCGGTCGGCGTTGCAAACGGTACTGTTGAGCACCTGGTGAGGCTCTGAAGATTGTTCATGATTTGCCAGGTGCTGAAAGACAAGATTGATTTCATTTCATTCAGCACCGGCGCCAATCCAGGGTAAAGTGCTGATTGTCTTATTTATCCATCGGGGGTTCGCAGATCAGCATACAGAATTCAAAATTCAGAGTCAGACTAGTTAGACTTCAGATTTCTGTTTGTTTGTTTGTCTGTTAGGTTGTTCAAAATCAGGTCAACTCTCTCTTTCACTAGTGCTATTCAATTGAAAAAAATGATGATGTTCCTCAGAAGCGGTGTGTGCACTAATACGTGTACATCGATAACATCGATACTCGGATACAGACGGCGGTGCATTCACAGCTTTAGTTTGTGAAGTTGCTGGATGCCTTGGCTCAAGCTTTCCCCACCGCTGAGGCTTTACGAACTTGACCGCCGCTTGTCTCCGGGACGACACTCGTCGAGTTGCTAGAAGTCACTGCAGAGGTGTTGGTGTTGTTGCCGGAGGTCCGACGCGATTTCTTGTTCTTGGAGAAGTTTAGGTTTACATCACCGTACACAATGTAAGGGATGAGGCTCTTCTCCACGAATGACTTTGCGTCTTCTAAGCTTTTCGCCTGAAGAACCCCTTGTGATACTTGTGTTTGAATGTGCGCCAGTACCTGAGTTACGTGCCTTTGGAAGATTCGCCTGGAGTGCGCAAGTAAATACATTTGTGATATGGTGACCAGGCCGAGAGAGGAAACAGTGCTCACATAACTCAGCGTGTCTACCGACACTGCAACTGTGGCCACACTTTCATCGTACGAACCATCAACATACAGAGTCAGTGCTGCTTCTCCGCTATAATGCGCAGCGCTGCAGGCAACTGCTATAAGGAAAGCAGCAAACATCCTCAGCTTTTCGCGGTCTGGCCTCCACTGAAGGAAGCGGAATACAATCCAGAAACCTACGGTCGCCACAACAACAGCAACGGCACAGGAGAGGGCAATAAAGCCAGGTGCCCATGTCATTCTGATGCCATCGTGTACCATTGCTTTTGCGCCAGCATAGTGCATGACCAAAACCCCGGTTCCAGCAACAGTGCCACCAAGTAAGAAGAACGTAGGTTTCCTGAACAAAGCCATAAATTTGGTTTTCTTCGCCGATTTAACCATCTCCTGCAGTGTAAGCATGCTCCCAAGCTTGCTTGCGTTTTCTTCTTTCGACTTGCCAAAAAATGTGTCGCAAGAAGCAATGAAAGTACCACCACCAACGAAGACTACAGCAGCCAAAAAGGACATCATCGTTTCCACGAGATCGTATTCCTGAGCCCAAACTTCCCCGGTCGATGGGCATATGAATTGCCTCGCGTTCATGGCGACAAAGTGCATAGACCATATTGCGACACCACCGAGCAGTAGTGAGAAGAGAACCAATATTTCGCGCCTCGTTCGAGGATCTGGCTCCGTTCTGTAAAGTTCGATCGCTTGGGTTGCAGTCCAGCTTCCCAGGAAAGCCAATACGAAACTAACCAACATCAGCACGCCATCGAAGGAGCTCTCGAGATACGCGCCTTCGTCAGACGCGCAGAACTTGGTTGAGTTAGACATGCTTTCCTTCAAGTTTGAGGACTTGCGCGCGAACGTGTGAACAGCTTCGACCTCTTCGATCTCGTCGTCGAGGCAATCCTCGCCCGACGCTGCTGCTTCGCCTGCGCTGCTTTGCAATGATTCGGGTCTACTCACTCAAATTTTTAGAAGCGCAATTATAGTACATCCGTTGAAATCCACTGCAACGCTGTGAAGAACCTTCTTGCTATTGGGTGGTGCTTGCCTACCTCGCATCCGCGAGGGGTGGAAAAGTACTGAGGTAGGCTAGGCTGCGGGCGCAAAAACGCGTTTGGCTCTGCTTCTTGACAGCTTTTATTTTTACCGGTTACACGCCAATTCTATTGTTGTCCACATTGGAGAAAACCGAAGGTATTTGCTGGTGCTTTCATTGTCCTCAAGTTTCTCTCCACACAGGACATCCCAAGCTACGGATGGCATTTTTCTCAAAAGTGCAAAGATTGCCTGGCAAGTAGATTTCACGACGGAAATTCTGGTGCAGTTCCCAGGCATATTCATAATTACTCGGTCAAACAAGATTCCCAAGTTTCAACGGAACGATAAATCTCCTGATGCTTTTCACTCTTTAATCTCGTGGTTTCACTCTGTCTGCACCTTTGGTCGCGCGCAGATTCGCTCGGGCAAGCACCATCATCTCAACATCGCCCCATCATGTCAAAGTAAACTCTGCGACTGTGGAGAAAGCAGTTGCTCGTTGAAGGGGTGATGGTCAAGGTCATCATTATGGTATGACTTGCCAAATTGGAGAAATTACTTCGTAGTCGCAGGTCTCCCTAGCCTAAACTTTCGACTATCAACGCGGTCTGGAGTTTGAGGTGTAGTGAGGTGCTCGAGGAATGTCAGCTCGCATCAAGTCGGACTCGCTCTCAGGCTATTCCATTCATGAGTACAGTATCAGCGTGGCTGACAGAGCATTGCAGGCAATGAGTTTCAACTCCTTCTTACAGCCTCATCCGGCTGTGGCAATTACGGGAAACCATTCCGTTTTGGTGGCCGACGCTGCCAATGAGGCGCCAATCTGTGATTTCAAAACTACCTCCTCCTCATCTGCTGTGAACATGGATATATTGAGACTGAGACCACAGCTCTTCAGAAAAGTCGCATAGCAAGAGCCGTCAGCTCACATGCGCCTTTCAACATCTTTGCCGCAAGGCAGACTCCGAACTCCGGCCCCAACTTGAAGACGCCTTGAAGTCTAAATACCTCCTTGAACATTTGATGCGACCAAGTTATTTCCAACGGAACTTTTCTCATAAGACTTGGTAGGGAATCTTCGGAGTGGTGGGGGAAAGTTCCTGAGTCGAACACCGTCCAGCGAGGAGCTGAAACAAGTCGTTTCATGCGTTGTTCAGAGAGCCACCTTTAAAAATGGTTGTTGAAGGCAGGAGAGCGTGTTGCGCGGGCTGTAAATAAAGTTGGGGGTCGACTGATGGGCGCCCTGAGGGATGCTTGGAATGGTCGAGCCTCGGAGGACAAGGAATGAACGGTTATATTTAGTTTTTGGTGTTGGTTGACGTGGCTAGCAGGTCGTCATTTTGCGAGAAGTGCGGTAAAGACGTGAGATAGAAAGTCGAGTGGATAGATGGAATTGGCTCTGGACTAACTGTGAGCACCGTCAACCGAGCTCCGATAGTTGCCACTCATTTGTAGAACATGGAGGTCCATTAAGGACTTGCTGGTAATCCTGACGCCTACCGGAGTCGCCCACAGGCTCATTTAATCCGCGCGGAAATCGCTGTGGATGGCAATATCGTTACAAAAAATGAAATACCGATTTTAACGAAGCAATGCCCTACCGGTGATAGTTTTTGATTCTTACTTGATTCTGTTCTTGTTCTTGGCTTCGAATTGACAAAAGAACATCAACAGAAAGTCAAATAACAAGAGATGACGAAAACGGAAAATGGTGTTTCGCAGAAAAGAAACCGGTTGCACTTTGGCTTGTGCGAAACCAAAAAAGAACGAAAACTCGGTATTCTTGCTTTTTAACTTCTATCAGGGAGCGCTCGTTTTTTTCGGGTTTCTGTTAACATGTAAAGCAGACGTGCACAGATTTGCACATTGAAGGAGCAAGTAGGCGCAAGAAGACGAACCCGCCGCAAACGGACATAAACTTTGGCCCTCTCGCTTAGCCGGACTTGCTTTTCTTTCGAAGTTTGAGGAGCTGTTTCTCAAGCTCTGCTCGTTTCTGGGATGGCTTCATGTCGCCACCCTTCTGCGTCTCGTCAAAATCCTTTGGCCGAACCTTAAAATCGAAATTCATCGGCTGGGGGATGATAGCGCGGTGTTGAGGTTTGTCCTCTTTCTTTGAAACAGCAGGAGCGGACCCACTTTTACTCGCCAAAGAAGCCAACATGTCACCAGATCCACTCTGAAGCTTGCGTTTGCGTCTTGGTTTTAGCCGAGAGCTTGAGGATTGCTTTGCAGGCTCTCTATCATCTTCCATGGAAGGCAATTGTTCATTCTCATCTTCGCGAATGTACATGACCTTTGCCCACTGCTTCATGACTGAGCTGAGAACCTCCTTGTTCCTTGGTGTTTCCTTCGGATGCTCGCGAAGATAGTTGACGAGTTTTCCGAGATGGGATCTTTTCCAACGATCTTGCTCTTCAGCAGCGATGGGTAGCTGAGGCAAGACGTCGATGAGCTTTGTTCGTAATCGGAGCGCCGGCAGCTGATTGTCCACAGGCGACGGACGCAACCACTGCACAATTTCGCCCAGGGCGCCTTGCTCAAGCATGAATGGCTGCATATCCTTCCTCAACAGATAGAGCACAAAGTCGTCAAGCTTTTTGAGCTTATGAACCGCAGGCTTGAGGCGAGCTCGGAGAATGTCGTCCATTTTTGCGCACTTTCGCATCTCTCGCAGAAACAGCTTGGCTTGCTCGCGAAGTTCGTCATCTGGGAGTGCTTTCTTGGATCGCGATGGCTTGCTCGCGTTGATAATCCCCTGGAACGAATTTGGGTCAATGGTCTTTTCCTCAGCCTCGGTCCGTGCTCGTTTTGATTTTGATCGCGCGCCATCTTCATCATCCTCCTCGTCGGAGCCAGGATCGGGATCCTCGTCCGACACAAGCTCCTTCTGGTTCTTGTAGGATTCGAGAACATCCTCATTGTCGTCATCACTTGCAATGAAGCTCCCTTCTCCGTCATCGCCCTCGTTTGCGTCACCGGCCGGTGCGTCACCTGCCAAATCAGCCAGCTCCTTCTTCTTCTTCTTCAACATGAACTTCTTCTTTGCTTTCCCGAGCAGCTTCTTCTTCGGCTTTTTCTCGCCCGCAGAGGAATCCGAGTCCGAGCCCGAGTCCGAGCCAGAGTCCGCCTTCGAACCCTTCAATTTCGCTACGGTTTTAGCCAGCACTGCATCATCCTGCTCATCGTCGCTTTGCCCCAGCTGATCCATTTCTACTTCCTCTCCCTCCCTGTCTATCCCTTCGATCCACTATTCTCTCCACTGCGTGTTCAGGATTGCGCTTGCCGACTTGGGAAACGCTCGCTCACCGACACCAAGTTAGGGATCTTCCGCTGCTACTTTCCTCACCGCGTCTCTCCTTGATGCCGCCTGCTCGATGGGACGATAAAATCGTCGCGTGGGACAAGGCGGGTGGGACGCGCTATTGGGACGCGAAGTCTCCTGGGATTGCTGTCCTGTGCGCAGTTCAAGGAACGTGTCCGCGCTCTGGCTGAGGCGGGAGAAAGGTGAGAGCGTTACAACGTGTGGCATGGATTAGTTAGAGGAAGACGGGGAATAAATTGTCGCGTGGGCCGGTAAGGTTTGCGCGCCAGATACTTTGCAGGTTTATTCCACTGAGTTGTAGGAATATAGTTTATTTATAGTACAAGACGAAGAGTCATTGGCAATGTGTGAATCATTTAGGATTATGGATGATCATGGACTCTCTCGAGGCGGCATTCTCACGAGGACATACATGCAGATTTACAAACAGGCAGAGAGACACGGGAATTTAGAATGTGGGTTTAAAAGTTTGTTCTTAAATTAAAATTCGGAATAGAATTTATTACAATATTATCACTGACTGTCATATCTTGACGCGGGCGTTCACCGAGTAGAGGCCAGCCACGCCAACAATTGCACTGCAAGATGCCAATGTCGCCTTGAAAGCTAAGGTTGTACTTGCAGCATAAAAGAATGCAGCAGCAGTTGCAAGGCTCTGCCACAATCTGAATTGCGCGAAGGCCAGTTTAGTCTTATGTTTGCTGCTGGAGAACGAAGAAGCCAGCAACGCGGTCAGCACTGTGTTCAGAGAGGCGTCGCCAAAGCCGAACACGCAAGCAAACGCGATGAGAACCGCCCATGCGGTGGCTGCATCGTTCTTTAGAATCTCGGGATCGAATGCATACCCAAGATATATAAATATTATTACCTGCGCAAGGCATGCTATCGCAAGAACATGCTTGGCAAGGCCAGGGCTCCGCGCGCCGAGCTTTCCTAAGGCATACGACGAAACGGAATTAATCACACCAAAGGCGACCATCATTAGGGGGAGATTTGACTCTCCCAACACTGGGGCTACGATGGATGAAGTGAATGTGCCATAGACGAATGCGGTCTCCATGCCGCTGTAAAAGAAAATGGTCAACAGGCGGCGAAGAAACGGGTCGAAGAAAAGGACGTTACCCATGTGCAAGGTAGTGTCCTCCAGAGAGCCATTTTGAGTCTGCACTGCAGCGAACTCCGGAACAGGAGGCGGGAGCTGCACTGGTGCCGGCCCTTGTACGTGATCTGGGGAGGCCCCTTCGAGACTAAGGTTTTCCGCCGGCAAGGACTCGCTGGTAGGCTGTACGACTGCAGGGGCTTCCACGGCTTGGTAGGCCACAATTGCGTCCGTCTCTTTCAAGAAAGTGCTGAGAAGGACCGCAAGCAAGGCGCAGATTGTTAAAGCACCGAACAAAAGTTTGATTGTGGCTTCTGGAACAGTTTCGCTTCCATTCGAACCCAGCGTGAGAATTATGAACGCGGTCCCATTTCCGAACACCTGACAAGTTTGGTAAATCGCGAAGAAGATGCCACTAGCCCTATTGGCCAGCTTCTCTGTCGGCGCGAGCGCAGCAATGTACAATCCATGTGCACTCCACAGCACAGCCGCCCCAAACCCAAGCAATGCTGCGGCTGGAAATAAAGTAAACCAGCTCGGGAAAATATTAGCAAAGACAAAGATTGCGTATGTCAGCATACTGAACGTGATGCCCTTTTTCGCGCCTGTGTAGACGAGCACCTTTGGGGCAATCAAGCTGCACACCGTAAGCATAATGTATACCACGCCGAGAGACACAGTCCCGAGTGGCCCATCAATCAAACTCGACACTAAATTCTGCGTTGGGCCAAGCGCCACAAAGAGCAGTAGAAAAGAGAACGAGAGCACCAAAAGGAGCCGGTCGTTCGTCTCCATCTTGCCTTCCCAAGAGCACTTTCCAAGCGCACTTTCCAAGAGCACTTTTCAAGAGCAATTTCCCTTTCCAAGCGCACTTTCGAAGAGCACTTTCCAAGCGCACTTTCCAAGCGCACTTTCCAAGAGCACTTTTCAAGAGCACTTTTCAAGAGCACTTTCTGGGCCTTTAAACTTTCCCTTTTTCACAGTCAATGTGCTCTCCTCCTTTTCCAGACCGCGTTGTCAAGCTGAACTGCCTTCCAAACAGTCCAATCCTGGCTTCAGTTCCGACGTATTCTCCACGCGTTTCGAGCAGGCGTCAGTAGACAGCATCGAGACACACGCACTCTACACAGTTTCCGACACCCGCCAGCCTCCACCTTCAGCCAGTACCGTTAACGGTAACCGTACTGCTACATACATCGGTACCGGTGCCGGTAGCTCTAGCCTAGCTAGAGTGCGACGAAGTTCGTGACGGATCTCGAGCAATTCTGTGCTCATGTACAAAGAACTGCTCTTCAAACGCCGTACTGGTCTTATGTACTGGTACCGGTATGTACTACCGGTACAACTAGTACGCGAGTAATGTCTAATAATTTGACAGCAGGGACACTACGATGGATGGATGGATGGACAAATAGGATAAATGGATGGACGATGATGGATGAACGATGCATGTGCATGTGATTGATTGCATTGATCGCAAGTGCATAATGTGCATGTAACTTTGTGTGCATGAATGTGTAACAAGACAAGGGTTTCACAGACGTTGTTGAGCTGCGCAGCGCGGATCGGGTCGTCGGACGTGGTGCAACGCGAAGATGACTTCGGCAAGAGCGACATGATGGGACTGCGGGATGATGGCGTGCGAATGCGGCTTGGAGTAGCCGCGCAGCAGCCTGAATGAGGTTTC
Source organism: Parietichytrium sp. I65-24A (assembly GCA_012862575.1). Lineage (NCBI taxonomy): Eukaryota > Bigyra > Thraustochytrida > Thraustochytriidae > Parietichytrium > Parietichytrium sp. I65-24A. The sequence continues at coordinate 346,046 of BLSF01000007.1, forward strand.
TTTCAGGCTTGGCCACAACGTGACGTGTGAGAGAAACGTGAGTTTGGTGCGAGGCTTGGAAACACGTGTGACGGGGAGTGAGTGCGGGGAGGGCGAGGGCGAGGGAAGTTGTGATGGCAGAGAATCTAGAGATGGTAATTCAAATTAAACAGTCGTCCGAATTAAAATGAGGACAATTTCCGAAGCTGAAGGTTCCGAGCTGTAACGCGAGGCGGGTTGGCTTGTGTGCGTGGTTTGAGTTTGCCGAGACGCAGGTGTGACTGACAGAGGCGTGTTTGTGTTTTTCAGAGTGGCTTGCACTTTCTCCAGACGCTCTTCAAGGATGCCGATGAAGCAGCTGCGCTCTCCGCTGAAGGATTCGCAGTCTCAAACAGTGTAGAGCACACTGGTATTGTGTATTTGTTCCGAGCGTTTATCTGATCTCGCGACACTGACAGCGCATGACCTCGAAGAGTCGCAACGCAACATTGATTGGGCTTCACTCTCGAGACTGGCTCGCCATCTCTTGTTTCCCGATACACTTCCGGAACAAAAGATAAAAACAGCTCAACGAACCACACGAACCAGTTCTTCTGAATTCCGTTGGAGTTGCGGTACTCGAGTACATACACGTACGTGTACGTGTACACACTCTTTAGTCACGAATGAGTAAAACGATTTTCTCCCTAAGGTCAACGTTCTATCTATCAAAACCATCTCATTCTTGGGCAATGAAGAATCTTCCAACCTTCGCTGCCTCGACCAAAGATAGCCCTCTCAGCATCTTCGAAGTGAAACTCTCTCCGTTATGCGGCTCGGGCACCAGCCACCAGCGCTTTGGGTTACTCGGCGGCGGACTATAAGACCAATTGAACCAATGGTCGCCGATGGTTCTCGGGAATCTCCCGAGTCCGCACCTCAGGCTTTGACGCTCTGGCACAAATCAACGCACCCTAATCAGTGATAGTTTTTGAAGAATTTAGAATCAATCGTCCATTACCACCAAGAAGACCATCATGATAAGCTTCGATGTCATCTCCCCGTGTGACATGGGGCGTTCAACTCAGCATGATGCCATGCACATCACATCATCCGCAATGATTGCGTAAGTTGTTTTTCTCTCAACTCTCTCACAATCAATCCAAAAAATCAAACAAATGAGAAAAGATCCATTCCCTCCTAACCCGTCGCACTACAGTCCAGAGTAGCACCACGGGTCAGTACGTAGCACTACCGCCCATTACCGTTGACTACAAGGATGCCTAGGAAAGCGCCCTCGAAAGATCGAACCTTGGCGAAAGTATTATTGTATTCGATAATAGTGCAGTAGAAGTCCCCTTCGATGCAGAGGTAGGCAAGTCAGAGTCGAAGCGAAATGGAAAGCGAAGTGACAGAGAAAGTGACAGTGACAAAGACAGTGGCAAAGACAGTGGCAGTGGCAGCGGGAAAGAGAGTGAGCGAGTTTGCAAGATGAAGTTGGGAGCTTTGGTAGGGCTCGCAGCGGTCGGCGCTGTCTGCGGCAAGTTGGAGGTGACGTTCGACTCGGTGAGCAAGGAGAGAGTGGAGCTGGACTTGCTCGGCGCAGGACCTGGGCAGAACTTGGGGGATGAGCGCCTCTGCGACGATGTGGCGCAGATCGCTGGATACCTCAGGCTCGAGGAGCAGAACAAGCACTATTTCTTCTGGTTCTTCGAGAGCAGGAACGATCCGGAGAACGACCCTCTCACACTGTAAGTCAAGCGAGTTCTTGGACACAATTGTAGCAACTCTGACTGTGAGCTAATTCTCGATGTTTTCTGGTGTGCCATCTAGTTGGATGACTGGCGGACCTGGCTGCTCCAGCGGTAAGTTGAGGAAACGGTGAAGGAAACTAATTCGATTCGGTTGGCCCTCACTTACGTAATAAACTCTTATTTTCATCACTTTCAACAGGAATCGCGCTGTTTCATGAGAACGGACCGTGCACTCCGAAAGATGGAGGCGACGATACCCAGAAAAACCCTTACTCGTGGAACGAGAAGAGCAACATGATTTACATCGACCAACCTGCCGGTACTGGCTTCTCGGTAAGTTGATCTAACAGCAGGTCGTTACCGTGTCGATCATGTGTTTAATCTGGATTCTGACAACCCAATACTGACATACCGAATTGGTTTTCATGATGCAGTACGGAGATTCTGACACGAACGAGGAGGGAGTCAGCAAAGATATGTACATTTTCCTGACTGAGTTTCTGACAAAGTACAAAAAGTACTCCAAGCAGAAGTTCTTCATCTTTGGGTAAGTTGCCACTCAACCAGTTCGATGTGGAGTTCAAGAAATTTCTGACTCACTGTCAATTCCAAAGCGAGTCTTACGGCGGACACTACGTCCCTGCGACTGCGCATCGGATTTGGAAGAACAACCAGAACCCTCCACAAGGCGCTCCACACATCAACCTCGCCGGAGTAGCTGTTGGCAACGGCCTCACTGATCCACAGATCCAGTACAAGTACTATGCGAAAATGGCTTTCAACTCGACCTTCGCGCCAGCACGCGTCTCCCAGAAAACCTTTGAGAGCATGGAGGCTGCCACACCAAAGTGCATTGAGGACATTGTGAAATGCAACGAAAAGGGCACGCCCTTCGCTTGCAATGCTGCGCTCAACTACTGCCAATTGACCTTGGTGATGCCTTACCAAGCCACCGGGTACAACGTTTATGACATGCGTAAGCCATGTGGAAAGTCGCCACTGTGCTACGACTTCTCGGACGTGGACAAGTACTTGAATTCTGAGAAGGTGCAGAAAATTCTTGGAGTGCACAAGAAGTGGGAGTCTTGCAGCTCGCATGTGCACAGTAAGATGCAAAACGACTGGATGCACAACTACCAAAATCAGATTCCAGCCCTTCTTGAGGACAATATCCCTGTTCTCATTTATGCTGGCGATCAGGACTACATCTGCAACTGGCTTGGAAATGAAGCCTGGACCCTTGCTCTGGACTGGAGTGGCAAGGAGAAATTTAACAAAGCAGAGAACAAGGATTGGGTCGTCGATGGAAGTGACGCAGGGTCGATCCGCAACTACGGACCACTCACTTTCCTCCGCATTTCTCAGGCAGGACACATGGTTCCTCTCGATCAGCCAGAGAACGCTCTCTCCATGTTTCAAGCATTCACCATCAAGCAATAGAAGCCGAGTGCTACAAGAGATCGTGAGGTGAGACGAGGGCACTCAAGAAATAACCTTCATGGGCCCGTAGCTCCGATATTTTCAATTACTATCGAAATTTAAAGAATGCTAAGGTCGTCTTCTTTTTGATGGACTGAGTTCTCATGATCTTTTTGCAACCAGTGCTTCTCGACACGGCGAAAAGAGACGCAATGTTTGCTTCCGAGCCATGAGCGTGAAACAATTCTTAGATAGTTGGTCACTTCTTTATTGGCTATCCTTCTTTAAATAAATATTTGGGGGACTTCTTCCGGGCGCAGAAATGCTTCTCTCTGCTCGCCGCACTTTTGTTTGATCCCTGATATTCTCTTGCCAAGGTTAGGATAAGTCAAGCGGGTTCCCAGAACCGACGCTCTCTTCATGCGGGTGAACCGAGAGAAAGGAACTGCCTTTTGACTCTGCTCTGCAACGGCGAGAACGTTCGCAGCCAAGCCAGAGGAGTCGTTTTCGCAGGACTTTAACATCCGCTGGCGAACTCGCTTTGCATTGACCTGCCAGGGGGAGTCTACTTCAAGAGCCTCGTCGATCAATTTTGTACAGTTGGATTTGAGGTCGGTGATGTGCAGGGGCGGTGGTCCAACACCTAGTGTGTGGCAACGGTATCCCCAGAAACGCTGGTCGAAAAGGAGAACTCCTGTAATAATGACAGGAACCCCTGCGCGAAGCGCTTCGGCTGTGGTTCCGAGCCCCCCATGTGAGATTATTACGTTTGCTTGTGGAAACAGAGCTTCGTAGGGTGCGCCTGGCGTGACGAGCAGTGTTCCGTCTTGAATGGCGTCCCTGCATCGCTTTTCTAGTTTTGTCTTTGGTAATCTGGCGGGCGTACTTGTAAGCGCCACGACAGCCACAGGGGCCTTTGCATGCCGAATGAGTTTGATCGCGGTTGCCAGCACCACGTTGCGTGATATAGGCATGGACGAAAATGCCAATACGATAATCTTTCTGCCCTTGTTCCGAGCGCGTGTGATAAAATCAGACTGTTCTGCACTCAACTCAGCCTGTTGCCGTAAAAAAATATTCCTTGAAAACTTGACGTTTTCACTCCAGTCCGCTGGCTTACCTCCAAATAGCTCTTCGTCGATGGGGACGATTGCTGGTAAATTAAGTGAGATATACTCTTGCCAAGAGTGGTGGCGAAAGATTGGGCGATAGGCTGGAAGACCAGCACCTGAAGAAGTAAGATCAAGCCCCCTTCTCTTGCGCATCGAGTTGATGCAAGGAGATGATGGGCTGTTCTCCATAAGGCTCTTCAGGGTGAGATGAATCTTGTGGAGGTGCATGTCCTTTTTGTCGTCCAGCCTTTCAAAGTCGCGCTTGTAGAGCGGGAGCAGTGGGGGGTAGTTCTTTGACGGGATTAGAGTCGGCTGCAGAACATATCCCATCAGAGGGATTTGCAATGCTTCGCTGACTATGGTGGTGACTGCCGTTTGAGTGAAACCGAACAATAGAAGGTCCGGACGGAGCTCCTTGGCCCAGTAAAAGATTGCCGGCTCAGATCGGAAAAACTCTTTCTCGCTATGAGCAAGCATTATGCGCTGCATGAAATCCCCTTTCAGGTGGATTGCCCATTGCGCGATTTTGGTTTCCACTCGGCGCTGAGTATCGCCCCCCGAGGGTCTCCATGTAATCTCACCTCGCGAAACAGTAGAGTGAGATTGCACAAAGTCTTTATACCTGCTCTCAGTCACGATTGTTACTTTCCAGTTCAACATCTCGGCAAGCCCGCGAGCAAGTGCAACGAACGGCTGGACATCACCTCGCGTCCCCCGCGAGATAATCATCACATGTTTTGCGAACTGGTTCCTCAGAGCAAAATGCTCGGCCCCCACATCCTTCAGCTCGGTACAAAGCTCCACTACAACAGGAAGTATCGATTTGTTTCGAATGACCACATCTTGGAATGGTCCGGCAAACAGCATGACCTTGGCAGGTCCGTGACCAAGGTCTTGCAAGGACAAGGTCGCGCTGCCGACCAGTGTATTCCGGCTAAACTTGTTTCGCTGGAAGAGCTCAACAACAATGAGCTTGTTTGGGTCAGGAAAGCTCTCTGCAAATTCAAAACGAGAACCAAGCAGGCAAAAGTCTGAATCCCCAGTCTTTTGCACCTGCGTCTCAAATGTCTCCCGGTCCTTGCCCGAACTTTCTACATGCAACCTCACCCAGTACTGCCTGTCCGGGCAAACGTTCTTCACTGCATTCACCTGAATCCACATTGTGACATATCTCCAACTCAGAGCCCCGTCCGCTTGCTGCTTCCCAGAAACCCTTTCTCGCGAGGCCTGTCAAACAAAAAAACAAACTACAAGCATGCGCGCCTATCATTCGTTTCTGGATTGCAGCGTTCATCACATCAGGTCTCTTGCACCACAGTCTTCGATAACGACTTCTAATTTGCCCGTATTTGAAAGTTGCATGGTAGTGCGGCCCACAGTTGCATGGTAGTAACGCGCGTAGCGGTCAAACACCTCTCGCTCTTTGAGAAGGAGTCACCGAGGTTGAACTGTTCTCGAAATTCTAATTCTAAATTCTATTCCTCGCCAGTCAAGACACCTCGTTTGCTGCCTCTCGTCCGCTCGAGACGGAAAGTCAGTTCGGGCCAACCATTCCAAAGTGCAACGTTCTGTGCTCGGTGCTCCTGTTCCTCCTGTTGCTCCTTCCATTCAGAGCAGTCGGAGTCAGTCGCCTCGCCCTTTTTTTCTTCTTCCAAGAAGACTCTTTCTTTCTACTCTCTTTCCTCCATTCACATGCATGCATTCACATCATCTGACTCATAATGTGGGACAACATAGTTTTACTGTACCGGCACTCTGTAGTACTATTGACCTAGCTAGCTAGTACCATAGAGTACGCAGAATTTTGACTATTTTGACCATCAAAAGTGCGAAATGCGAAATGAAGAAATCGCTTTTCTTCACCTCAGAGTCTGCTCAAACCTTCCTCGACTATTACCGATCTCAATACCAGCGCCACTGGCATCTGGCAGATCCCAGGCATGTCGGCACGGCAGAGTTTGCGGCCGACGGCGTTTTCTGTACTAGTATAGCCCAGCAAACTCTGATAAGGATCTCTACCTCTCTAGCTAGCTATTACTGACAGATGCGATTGGAGAATCAACAAGGAAAGGAAAAAGTGACCCTTCTTCGAGCTGTTTAAAGTGATTGGTTGATTGACAGTGAGATCACAGTCAATGAATTACGAGATTGATTTCAAAATTCAAAAGAGAGATCGCAAAAACGCAAAACTCACATGTTGAAGTGCCGAAATCAAACGTTAACGATGATCGCTGATTGATGAGTCCTGATCGATCGAATCGAGTGGGCAGTTCAGATGCGTCCTATCTTTCCATCCCACTCACGGCTTGTTTCACATCAAGTGATGTCAAGCGCTGGATGCCTTCTTTCACCTGCCTATTTGTTCGCGGGTTAGGTCCTTCACATGATCAGGTTTGTGATCAGAGGCACTAGCCAGCCAGCCAGCCAGTCCTCCCTCCGGCGCATCATTGCAGTCCAGAAGGTGTGAAGAAGCCACAAGCAAGTCGTTTTTGGCGTGACAGAGAAATAGCGCGTTGTCATACATTGCGCATCGCTGCGCTCTGACTGTTTGCAACGTTTGATCACGTTTGATCGATGGAACGGGCGTTGGCGCATGGGTGAGTTACACCCATACCGTACTAACCAGGCACACTTGTGGGAACCAGATATAACCAGATCCTTAGGAGCCCACCTCTCCCGTCACGGTCAAGTCGGTCAAGTTGAGGTTAAGTTACCTGAATTTCTGGAAAGCTTTGAACATGATCTGCTTTCCTTGTCGAGTCGCCCGATGTGTCACAACTCGAGGTTGGATAAACATACCTTAAGGTGAACACCAGCACAGAAAACGAATGTCAAAAGCTCAGAGAGCTCAGAGGTCGAAGGTAGGTTGTCCAAAGGTTCTGTTCAGTGAACGATGAACCTATTCTTTGTGCGGCGATGACGCTGACGATCGCTGACGACCGGCCTCAGTGCTACCAATACCGATAAGTCACCGTGGCAGGCAGGCAGGCAGGGACTCAAGCTGAAGCTTTCTAAGGATTCCCCTCCTTCACGTCCTTCACGTTTTTATTCCTTCTATTCTTCTTCTCTTTTCCTGTTCTCTTTTTTTCCCATTTCCCTAATTTCCCTCAAAGGCCAAGGAGAGCTGGGCCGCAATGCATCCCACGACACCCACGACACCCACGACCTAACCTAACCCAGTCACCCTCCCGACTAACTCCTCAGAGGATGATTCGAGGACAGAGTTTCCGACTTGCGAAAATTCGAACATGAAAAAATTATTCAAGTTTTGAAAAATCTTGCGGAAGGGTCGGTGAAGAGGGAAGGGTGTCGTAACTTTGACGCTACCGGAGAAGGGAAAGGTAGACTGGCGACGGGCGGCGTCTCATATCCGTGGCAGTAATTGCAGGGAGCACGAACAAGTAGGAGGGAGAAAGCACTCGGAGGTGTGTTGAATGACAGGAAGAAAGCACCTAGGAAGGAAGGCAGAAGAGCGCGACACCTAAAAGTGGAAGGGAGAAAGGGCGAGATGGGCAAGAGCTCAAGAAATGTCAAAAAACTGCGCGTCAAGGAGCTTCCTCCGACGGGGAGCGGTGGCGGATCACAAGCACAGAGTACGACTTTGGGAAAGGCAAAGTCTATCAAGGTGAAGCTTGCTTCGTCGGAACCACCAGGAAACCTGAAAGTTTCCATCAAGGTACCACAGAACGTGACCGTGAAGGAGAGAGATATTGAAAAGGTCTGGAACTGGTCCGGCTCGTCTGAAGTTGAGGTCCTGCGGTGTCTGACAGACTTTCAAATTTATTCAACAACTGAAGAAGGGCCCGAAGATAAGAATATCTCTGAACTTGTGCCCTTGGAAGAGCTTGACCTAAGAAAGGAAGAGCTGACTTCGATCTCTTGTCGCGCAAGATTGGTTTTAGAGCCAAAGTTAGAAAATGGGAACGAAACGGGAACACCGGTGCATGGCGCTTCCAAGGTGTCTCATGAAATTGCGCCGTCGATAGAAAGATCCCCTGCCTTGCCTATAAACCTTGCCAGAAAAGTCTTGGAAACATTATCAGCAGACGAGCTTGCCACTCCTTTTTTGGTTCCTGTTGACCACAAAGGTCTTGGCCTGTTCGACTACCTGCAAGTGATCGAAGAACCCATGGATCTGGGAACTATTGGCGCTCGGTTAGAAGCCTCGTACTACTCGCCATTTCCCACACATGAAGTCAGCTCTTCCAAAAAGAGAAAGTCCTCTTCGACGAACAAAGATACCAAGACCAAGCTATCGTTATGGGTGGACCCCGAAAAATTCAATGATGACTTGAAACTCGTTTTCAACAACTGCATGAGATATAACGCGGATGGTTCGCAGATACACTCTGATGCCCGCAAGCTTGCGGAAAAACGATCGCGCTTGTGGAGTCGTCACTGCTCCAAGTCGATACAGTACATCACGAGAACCGGTGAGCCTTTCAACGAAGATTCCGCTATTTTGGCGGAGGCATCAAGAAAAGTAGGGAAAGTACCAATCAACTCAGAGAGCTCGGACTCTCGCGAATCTCTCCCGGGTTTATCAACATTTCATGTTGAAATTCCAAACATATCTGATGTTTCCTTTGATTACGGGATTGGCGGCGCCGCTTCCTCGCTTTGGCTAGTATCCACATTGAAGCCGGACGAGAAAACAAAAGATGATCACTCCGAACCGAGTCCTGCTCGAAAGTCGCGAAGACGCTCAACAATTTCTCAAAAGAAAAAACGTGCGCCCAACTCAACGAAAGCAACTGGAGATGCCGGCTCACATGAACGTCAAATATATTATCGCGTCGCATGCGCGTCGTATACCGGCGAGTACACCCCAGATCTACACCCAAGTGACAAGTATAGTCACCACTTCAATAGCATGGTCACCAAATTTCATGCATGCGCGCGTCTCATTTACGAGCTGCGCACGAGAATGGATGAGACCAACGCCTTGGCTGCCCTCGATACCCCGGCTGCAATTTTACTTCGAGTGTCAATCTGGTGTGAAAAGCTTGGGCTTCCTCTTCGCCCATCTGCTGCTGAATTTTGGAAATTGAATGCTACTTTTGTACAGGACCAAATGGAGGGTGTCGGGGCAAGTTTTATTTCTGCTTTTGGAGTGTATGACTTCTTGGGGATGGTCGGGCAGCTGTCGTCAGACATTCTTGAAAAGTATTTTCCCTTGGATCCTCCGCCACCACTTCTAGAAACTGTGATGCGTGACGGGAACAATGATGCGGATGCGGAGAACATCCGCGAAGAACCAGTGTCCGCCGCTGAACTTGAAGCTATCCCAGAACAGCCGCGAGAGGAAAGACCGGTTTCGGGCGAGGAGGAGGTTGACGCTGCTCTTGAGGGAGTACCCTCTGCAAAATATCCTTTTCCTCACCCGCATCCTCTGGAACTGTTTGTGATTCCGAACCCGGCATTGGAGCATAGTAAAACCATCAAGCCAGCGCTCTACGCAGAAGAGCTCTTGGGACAATTTATAGAGATTTTTTCAGAGTCCGAAGGAGTGTGGGCTTTAGCTCAAGTTGTACGATATCGGCCAAAGTCCAACATGCACGTAATCTCTTTCCTTCGCGACGGAACTCAAGAGTGGCGTGACCTCAACAATGGGCCCTCCGTTGGCTTTGTATGGCGCCTGGTACCAAAAGAACAAGCGCAGTCACAAAGTCTGAACGCAAGTCAAAAGATTGAGACAAGGGAATTTCTGGCAAGTGTTCTTCCGCCACATAGCGCCTTGGAACGAATTTTTGTTCCCCCAGACCTGCTTGGGAATATCTGCAAAGTCTACACCTTTGTTAAGTGCTTCTCGAAGCAACTAGGGTGGGAGATTCCGGATTTTACCTTTCCCGAATTCGTTGCTGCTCTCATGAGCAAAACAGAAGTCTGCCAGGACGGATCGACACGGCCGTATGTTCCTAATCTACTGGTGGCTGTCCATCTGGGGATGCTGCACTTAGCGCTTAAGTCGAGCATGGAGGATTCAATCGCGTTAGGCCTTATGGAAAAGCCAAACAAGGAACTCAGCATGCCTTTCCCGAAAACTATTCTGCGCCCAACTTCCGCCGATGATGGCGCCATGACACGGTGGGCTTTCGACCAAATCGGGCGTGCAGTACTTGGCACCCCTTTGTTGAATCATATTTACAAAGACGCTTTCGCTCAGGAGAGGAAGACGTACTGGCAGCTGCCCGTTTCAACTCAGGCTGGGAGAGCATTTTGGCAACGCGACTCCGGGTGGAATGCCACAACTCCGGCGTTTTTGCTCAGTATCAAAGCTTTCTACACCGATAGCATCTCCTGGGATCCTGGCACCGCGCCGCGCTTACTCGGAACAGCACTGAATCTATACACACTCTATTCTCTTGTCAAAGAGAAAGGAGGCTTCACATCTATTTGTGAGAAGGAGGATGAGTGGCTTTCAATTTTAAATCAGCTCCCCAATTTTTCAGGCGACGGTTTTACGTTGGAACAGGATGCGCACGTGGCAAGTGACTTGAGAAGTCTATATAAGCGCTATCTCCTAGCTTACGAGCTCAGCTATGCAAGCGCACAAACAAGAGGACATTTCAGAGAGCCAGCAATGATGCTTTTGAAAGGCGACCATGCTATAAAGGGTGCAGACATCGGAATCCCACTGGTCGAGGTTTCCGAGAAAGGGCTGCAGCATTCTTTGTCTCCAGAGCGTTCAGCAACGCCTGTCAGATTCACCGGATTTTTGGCATTTGCCAAAACACAATGGGCCAGCTCGAAAACTTTCGCGGATCAGCACCAAGCAATTGTGGACAAGTGGAATGGCCTCTCTGCGAACGAAAAGACCCATTATAGCGCTGTTGCCGAGAAGGAGAATCGGCAGCTCGCCAGTATGCGGCTCAAGACTCTTTCAAGTAGCACGCGGCAAAACAAGGGCACCAGGAGGAACGGCAGGTCTGCATATTCGTTTTTTGTCCAGGAGCAGCTCAAAGACGTGCACTCCATGGTCCCTGATCCTGATCGCTCGCAAGCAACGGTAAAGACCGTTTTTCGTCAACTTTCGGCTGAATGTGGCAAGAAGTGGAAGCTTATGTCACACAAAGAGCGTCAGCCATACGTGGAGTTGTCGCGTGAGCACAAGCTCTTGTTGAAGCACGAACGAATGGCGCCTGTGGCGAACGGCATGTCGGAAAACCAGAGCAGTATTGAGACGGCCGCCATGGATGTTGAAGAAGAAGATGATGACGAAGATGACGATGGCGATGACGATGACGATGGCATTAGTGAGGAGGATGAGAATGAGCTGGCTCCTTTGGCTGTTGGAACAGAAGAACAGGACATTTGCTCTCCAATCGCCCTGAGCTTCCTTTCTCTCAACGACTTGACATGGCAAGAACTCCTCCTTGAGCTCTTCTGCAGACTGGAAAAAATTCCGAATCCACACACAACATCACCGCAATTATCCCACAATGGTACCGCCACAACCGCGCATGAGGATCGCGCTCAGAACGACTCGCTTGTCCAAGATCTTGGCATAGAAGATGACGCTGGGGCGTATGATTTAAACGAGGAAGAACAGAAGGAAAGCGTGTATTGGGGGCTTGAACAGCCAGCAAGCTCTTTTGCACAAAATACAGCTAGCGACGGTCTTGCGTCCAAAGGCGAGGAGTCAGTCGAGCAGGGAGAAGGAGGTGGCCCGATTTTCGAGGAGTGTGAGCGTTTGCTCGAAGCCTTACTGGCACACCCACTAGCCCTGCCATTCATGGAACCAATAAAGACGGACCAAGCAGGGTACAAACAGTACTACAAGGTAATTTCAGAGCCTCTTTCCCTCAGCGAAGTGTTGGAACGTCTGAAATCTGGTTTCTATTCTGCAGGCGAGAAGTTAGGCCTTGAGGTCGATGCATTCAGGGAAGATGTCATGTTGATATGGAGGAATGGAAAGGAGTTTTATAAGGAGTCGAGTGTTGAATTTGAAGACTGCTGTCACCTGGAGCAGATCTTCGTGGAGAGGTTCGATAAAATCAAGCAATTGGATGCGAGCTTTCAGACAAAACTGACGGCCTATGGTCGCGAGTTCTCTCAACGCATCCTCAAGGGAGACGGTGCCGAGTTAAGGAAAAGCTACAACGCGGAACTATCTCGCCTCGAGAGAAACCTGTTTCAGTCTGCGGAAGGGACTCTTGCGATTTTGACAAAGCGAAACAGAACAGCAGAGGAGGATGTCAGACGAGAACGTATCAAGCATCCAAGCAAGACTTTCGGGCTGCAAGTGCTAGATGTCGTTCTGGCAGACCCAGACGCGGAGGCTTTCCTCGAGCCTCTTGTAGAGTCGTACCCGGGGGTGGTTGCCACTGATGACATCTCCAAAACAGAACTGGGATTAAAAGCCCTGAAGGAGCTGTCGCTTAGAGGCCGCTATGACTACTATGCCTCCAGAGACAAGAGCAAGCTTGCACCTAAATTCGTCAAAGACTTTAGGTTAATTCTCAACAATTACAAGATTTGCTCGGCAAACGATGTGGAACTGTGCGAAGCGGCTGATCGCATCGAAAAGCTCTTCATGGAGTTGCTGGAGCAAGGCTCACTGGAAAAGAAGTCGTCTACAGCCTCTCCACAGGACCCAGCAGCATCGGCGCAAAACGACCTGAAGGACACCGCAGCGGGGATGAGTACTCTGAGAAAGGCTGAAGAGCGTTTGTTCTCTAGACTAGAGCAGGCTGTACGCGAGAGTTTGGCCGAAAAAGAGAAGGAAGTCAAGAGTATTGCTAATTGTGAGGCAGAGGGTGGCGGACACCGAAACGTGTCGACCAGCGAGGAAGACGCTTCTCACTCGAATCTGCATTCGGCAAGTTTGACTGGAGAGGAGAAGGTCTCAATTCTCGAAAAAATTGGCATCAGAACCGAAAATGCAAACCCAGAATTACCTGAGGAAAGGGTTGAGGTATCAGTCTCAACGCCTGCACTTGAGCACCCCAAATCAGCGGAGGGCATCATGGATGAAGCATTTCCAGAAGTGTGTGAAAGAATCGTAGAGAGCCTTTTGGAGTCCAAGGAGTATAGTGTCATTCGCGCCGCAACTCCAAAGGTGGCGAACGTGGACGATACTCCAAATCTGGAAGAAGTCAAGACAAAGCTTCTCGGCGGAGAGTTTAGGATGGACGAATCCGGAGAGATTGGTAACAAATTTGCTGCTGCTGTGCGGGAATGGCTAAACGTTTTCGCAACTCGATTTCGAAAAGGCTCCCAGAACTATCTCGCGTGGATGAGGATGATGAAACGTTTTGAGGCAATGTACACCGCCGCTTTGCGCGACTCGGCTTCCAACAAATGGGCATGGGTGGGGGAAGATATTCTCTGGGTGGACGTGCGGGCAAATCCACCAGTGGTTCGTGACGCTCATATCTTGGATTATTACGCGCTTCCGAAATACCGATACAAAAACATGAGGTCAAAAGCAGACTATCATCGACTGCGGGTTACAATTCCGGGCGAGAAGTCTCCGCTTCCTCTGAACTTATGGACGTTGAGGACGGAAACTCACATGTCACAGCCCAAAATTGGATCCTATCCTAATTGGTATGGTCAGCATTGGGCCTTCGCGAAGGATACACAATCCGCAAAATTGCTTCGCGACTTGTGTACCAGACATGACTCACCGGCATCAAGCTCACCAAGCCTGGAAGAAGGTCGTCAGGTAAGCCTCGAGAATGATGGCCTCGCCACAGCAGAAACTGTAGAAACCTCGACGGCCGCCATTCAGCCCATTCCTGAAACTGATTTGCGCAAATTAGCAGAGCTCGAAGCCCAGAATTTCTTGCCTGGTGTTCAACCCACTCAGCCAAATGCTCCTAATGATGCTCATTCGGCGGTTGAACGAATCGAGTTTTGGCGAGCGGAAGACTATGCCAGTTCTCCCGCACAAAGTGGCCAGTCTTTGGTGGCTATGATCGAAGCTTTGGCAACCCAAACTTACCATGTTCTGAACCCTGCAATGCGTGTAGAGTTGTTGAACAGACTTTGTGACCATTTATTGGGCACTTTCCCTGTACGGAGTCAAATTGCCAAAGCACTCCAGGACCGCGAACCTGCGCGGTTCGACCCAGGTGTCGAAGCAGAGAGCGATTTAATTGTCGCCAAACCAAAGCGCGGACGCCCATTTGGCCCGCAGTCGTCGAAGCGCGGTCGCAAGACATCTGTCACTTCAAAAAGACGAAAGCAAGTCGATCTAGAGAGCAGCGAAGAGGATTCTAGCGAAGGAGAAGAAATACTTGCCCCACGGGCACCTAGGTCCTCTCGTAAGCGAGCTAATGGGCAAATGTCTTATGCAGAAGAAGAGGATAATTCAGATTCGTCGGAGGAACAAGATGTGCGCAAATCGGATGCTGGAGACGACAGCGAGGTGGAGAAAGAGACCAGCGATTCGATAAAGTCGAGGGGTAAAGTTAGTCGAGGCCGAGTCAGCCGTGGGAGGGGTAGAGGTAGAGGGAGAGGGAGAAAAAGAGGAGCCAGCTCTGCCCGCGGACGTGGCCGTGCCAGGACCGAGAGAAGTGAAGATCGAAATCAGAGTGATGAAGATTCCGGCGCTGAAACGGGGGGTAAGCAACTTTCCAATTTAGAGAAAGATGAGTTACATAGTAGCCCTTCGAGGAGTGCACCTTCACAACAAGTGACGCGGCGAAGCTCGCGCGTTGCAAATGCGCGAGTTGCTCAAGTTACCGCAGCGAGTGGTTCAGAAAGCGAAGGCGCGAAATCTCCAATTCGTACGCCCACCCGCAATTCCAGCAGGCGTGGGAGGCTTCGTCAGTCGACCTCGGCGCCCCCTAAGAGACCCCAGAGCAAAGGTAGAAGCGGTACAAGGTCTCATGTTACGGAACATGACGAGGAGCAAGCAGAGGCAATGGATCTTGGAATGACGATAGCTTCTCAATCTAAGCGGAGATCCGCTAGGAAAAGGAAGGCTGTTGAAACCTTCACTGCCGAACCGGCCACCGGGCGGATCACCCGGACACGAACTCGAAGCGCGTCCCCGGACGATCCAGTCGACGAAGAGATGAGCGTTCTTGAGAGCGACGGAGAGGAAGCCTTCCCGGCTGAGCCCAAGGATGAGGCAGCACACTTTAGAAAGCTCATTGATGACTACTTCGCCTGCGAGGGCGAGAAAATAGTTGCTGCTGATGTTAGCTTCGAGCTTGCTCCATGGATGACTAAGAAACACTCCTCTACTTGGCCAAGCACTCTTGAGGACAAGGGTGGAGCACAACGGGTACAAGGTGCCGCAACGCTTGAGGCAGGCTCTGAGACCGTTGGCAATGCATTGGATGAGAAATCAGAGGTGGAATTTCAACCTGAAGTAAATCCACCCCGAGCTGATGATGAGGAAATCTTGGAGCAATCTTTGCGAAGTGGTGAAGCCAACATTCAAAATGCTTTGATCAAAAAACGCGAAATGGCTCCAAGCGATGTGCTAGAGGAGTCTATTCATGCCATCGAGTCTGAAGCGCCGCCAGAAGAATCGGCGATGCCGGAGGACGATACGGAGGATCCTGCGCAGAGTTTTTCCATGCCATTACGCAAATGCAAACGATCGCTTGATAGCCTATTGAAAGATCGCGCAAGCGAAGGATTCAGGAAGCCCCTAGAAGCCTCTGAAAAGCCTGCGGGTTACAGTAATGCTATAAAAACTCCGATGGATTTCGGCAGTATTATCAAGAAGCTGAGTGAGGGAGCATACTCTGTGGAGCGAGACGGGGTAGAGCAGGTGGGGCCGAGGTTTCTGCAAGACTGCGCATTGGTATTTTCGAATGTTTACTCGTTCTACCGTGAGTCGTCACCAATATGCGCGCAAGCAGAGAAGTGCGAGGGAAGGTTCAACAAACTTTTTGGTCTAAGCGGAACGCCATTGGAACTGAGAGAGTCGCGCAAGCTTGAAAAGAAACTGCGATTCGTGAGAGGGTGCCGCGAAGTACTTGACGCGGTTCAAAAGAGTAAGGATTGCGCTGTCATTGAGAAGCTGTGGAAGCTTAAAGATGCTTCGGAAAAGGACTTATTCAGCAAGCTCTGTGGAGGGCAGACGCTAAGTTTTGATGTCATTGCTTCTCGCCTGGATGGGGGGGAATATACTAGCGAGCTGGAGGCCAAGAGAAAGCGTGCAATTCGAAAGGGATCCAATAGCGCTGCCAACTCTTCTCAGCCTTGCGCTGGTTTTGCGCGGGATATGCGAATCGTTTTTCGAGCTGCTGTCGCCTATTACGGGGTTTCGCCGGATGTCGAGAAAGTTCGGAAGCTTCTCCTTCACTTTGAAAACTTGTACGCGGAGTGTATGGCCAAAAAAACAGTCGATAGAGTGGCCTGGTTGGGCGAAGTCATTTTCTTAAAGGACCACTCGAACGGTGGTGCCCTTTTGCCTTGCATAATAGCTGGCACTGCATATGGAAATGCATCGCTGGGATTTAGGCTTGTTACGAATGCTGAAAAAGTTTTGCTTGTAAACCTGTGGACCACGGATACGTGGCTAGAGGAAGGCGTAAAACAGAGATTGGCAAAGAGATCGAATAGCCGTGCGGCTGTTGACGTTTCCAGCCTTCCCCGTTCCAATTATGGCGAGCACTGGATCTTTGCAAGCGATAAATCTGCTGTCCTGGAGTCTATTCGAGAGGCCCACCCATTGGAGCCTGTGGAGGAAAAGCAAGCAAAGAAGTGGAGTGTTGAGTTTAGCAAAGCCATAGCCAATATAGAGAAGGTTCGAAACGGTGTCATGCAAGCTCTAAAGAAGAAAGGTCAACAGTTGGAAAGGAGATTAATCGGGGATGATGGAGCAGTCAAGCCTGTTTTGATATCGCGTCGGACGGGGCTCAAAGCATTGCCTGGGGACAAGGAAGCAAGCTTTGAGTCGGAAAGCCCGCCAAAACAATTTCGAGAAATCGGTAGCGGCGACGAATGTCTGGCCGATAAAGATGGTTTGCTTGAGCTGGAGCAACAAGCATCTGCACTAGTGAAGCCACCGCGCGCCCAGGTCCTTGCGCCACTGCTTGAAATGGCTTTGAAGTCGAGCTCTGCAGACGACGGCATGAGGCTAGACGAAGATGCCGCCTCTGAAGATAGCGGAGTGGAACGCCAAGATGTAGACAAAGCCCTTGAGAAGCCGAGATTTCTTCCTCTCGGAGTGGACCGCTTCGGAAGCGCGTACTGGTATTTTGAGATCTCGGATCCGCAAGCCTCGGATTTGCTTCAAGCGTATCTTTTTGTGGAGGTGTCTCCAGAGGGTAGAGAATTATTTGAAGAAGATCTCTCGCAATGTCAACTAGGGTCGCCGCTTCCACTAGACTCGATGAACCATTCCTGGCTTGTGTATTCGAATCCAAGTCAGCTCGAAGCTCTTCTTGCGCGATTGGGGTCTTCTCTGGACGTCCCGGAGGACGCATACTCTCTTTCGTGCGAGCGTTCTCTCCAGACTGCGATCATGAGCAAATATCCGTCCATTGTCGCGTCCGGGAGAAAGGTCGGAATAGAAGTTGTTGGGTTCCCGCACAGAGGTTCCAAGCGACGCGAGGGCTTGATGCGGTCCTTCTTCTTGACATCAAAATTGGCCAGCTGCATTCGAATCACAAGTTCGCCTCTTGTGTACAATGGTACGCCAATCATTTTTTCTGCCCCAGCGCAAGATTCGGATGAGGAAATTTCGGTAGGGGACGTTGTTGTCGCACTTGATGGAGAACCTCTAGCCGGTAAATCCGTGTCGGATGTCCTGGCCAGGTTGAGTCAGAAGTTCAATCAGCCGGACCAAAACGCACGCATTAAGGCTATTGTATATCGCCCACCGAAGATCGAGTCTCTTCATGCCCTGAGTCTTTGCCAGAGCGACGATCAAGCTTTGATGGAGAGGGGTCCAGCGACAATAATTAGTAGACTCATATCCAGTGCCGCCCCCACGCGGACAGGGCTATTCAAACTCGTTCTTGCTTTGGAATCGCATTTGTGGTCACTTGGGGCTGCAGATCCGCGAATCTTAGGATCTGTAGAAGAGTGGAGGTATCTCCACGGTTGGGGAGAGTGGCCCTGGGCTCAGAGACGAGCAACGTGGCAGAAAAAGGTTCTGAGCTGTTCGACAGACCTAGAGGCTACTGGCGCCAGCGAGGTGGAGTGTAGCTCAAAAGTCGCAGCTGCTTTGCGTTCCGTCTGTCGAGCTTACATCTCCACAGTAGCTCCAACTCATCCCATCATAGCCGGAAACAACTACAAGGAGGCCGACCAGATTGCAGCCAAGCTACTCTCAGAAGGGACCAGACTATGTGGGGAGAAGGTAAATTATGGTTCCGACGTCAATTTCCAAATTAGCACTGCTATCTTTGCTCTTCCCTCAGAGAGCGATTGGCTCCGTGAATTGAGAAGCGCACAAACCTATTCCCATGTCGCACTCTTGTGTGTTTGGCTGTATGTTGAGGCAGTCTCGAGGTTTTCTTCTGCGGTCATGACCGCAGACAGGTCTGAAGGTCGTGCTTTGCAATTTGAGAGAATCAAGTCTGTCACGATGCGCAAGAACGCGAAGCAGAAACTGTCGAGCTCCAAATACTGGAGTAAGCTCGCCGATCTTCAGGAGCTCATTCGAGAAAAGGTCCGGGAAACTCTGACCAAAGTCGAGCTAGAGGTGGTAAGATATATTGAGGCAGGTGAGCCAGAGGATGATTTCGAGGCCGAGCCAGACCCTCCATCCGCGGAACCTTCCGTGGCTGGACCTAGCAATGCGGAAAATGTCTTGGACGTCGCAAGAGAACCCAAGAAGGTGGCTGAAAAAGCCTTGCAGATAGCGGAGCCAGCGAAGGAAGGAACCTCGGATGCGGTTGCAGTGGTTGAGCAAGAAAACGAGGTTGAAGCTGAGAGCTATAGCGAAGCTGTACTCAAGACGAAGGAAACCTTCGAGGCTGTGCTAGCGAAGCTTCCCGAAGATGTGGAGGAAGAATTGTCTGCGGAGCTTGAAGAGGAGGTTCGACACCTGCTCTCCAAGAGGCCCAAGAGGAGATCAGCTTGGGTGATGTTTCTCGTAGAAACGAGAAAAGCTATGGTCGAACGAGGCGATTTACCCCTGGACATCACTTATCTGACAGCAGCGTTGAACGACAAGTGGCACGGGCTCAGTGACGCGGAGAAGGAGGGCTGGCGGGAAACCACTCGAAATTTCAACTCCGCAAACGAACGGATTTTCAGTAATTTTGAGCGCAAAGTGTCCCCTTTCATGAGGAAGGCGAAGGGCACAGAAGGAAAAGAAAGACGGAGGAGCCGGACAGCAGGCATTAAAGATGCGAGCACCGTTTCCGGGTCCTCGTCACATCCCGAGAAAGTGGACCATGATGCTGCTCGGAGCGAGGAGTTTATTGGGGTTCAGGAGCATCGAGGGAGATTCCGTGCTGAATTGTTTTGCCCTGACGGCGAGGTTCGACTCGTCGGCAAGTACGATACCGAGGTAGCTGCTGCGCTTGCATTTGACGCAGCGCTTCGATTTGTATATCCTCTCCGTATTTCCGAAGGGATTGCCAACTTCCCCATGGAAGAAACTGTTGAGGTGATGTCTGGTCTTTTGCTTCCCAACATTTCAGAGTTCCGGACCAGCTATGAGCTTGCGCGGGCCCAGAGAAACGTGTAAATAGGTTGAGATCCTCGGACAATCACGGCGCGATGTGTGCGATTTTATAATTTCCTATTAAGGGGCAATTTTGTTGAGAAAGAAAGAAAAAGGCAGGGGACTGAACATTAGGTAGAGCTTGCTTTGTTTGAAACATGTTTTGATTATTCTTTTTTCACATTCATGGCCTGTCTTTCTCGACGCCTTGTTAGTACTTTTATACAGATGAGAATCAATTCTCCCAAACTCGGCAGCACCTCGTGTTCGCGCGTGAATGGCAATTTTCAAATCTACATCAAGTTTGCATCATGGCTATTTAGTTGTTGGGCAAATTTTGCAGGGCAATAATGTGGTATTTGGCGCCATTCTCTTGCTCGTATTTCGGAGCGACTAAAACTTCCTGCTTCTTGGCTCGAATCCGAAAGTACAGCAATTCATTCTGCGGGTCCAAATCCCTCACCACATCTCTCGCTAGCGCTGCGAGCTGGCTGAATCTATCTGCGTACTTTTGCGCGGTCTCCTTGGGCAAGTTCTGTCCTTTGCGATGAATCTCATAGTGTCCGCTCCCGGTCTCGTCCACTCGCTCGGACCCGCAAATCACGAACGCCGCAACGCCTTCGCGCGCCTGTATCCTCTCGATCGTCGTCTCCGCGTCCACCGCGCTGCCGGTCGGCTGCCGCCCATTCCACGCCCTTTGTCAGTCTCCTGCTGCTTCCATCTCATCCCTTTATTAATTCCACCACCTCCACGACCTTACGTCTTGCCTCCGACTTACCATTCTCTCTTGTCTCTCCACACGATCGCTGCTCGCCTGCCTCTCTGTCCTCTCAGCTACACTCGCGCGACTGATTGAATGACTGATTGAATGATTGAATGATTGACTGATTGACTCTTCACACGTATCGCGTCTCGTCGCATCGCTATGTATCGCTTTGCATCGCTTTGCATCGCTTTGCATCGCTGCGATATAATTATTTATTGCTGCGATCACTAACAAGCACATGCATGCAAATGCATGCAATTGCAAACGAACAACGATGCCATCGTCCATCCCAGTACCCAGTATCGCTCAGTACATCTCAGTATCTCTCAGCGCACGCACTGCGCGCTCTTCGGTTCCAACTGCTAGGAGATTGGCGAAGTGCGCCGTAGCGCTCCAACGGTCGGCGGAAGTACGGAAACTCAAGAGTCGAGCGCGAAGAAGTCATTCGTTGTTCGTTTGCGTTGCTAGTGGTTGTTGTTCCCACTGTTACCGCTATTACCGCTGCTCGGAGGCAAAAGTTTCAAAGTGCTGGGTTTTGGCTTTTTGATGAAGAGCAGAGGAGCGAAGAACGAAGAACGAAGAACGAAGAACGAAGAAGGCGTTGCGTGCTTAAAATTAAAAGTAACCAAAGCAGGAAGAAAGAAAGGAAGAAAAGAAGGGCAGGTTTGGAGATTTGGAGAGAGAGAGAGAGAGTAAAGTAAAAAAATTAGATTTAGAAACTCAACGAACGCCTCTTCCAGATACAGCTTCTTCACTTTCTTCACCCACTCTACCCACTCCCCCGTACATAGCCTCTCTGGCTATCCGCGCTCTAGTAGCTAGCTAAGTAGGATATGTGTAGCGAGCTCCTACCACACTAGCATGTGCAGTAATACGACTTACCAGGGTTCTTCGCCGGTCCTCCGGGTTCCCCACACAGCCCTCCTAGCAGACTACTACGTCTATCGACTGGGATGGCACTAGCACCCGTTTAAAAATCGATCGTTTTGACTTTTGATTGACTGTGGCTTGAGAAATTAAAATTCAAAATTTGAAAACCGCACACTGTCCCACCGCGTACCCACCCACCGCGTACCCTTCCTCATTAGCATCTCCATCCATCCATTCACCTAAGGCCTTCCATAACGAACCGTAATTGCAGCGCTATGACCGCGGGAGACGGCGTCCGCGCAGAGGTGTCAGGGCTTTCAGGGCTTTCAGGGGTTTCAGGTCTGGAAGCAGAGGAGGCAGCCGCAGCGGCGGAGAACGCAGCAGAGTGGGAGTGCGAGGCAGCGACGTTGAGGTTGAGCGACCAGCATGCGCACCACGTGCAGCAGAAGAAGGCGGCGGCGGCGCTGGACCGCCTGCTGAGCAAAGCGGAGCAGTACACGCGCTTCCTCAGCCGCAAGCTCATGGCCACCACCACCACCACCGCCACCACATCGGCCGAGTCCGGCGAGAACGGCACCACCGGGGACGGGGACGGGAACGGGGACGGGGACGGCGGCGATGGTGGCGAGAGAAAGAGGAAACGGCGCAAGACGGAGTCAGGGGAGGAAGTTCACCAAGTTCACGAAGGGCAGCCACGGCTGCTGACGGGCGGGCGACTGAGGGAGTATCAGGTGAAAGGGTACCGCTGGATGGTGGGGCTGTACGAGAACGGTCTGCATGGGATCTTGGCGGACGAGATGGGGCTGGGCAAAACGGTGCAGACCATCTCGCTCATCGCGCATTTGTGGGAGCACGGAGTATACGGACCGTTTCTGATCGTGGTGCCGCTGTCAACTATTACGAACTGGGTGAGCGAGGTGGAGCGGTGGGCACCGACGTTGCCGGTTTTGCTGTACCACGGGACCAAGGAGGAGAGGGCGGAGCTGCGCGAAAAGCATCTCAAGTCCGCGCGGAAGAAGCGGTCGCTGCAAAAGTTCCCCATCACCGTGACCACGTACGACATTCTGTGCCGCGACAGGAGCAAGCTGCAGGCGTGTGGCTGGAAGCACATCATCGTGGACGAAGGGCACCGCCTGAAGAACTACAAGTGCAAGCTTGTGCGGGAGCTCAACGAGCTTTGTGGTGGCAGCGTGCTGCAAGGCGGTGCAAACAAAATCCTTCTCACCGGTACGCCGCTACAAAACAACCTCAGCGAGCTGTGGAGTCTGCTCAATTTTCTCATGCCTGAGATTTTTGATGACCTGGACTTTTTTCAGAGTGTATTCGCGTTTGACGACATGGGCGGTGGGGACGGAGAAGCATTCATCCAGAAGGAGGCCGAGCAAAACACGGTCTCCAAACTGCACAAGATTCTTGCGCCGTTCATGATGCGCCGGTTGAAGGTTGAAGTGGAGAAGTCCATGCCACAGAAGCGCGAGGTTATCTTGTACGTGGCCATGACTCCAGACCAGAAGGAGTTATATTCTTCGATTGTGAAAGGGGAGCTGCGTAAACTCCTCGAAGAGGCAACGGGGAACAAGACTGCCCTCAACAACATCCTCATGCAGTTGCGCAAGGCCAGCCTACACCCATTTTTGCACTACGAGCCAACCTCCTCAGACGGGTCCTACCTGAACGACGAATCCTTAATTGAGGCTTCTGGCAAAGTAAAGCTGCTGGACCAAATGCTTACCCACTTTCGCAAGAAAGGCCACAAAGTTTTGATCTTTTCCCAGTTCACTACTATGCTCGACATAATCGAGGACTACCTTACTTACTTGCGCCCGTCCTGGAAGGCGTGCCGAATTGATGGAAGCACCAAGATCGAGGACAGGAAAGCACAGATGGACGACTTCAATCAGGACCCTGACCACTTTTGCTTTCTGCTCAGCACAAGGGCCGGAGGTGTAGGTATCAACCTGATGTCTGCCGATACTGTCATCATTTTTGACAGCGACTGGAACCCGCACCAAGACAATCAAGCCCAGGACAGAGCGCATCGCATTGGCCAAAAGAACGATGTCATGGTATACCGATTGATCACGTCCAAGTCTGTGGAGCTGAAAATTCTTGAGCGCGCTAATAGCAAACGCAAACTCGAGCGTGTCGTTTGCGCGAAGCAAGCTTCCATGAATAACCATGGGACTAGCACTATCAACGCCGAAGACCTTCGGCAGTTGCTTCAGGATGACTTCACCGGTCACTCATCTGACGTCGGAGATATTTCCAGCGAAACGCTGGCCAAGTTGCTTGACCGCAAGCTCGTGGTTGATGGTCAGGTTCCGCCCAAGGGCGAGGGCTATGAGATTGTCGAGCACAAAGCGAGCTCTATCGTCGGTGCTGTAAATTAAGTTTGTGTGTGTGTAACGCTCCAGCTTTCACGGCGTTGCTCTGCTTCTTCACCAGCAGGCGGTTCCCTCCCTCTATCCACAGCTTTCACATCTTCCTTGTTCTAAAAACCAAGTTTAAACACATGCCTTACAAAAAGTCCGCCAGATTTTCGAATGAATTTAGGGTTACATAAAAGATATATTTCTCTACCTGTTTTCATCTCCGAACCACTAGCTCGAGCTGGAGGAGAAATTCGACATCCTTCTGCTTATCTCGAGATCAAGTAAGTGGCGGCGAGCTTCGTTCCTAATCTCGCGAATGTCACGTATCACAGAACTTCTCAGTTGTTGATTTGATTCAAATTTTTGCAGTGCGGCTGCAAGACGAAATTTGTAGAGAGCCTTCGTTGCCAAGACGAGCTGGATGTTGTCCTCCACTTTTATCGCGCAACGAGCCAAGATGCGATAAAGCCGATCTCGCTGCGCGATGAACCTCCACCACCAAAAATGTTGCATGAGTTTTGCTTCACTGGAGCGCTCGGCAACAACACATGACAGCTTCCTTGATATTATGTCCAAGTCCAAGCGACTCTTGTGATGTATGACGTTTGTTTTAAATGCCTGGAATCCTCGTCGCAAATTCTGCAAAGCACGTCCGTGGGCAGAATGCGAGAGAGTGCAGTGTACAAGGTGTGCTTTTAGGCTCGTGTCGCGGCTTCTTAGCAGACTTAGAGACAATTTTTGAAAAGCAACTCTCTTGTGGTGCGCGTTTGTTGTAGCGCGTTCAATGCACCTAAATGCTGCACGGAGTTTGTCCTTCCTGGCATCATGAATCACTCGCGCAGATGTTGCACAAACCTTGACCCAAGTAAAGAAACCAATTGCCAGTGTCCTACTTGCCAGACGATGCATGACACGGCCAAGAAGCCGCTGCACTGCGACATGCCTCCTCCACTTCTCAAAACTTTTCTTGTATGCCTTTTGAAAAAACCCTTCAACACGCATGAAAAGTAATTCAAGCTGTTGACGCTTTTGCCGCTCTTCCACAGCGTGTAGCTGTAACTTTCGAAATGCATGGGACTGACTGTGCCCGTACAGCGTTGCGCAAAGTCTCTCCAGTGCTCCTTGCAACATAACCTCCGAGCGATACACACCCTTCCACCTCCACAATGCACCTCTGAGAGCACACCGCGCCGAACGAGTGATTAGGAGGAGACACCCTTTCGCCTGTTGAGCTCGAATGCACGAAGCCGTTCTCCAAGCTTTCCAGGCCATTGAGAGACCTTGCCTGGTGAGAATCGTGCTTGTCCTGCGCAAGATAGAACGCTCTTTCGCTCGTTGCCTGGCAAAGCTTGACCAAGCCGAAAAGCATCGCGTCAAAGCCTCTGGCTTTCGAGCACTTGTGTACATCATATTGGATGCCAACTTCAAACGATGCTGCAGTTGAGCGACGTGGCGCCAATGGTAAAACGCCAGGTGCATCTGGCCTTTTGCTCTCACAAAATAATGAAGCACCAAATTCCGAATCTGCTGTGAACGGTGCAGGTCCAACTGAGAAGATCTTCTCCACTGTACAAACGCCGCACGCTCCCGAACCCTTGCAATGTTTCGCAAGACCTTTTCTATGATATACTGATCATGGATCCTCTCTCGAAATTTACAGAATGCGACGCGGAGTTTTGAGTTGTCCCAAGCTCGAATTGCACGACACAAGATGTTCTTTTCTTTCCGAGCCCGATCTCTCCATAGACAAAAGAATGCTTTCATCTCCTTTGTTATAGATGAGGTTTGCATGGAAAGGAGCTTGCGCAACACCTTCTCTCTGATTTTGCTCTTCTCTGCGTTGTCGCGAAGCTGTGCCAATGCAGTCTTCATCTTCCCAAAGCGCAACCGCTGGATGACAGCCTTGAGCATAGCCGACTGTCTTTTTTTCAGAGTGCTACACCTCCACTTTACTAGAGCAGCTTGTTGCTGGTGGGCTCTCCAGATTCTTAAGAGTCGCTCAGCACGACGCTTGAGAACCAAATCTCTCGAGCGCCAGCGATCGAATGCAAGCTTAAGGTCCCTCTCTGATGACCTAGACTGCAGAAGCCGGAGAACGAGGAGGAGCTGAGCAGTGTGCCGACACCACCGGTTCCATTTTTGAAACGCAAGAGACATGTTTCGGCTTCTCCACTTTCTGAGGTAGGTACATAGGGAGCGTGACCGTGTTTTAGTCTCAATGTCCACTTGTCTCCATCTGTTGAACGCTGCTCGAAGTGACAACAGTGCCCAGTTTCTAATCCAATGCGCGGCTCGCTTGTGATCAGAGCAGGTCTTGCTCCAGGACTTCCACCGCCAAGTTGCCTGACGCAGTCGTCGCTCTTTCCATTTTGCAATTGTCATTCGAAGTCTTCTCATCACCAAATCCTCCCTAATAGTAGATTTCCATTTCGTAAAAGCCAAAGATAAAGACGAGTTGTGGAAACGGCGAATTACGTATGACATCGAATGTTTCAACTTGCTGTGATTCTGCTCCAGGGACAAGGTTGCTGATCTTGAGAACATCTTCAGCGTGTACCACGCTCTAAATAGCCGGTGCTTCTGCTGCGCCTTCGTCGCTCGAATGTAGACTAAGCGCAGCTTTGCCACTGCCGATTCGGTCAGCTTTCTCTCGCCCATAAGCTCTTTCCATCGGGTGAACCCAAGCGAAAGCAAACGATTCCCAAGACGCGCAACAGCATTTCTCATCAGAGTGGTGGAAAGCTTTGCTTGCGCACGGTTCTCTGCATCTTCGAACTTGGCTTGTGCTACAAATTCCTTCCATTTGTTAAATGCTGCAGCGTAAACAGCACTGTCCCATTTCTTTACCATCCTGCACATCAATCTACGTACAGAAGCGGAAGTGTAGCGCCGAAAGTTTCGGAGCTTTTGGAACGCTAGAAGCTTGCTTTGCCTCAGTTTCCGCAAACCTAGACCCCTCAACACACGTTCGCAACGATCCTTCCAGAGCGTCGCACGCGCCCATTTGTTGAATGCGATACCGCAATCTGGTTGGCGGTGCTGCACCGCATGCAAGTTCTGTATACTCTTAACAAGCGCTCTGGTCTCTGCACTGCTCTTCCGCCAATGCTGAAAAGCAAATCGAAGTGCCTTGCAGCCCGCCGCCGTACTCAGCCTTTTTAAACATTGATTCCGCTGCTTAGAAACCATGGCTTCGTACTTCCAACTTGCCAACACTCGTCCAAGTATGTTGCGCTTCTCCATTTTGTCTGTTAAACGAGTCAAGTCTAAGCTCTCCTTGAAGTATCTCGTGGCATGTTTCCATGAGAGAAAAGAGCTAAGCAAGGTAGTGTTCTTCAAACGCGCGCCAAGCCGGCGCAGCGACAAGCTCTGCCGCGTTTTAATGTCTGTGATCGCTTTCCATTTAAGAATTGCCGATTCAGCGTTTTGTTGCCAGGTCTTCGAGAGTAGGTGTTGGAAGACTTTCACCTGACGTTTGCGACTACTTGTGTACTGTCGCCAATGCTGAATAGCGCGGTGCAAAAGATAGACCCGGTTCTTACGCAAAAGCGAGGTAATCGATTTTCGCACTGTTTTGCGGACATGGCTTTTTCTCTTCCAATCGTTAAATGTCGCTCGAAGTCGGTCGTCTACACTCGCTGATATTCTGCATTCTACGAGAGCACGTCTCGCGGAGTGCTTGAAAGCCGACATCTTCCAGCGATAGAAGCATGTCCCAAGCACCCTTTGCTTCGTTGAGCTGTCGTTTGTCTGTGCAGCTTTTGCTTCCACAAACAGCGTTTTCCACGTCAGCCATGCATGGGCAACTTTCACCGTTTCTATGTTCTTAGCGAGGTTCAAAAGTGCGAAGCACAGTGCAAATCTCTTACCCTCCAAAGTGGAATGGACGGCAAGTCTCCAGCAGCGCCAAGAGTGCCGAAGGGTTCGTGTCTTGGACTGCCTACGAAAGAGCATAAATTCACGACGAAGCCTGATGGAAATCTGCCACTGTGTAAAGCACCTCGAGAGACTTTTCTTTTTGCTGAAGACGAGGGACTTTGACTCCAATTTGTGCAGCTTGGTTTTGCTTTTCAACCTGTGAAAGGCTTTCTCAACCACATGTCGCGTCTTGAACTGAGACATGTGATCGCGTTTGCGCTGCTTGTGGCAGTACATTTGCCAACTTTGAAAAGCAAGTCTTGCATTCATTCGAACGCGGGCCCGTAACACAACACCCAAGCAAATCCTAATCGCAGACTCTCGAGGCGTACTCTGACAATTTCTTCTCCAAGAACGGAGGGCATGCTTCACTTCAACACTCCGGCTTTGAAACCTCATCGTGATGTGCATGAGTTGGAAGGCTTGTTTGAGCTGCTGCTTTACAATCTCACGACTATGAGCTGCAAGGCGAGAAATTGCGTTTTGCAACAAGCGCCGCTCGAGGAGTCTTGCCGCGATTCGAACAACAACATGGGCTAGCCGACTATTTTTGCGGGACGTCAAGACAACTTCTTCGGCTCTGTGGAGGTTCTGCATAAGGTTCGTGCTAATCAAAGACAACTTTGCGTCCACTCTGTGGCGTTCCAGCGCCTTGAACGCCTTCGACAGATATCGGTGCCGTACGATGCAAAGTAAAGCCCTTAACCGTTTTGCACGAAATTCGTCCAAAGTTGACAAGAACGATTTGTTCAGGGCGAGGTACCGGCTGAGCAAATGCTTTGAGTACCTTGCGGAGGATCGATAGTGAACTTGTACCCATTTGCGAAAAGCTTGCGATGTGGCACGAGACTTTCGTTTTCGTAAGAGCCTTTTCAATCTGCTCCTTTGAAGGCCGAATTCGCGCCACGCCAGGAAGGCCTTGCGTTTGCATGACTGCTCGCCAATACGGTCACACGCCAAGCCCAAAGCTTCGATATTCACATTAGACTTGGATGATCGCGAAATTGACGCCCAGCCGTAAAATGCCCGTTGCAAAAGCTTCTGCTTTCCAAAATGATCCAGCACTTGTTGCCACTCTCGGATCTCGTCAGGATGCGTCGGAGACTGGCGCAGGACGAGGCAAGTTCTCTTCATACGCGAGAGTGTAGCCCAGCTATGAAAGGTTTTGGCCAAGAGGTTGAGCCTCACTTTGGCCTGCATATAGTTCAGTTCCAAACCTAAACAGTGCTCTTCGAAAACACGTTCATCCACTCGACATTTCCAGCGTTCAAAGATTTTGCAAACGACCAAGCGCCGATCATTATCAGTCTGGGAGCCGCACGACACCTTCTCTGTCTCATGTGTGTTTTCCTTCAACCGGGAAAAGGCTTTGCGAAGTACTGCGGTGGTTGCGGCATTGGCTTGCAAACGGAGTAGGATGCCAAGGCGGTTCAAGCGTATAACTCGATCTTGATACGCTACCATTTTCCATTTTGCCATGCTTCGTCTGACAGCTGCTCTCTCTGACCGGTTATCAAATGCTTGTAGTACCTTCGACAGCAGTCTGCGGTCATTGCAAGCCCTCTTCAATTCGGACCAGTAAAACAACAGTTGACTCTTTTCATGACAAGCAACCATTGCCGTCGTCTCGGCATGCACATTCTTCCAAGCCACAAAGTGCTCGGATTTTATACTCCGCTCGTTCTTCCTTTTCCAAAAGACACTTACGCTGTCCAAGCATCTCGATCGCATTGTTCCGGCTTTCCACTTCATTACCGCTCTTTCGCACAGCGCTTGCTGCGCTCTATGGCTCACTCGACTGATTCTGCTTGCTGCTGCTCGTTGTTTCAAGACTTGCTCGTTAAATGCCTTCCACTTTGCAAATCCTGCTTCCTTCACTCTTAAGATCGGAAACGACCGAAATACCTTCCTAAGACGTTTCGCGGTTGATGTGTGCTCTTTCCACTGCCCAAAACACGCTTTCAAGCGACGACTGCTTTGACACCCTAGCCAGTCTTCAATCAGACCTTTCGCGTGGGAGTATTTCTTCCATCGCCAGAAAAAGTCTTTGACTCGTCCGCTCTCGGCTCGTTTGGAAGTGTTGGACATCTGCGCCAACGCGGTGCGCACCCTGAGTAGCCATGTGCTCTGACCGACAGTAAACAGTTTCCAAGACAAGAAGGCGTTTTGCACAGCGAATTCGCAGCGAGCGTGCCAAGAGAGCAGCATGTGCCGGACACGCTGCTCTGCGCGCGAGTTCGTAGCCGAATGCCATGTTTTGAAGGCTCTTGCCAAGTCCCTGTGGCGCAGGTTTTTCAGAAATTTTGTTTTAAGCGCCAGCGCTCTTTCGCGCATACTCACTGCATTCGTGAGCTTGGTCCAGGCTGTGGCTAAATATCTCGTTTGATTGTGGAGGAGAATCTTTTGAAGTACTTGCTCTCGCCTTACGGCCGCGTTTGCGTGCCGCTTTATGCGATCAAATGCCTCCCTGACTTGTGACACCGAGTTTGCAATCAGCTTGGTGGTGCAAGAAGCCAATTGAGCAATCCTCGAGCGTTCCAAACACCGCTGAAAACGACCAAACGCCTGGGCAACAGTGCGGAGCCGCCAGCGTGCAATGATCCTTGCCAGACTTGAGCGCTTGAGGCCCTCATTTTTTAAATGTCTTGAATACAACCTCAGCTTCGAAAAAGCGCTTTGTAAAGCAATAAAACGGACTTGTTCTTCCCATCGTGAAAGCGACTTTTCCAATTTTTTTGAAGCCGCTGCTCGTCGGGCGTGTTGCTCGCAGCGAGATCTAAGGCTGACCCAAGCTTGTCGCTTTAATCGAAGCGCATAACCCTCGGAGATACAACGAAGCATTCTCGCTCCAAACGCCTTTAGACGCGTGTCTGCAGCGTTCAATTGTCTAAACGTCAAGAAGGTATCCCACACGCGACGTTTCTTCCTTTCAGCTGCTGATTGCAGGCAATTTATCAACATGCGCGCCGCAGCGATTTGAAGTCGCGCGTTCCTTTTCATGCCTTCACAATTTGATTTCCATTTCTCCCATGCTCTCCTACGCTGCCCTCCCTCATGCGATTCAAGTATGCGAATCAGCTTGCGCGCAGCGTTCTGGTGCACGATTTTAACCCTTCCACTCTCCTCAAGCTCTACCCAGGCGGCCTTCAAACTCCGGGTTTGGCACCTCTGTACGGTCCTGTACAACATCGTAAGCGCCAATTGCACCCTTCTCCGCAACCTGGCATGGTCCGCGATGCATTTCCAAGCCTCACTGAGCGCGCGTTTCTCGTATGTGCTCACAATTTCCCTCACCCGCCGAATTGCCACGCCGCGGATCTTCTGCTTAGCGTTGGTTGCGGCGCAGTGCATTCTCAGTCTTCCCCACGCCATCCTCTCGCTCCGAGTCTG
The DNA here is from genome assembly GCA_012862575.1 of Parietichytrium sp. I65-24A. Lineage (NCBI taxonomy): Eukaryota > Bigyra > Thraustochytrida > Thraustochytriidae > Parietichytrium > Parietichytrium sp. I65-24A. The sequence continues at coordinate 377,194 of BLSF01000007.1, forward strand.
GGCAGCCGCGACCGTACGGCAGAGCCTAGCTGCGGCCTGGCGCTTGAGCCCGCATCTTTCGCAGTGTTCTTTGAGCTTCTGCCATGCAATCTGCATTTCCCGAATCCCAGTCTTCGTCGCCGAGCGAGTAAGTAATCTGCCGAGCGATTGCTCCTTACTCTTGCACTCCAAGCAATGACTCTTGAGCCTGGCCCATGCACCTGCTTGCACATTTCTAGCTGCAGAGACCAACTTCAAGACCACCTTGACCCTCGCGAGTTCCTCGTTCTCCGCCGCCACCTTTAACGTTCTCCCTTGCCATCTCCCAAACGCAAGTGCAAGTTGTTGCCGCGCCGCACTCTTCTTTTCGTCACAAAAGTCGATGAAATTTTCATTCTTGTGCTCGACAGTGTCCTCGCCGAGGACGTCGTCATCGTTCGAGTCGCTGCTGAGGCCCAAGTCGCCGTCATCATCCGCAAAAACTTCACGCAAGGTCGCGCGGCATACGGCGCAGTGCAGCGCCCAATTGGCGTTGGGCGTGGCGCAAGCTCGGCATAGGCGCCACACGCTGTTGGCTAGAGGGTCCTCGGACCACGCCCCACAGGAGGTGTTCGCAGAGGCCGCCGGCGAATTTGGCCGTGACATACCCAGCGCGGACACCCCGTGCGCACCCTCCTCGAGCGGCATATATATGTACACACACACTTTCACTCACTCACTCACTCACTCGCTCTCTTTCGAGGAATCGTTGCGCGAGTCTAGGGTGTTGCCGGCGGTGGGACTGCACTCTGTGCATCGCGAAATCGGTCCTCGGGCGCCTGGCAGAGAGCTGTTTTCTCTTCTTCCTCCTTCTTGCTCTCTCTTTCTCTTGCTCCAACCTTCTCTCCACTTGCAGAACTGTGGGACCAAAGAAAATGGAATTGAAAAATTGAAGAGAGTGCCACTACACGCGCACTGGGAAATCAGGGCAAGGCAAAAGTCTGGAGAACCACAGAACCAGAGAACCACAGAACCAGAGAACCGAAGAACCGAAGAACTGAAGAACCCTAAAAATCAGGCCTTTTTACTGAACTGAATGAAACTCTGAAATGCTTTCCGTTCTCTCTTCGCTTGGATTGCTCTCTCTTTTCCTAATTTAGAAACGCAAACCACCAAAAAACAATTTTTTTTTTTTCTCCTAACCGCACTAGACTGCGGAACGCATCTGGGGAACGATTTTTTAACGGTTTCCGGTGTTTTGCGGTGTCGTGGCGTTTTGCGATGCAGTCTATAGTTGTCTGTATTACCTACTACTGCCGCGGTGCTTGTATGCGCTCGCGGTGAATGTGGTGCGCGCTATATCGCTATTGCGCGCTTCCAATTTTCTTCCAATTGCGTTGGAGTCGCTCTTTCTCGTGACCAAGTCCGAGACTGTGCGCCCTCGATTTGCGGAGGCGCAGTGCCTGCGTGCAGTAGTCCGTCGTTTAAAGCCGAGGCGGAGGAGCTTGGCACCTCTGTGGAGAAAAGAGCGACGGGTGGAGAAAAGTGCGACGGTGGAGAGGGCTTTGGACTCCTGTAGGATGGAGTGCATTGTGATAGACAATGGGTCGTCGCTCACGAAAGTGGGATTCAGCGGAGAAGACTCGCCAGTGTCAGTGTTTCCGACAGTTGTGGGCAAGGAGATCGGAGCGAATCTGTCCGCGTTTGGGTCATTGGCGAGCATGCGAGTGAGGCCGGGCAAGAGGGGGTCGTCCGCACCGCTCGATGGAGAGAAGCCCAAACATTTTGGGAAGGAGGCGATCGCGAATGCAGACTCTTTGACCCTCGAAAAACCTATTAAGCGCGGCGCTGTGCAAGACTGGGACTCAATGAAAAGCCTGTGGGAGTACACGTTCGAGCAGGTTCTTCAGGTTGACCCCGAGAATTTTCCGGTGCTGTTGACTGACTCGCCTGTCAGCTCCAAAGCCGACCGTGAAAAGATGGCTCAAGCCATGTTCGAGGACTTTAATGTACCAGGGCTTTACATTGTGTCCGAGTCGGTACTGTCGCTCTTTTCTACTGGAAGAACGAGAGGGGTTGTTGTGGGAGCTGGAGGCGACATTACGTCTGTTGCGCCAGTCTTTGAAGGCTTCAGTCTTCCCCATGCTATAAAGCACCTGGAGTATGCAGGAGAGGATTTGACGGACTATTTGCAGAAAACACTTGGTCAAAATTTGCCATATGGAAGGGACATAGTCGAGGATATCAAGGAGAGGATGTGCTCGGTTTCCAGGCACAAGGGTCAAGTTTTTGAGGCATCTGGGACTAGTGCTGCTACACTTACAAGAGCACAGTCTACGTCCAGCTCGGGCGATTTGCGGCGCGAAGACACCAAGATGTTTTCAGATAGTCAGCCGGCTCCATATGAGCTTCCTGACGGACAAATTATTGAAGTAAGCGTCGAGTCCCAACACTCAGTCCCGGAACTGTTGTTCGACCCTGGCCGAATGGGACTCCACTTAGGAATGGGAATCGTCGAACTCACTGCACAAAGCATTCAGGCTTGCGACAAAACCTTTCAGAAAGATCTCTATAGTTCAGTGGTCCTAGCGGGAGGCTCAACGATGTTCCCAGGCTTTGCAGCTCGATTAGAAGGTGAGCTTAAGGAGCACGCAGGAGCCGCAAGCGCGAATATTCATGTCATCCCTGATTCCAAGCGGAAGAATGCCGCCTGGATCGGTGGCTCGATGCTCGCGTCCTTGGAAACCTTTCCCCAGATTCACATTTCAAAAGCCGAATGGGAAGAGAATGGGCCAAGAATAGTGCATCAAAAGTGCTTATAGAGAAGTTCATGTTCTGGTGGACGGTGGATCAGAGAAACTGGCGAGACGACCTTTGTACTCCTTTTTAATTGTATAAGGGACCAGAGTAATGCGTCACAGTCAGGGATTAAACAAGGTTTGCGATTCGGGTTATCTCGCAAAAGTCTAGTGAAGTGCAAGACAGGTGTTTCAATAGTGGGGAGGAAGCACCAACATGTTTGTGTCCTGTGTGTCTTCAAGAACTTGAGGGAGAAATCTCTCCGTGTAAATTTGTCTTTTAATGGCTGCCATCACGCGAATTCCGAAGACGGACTCCACCAATTCCTAAGTTTGTTGTTTTAAAAGAATTCGGAACGGATAATGGCACATCAAATTTCGCTCCTAGTCGTGAGAGAAAACGTTACCCGGTAGAATATATTTTAACGTTATTTTTTAAAGTAAAGATGATACTAGGGTACATAATCAGTTATGTTGCGCCGGTCGAGTTGGTGTTCACACGCCTTGATCGACCATGAATGTATTTTCTGACCATATTATCGGTGTTTGTTGTCTCAGCTGCAGTGTGCGCCCCTTGATCGCGAGGGCGCGCTCCAAATATTCTGCAACCCAGCTCATAAGAGAGCCTTGGGAAGAAGGAGAATATGCAGAACGAGCTAGTCGTCCATAACATCGTGAATGCAACAATCGTGATGTTTATTGATGCGCTGAGCTCTACAAGAAAGATCATCACGGCAGCGACAGCAAATGAGAAAATAAGATTGAAAGTTGTCTGCCACAGATACCACGACTCAAAGTATTTCCCATCGCAACTCCGGGCTTGATGAATGAAAAGGAACGAGGTGAAAGCGACAAGGAAATAGACCCCCAGTGTGAGACCCGGTCCAGCAGCAGACTCCAGAACGACGCAGTTTAGTGCTGTGTACTCCACATCTCCTGAGACAGTTGTTACTTCAACAACGCTGGACCCAAGAGAACCTGTCCAAACGGCAACACAGATTGCACAGAGCGAGTACACCAAGATGGGCGGCAATACTAGCTGGGAGGTCGATGATCGAAACGTCGAAGTTGAAGGTGCAGCCCACACTCTGTACCAGTAAAACACTCTACCGAAAAGAAGGGACAGACACGAGGCAAAAGACATTGCCGAATTCCAAATGCGAGCACTGCAGACCTCAGGGCTGTTTTCTCCAATTAGCCCTTGAGTTGCGAGGGCGACCCAAATCGCCGAGAGTGCCACGAAAACAAGATTGAAACGATGCGCAGATGCCATTTCTGGCCTTCGCCAAACCGCAAACAAGATCACGAGACAGCAAACGCTGAACAAAATGGAAACATATGAATGTGCCCGGATGAATACAGCAGGAACAGAGTCTCGGTGCGCATAGTTGCAAGGCACTGAGAAGCTGAGAGGAATGTCTACTAGCGACGAATTGCAAAAGCACGAGCTCTGCTGATTATCGCAAACCATGAATTCCTCGTCAAGCCAAAAGTAATTGATGACACGCTCATTGAGAGCATTGCATTCGGTGATATTCTTCGTCCAGTACAAAGAAGAACAGGTTGGCCGCGGGGAGATGTATTCTGAGGCAGAAAGCGGCTCGTTCGTTTTCATTTCAGCAGGGAAAACGATGTAAGGGTTGAACACAGCTTCACCGAGGAATTCCCCTATTTGATTTTGAGCAATGCAAAATGGGTTTGATGCCTGTCCATTTGCATCTAAAGTCAACCTTTCACCAGGGAAAATGGAGGTGTCGTTGTAATTCTGAATTGCGATCAAAAAGTCGTCCACGGTTCCTGAAGTGCCATTTTGTCTCACAACGGTGCCAATCACGTTCAATGCGAGACGCATGCCTTCATAAGCAGTAGCGCCATACCATAACGTTGGAAACTGTTCATCTGGAGAGCGAAATAGAAAAGACTGATCCTGCGCTTCTTCGAGCGTGTCTAGCTCTTCGAGCCAGGCTAGCGCCTCGAACTTTCGCCATGAGGAGACGAATTCCATGCTGCCCGTTAAGCCAAGACCTGGACTCCACCACAGTCCTGCAAACACCCCGTGGAGAGAGGCTCTGGTGACGTCTTGGTATGCATCGCCTACTGAGTTCAAGATCGATTCAATATCAGCGATGTCAGTTCCCCTTGCTCCGTATGAGATTGCTTTAAAGCTCATGTTGTGCATCAGGAGCTGGCGATGCATCAAGACAAAATCCCGTGAGTGTGCATCCACTAGAAAAGCGTTTGCGGTCTTGTCTCCGAGACCGACTTTGTCTTTTATGTCGTCTAGTAGCGGGGCAAATTGTTTGGGATCCGTGTAGACGTTGTACGGGAAGCTGCTGTTATAGACCACTTCGAGCTTGCCATTGCTTTTTGAGGCGTATTCCAAGATACCATCTCTATAAGACTCGCCGTGTGAAGCGTCTTCCCATAGCAGCACAATTTTCAACGAGCTAGGCAAAGATGTGCCCAGACACGAGTCTAAAAAGAGCATGGTCGACTCTGCCAGCTTCGAGACTGGAGATACCACCCCAAACGCGTAAGGGTTGCCCTCGAAGATGGGTGAATCTGCACCGCCGGCAGTGATGAATGGTACTTGATGTTCCTGCGCCCAACTAGCTTTCAGCACCTCTCTTGAAGAAGAGTAACCCCCTAAAACAATGACGGTGTTTCCCTTCGCAATCTCCTCTTCGTACTCTTCTGTCATTTTAGCTCCGATGAGGTCTTTGTTCTTAGTTAAGCCGGTGACATCCACAAGCCGCATTGTGACATTGACTTCGGCTCCCTCTTCGCCAATCGTTCGCCGTAGCACCGTACTGCCTGTGTCGGGCACAACGTATTTGTTGTACAGCTCAGATGCCTCCTTAGGACTCAATTTTCCGATATTTTCAACCCCAAAGGCTTCCAAGAACGCGAGTTTGTACGCCTTCGCATAATAGATCTCCTGATTCGTGTGAACATACGGCGAAAACGCAACGAAGCACAGCACAACGTACTCCATCGCGGCTGCGCAACTCACACAGAGGGAGAAGACCACACAGCAAACCACCACCGGCTGCGCCATTAGCCGCGCCATCGCGTGTCAGACGCCCTTCTGTGGCCTCCCGAACTTGCTCGGCCAAACAAAGCCTTTTCCACAGCTATCGGACAGCACGCACGCAGGCAGGGCTCTTCCTCAAGCCAGGCTCGTCGTCCCTTTTCTTCCGCCTTCAACTTGGCGTGGACCGAGGAGGTTTGTGGGGCGCCTTCTTTCACTTGAGCCTTCTCTTTTCACTTGCTCCTTATGGACTCTCACTGCATCCCACGGTATGAAGTCAATTTTACTGTTGAGAGAACGCCTGACTCAGACTCGAACTCGCACTTGGAGTTGACCTGTCAAACGGTAAGACTACGCAAGTCCGGGTTACATACAAAAACAGCAACTTGATGGATCCATGAGGGTACCAGTACCGATGTGTTCGAGTGTACTGACAGCGAGTTTGCATAGAGAGAGAGAGAGTTTCATCTTTGAAGTGGCCAGGGTGTTGGAACGTTGTCGTCCAATTCCGTTTTTCATACAGTACTCTACTCTACTGAATAGCTGGTCCTCATGTAGTCGCAGTAGTTTTGCAATGTAACAGGTGCAAGCAATAGTTGTTGCCGGTGGGTGGGCTTGCTGCCAGTGAGACGCGGCTTGCACGTCTACTTCAATGCGCAGTCCACGATGCTCCGCCCAACTCCGCCCCAATACCCGCCTTCCCGAGAGAAAGGAAGGAAGGAAGGAATAAATCGTTGAATTTTGATGAGAAAGCAGTTCATTTTCTAATTTTAAGTGCTTGGTTCATGGGGGAATGAATACATATATAATATCTCAATCGTTTTATGAGTCTTCAAAGGCAAGGAGGAAGCCTTTCGTTTAAAATGTTCGGGCATTTATTTCCGAAACTCTCTTTTTGGCGTGACTGGTGCAGACAATGGTCTTTCTGAAACCGGAGTGGCAGTTGGTCCTAGTACCGCCTGTCGAAGATCACAACAATCGCAAATAGTGGCGTTCACATGTGGATTTCACTTCAGGGAAATCGTGCGACCCTATTCGCCTTCTGTGAGGCTGTTTTATTATGCATGTTTCTCAGCAGCACCGACACTGCTAGCCTAAGACTTGACTCTCCGCCGGAGTTGTTGCAGCTCCATGGCCATTGCATCCTTCTCAAGCTTGAGCCTCTTAATTTCAGAGACATACTGGTCATGAGTGCGCACGATTGCTGCAGATGTGGCTTCCTCCAAGGCTTTGACTCGTTGCATTCTGCTTAGCGCCACTTGGTCCTTGAGCTCTCGAATCCGATCATCCATTTCATGCATCTCTTTGCGTGTATTGTCCAGCTCCTCTTGCCTGGAATTTAGCAGCTTCTTCAGCGTGGCAAGTTCCTTTTCGGGATTATGTTTTGTGGAGTGAAGTGCCATAAACTGCTCAAGTGCCGCTCTGAGAGCGCGGAGTGGGCCGCTTAGGCCGCTCGATAGCAATGCAGCGGACTCCATTTGAGGTAACGTCGGGGCTGAGGACTCTGAGCAGGCTAATATTATCTGGTCCACTATGTAAAAGACTTCATTCGAGAGCATCTGCTCCAATCCTGCGCGAGAGCGCTCGTTCTCCTCCAGCGTTTCGTTCCGGTGTCGAAGGGATCTAATTGTTTGAACCAATGCCCGAATCACCTGAGAGTTTGACTTGTTGAGATCCGCCCGGAGTGCTGCGCGGGATTGACTAACTTTGACGTCCTCTTTTCGCAGCTTTTTCTCGATACTCTGGTGAAGCGAAAGCCGCTTGAGGGCCTCCGAGGCAACCTCAGCCTCTGACCATCCCATTTCCTCAAACAGCGCCATAGACGCAACTAACTCTTTTTGCAGCCTTTCCTTCCCGCTAGGTTTTGCTGTCGGTGCGTCAAGTTTCGTTTCATAGACATCGTCTCGTGGAGCATCCACGGCATTTTTGAGTGCAGGCAATGTTAATTTTTCTGAGGAAACCTTTTGCAATGTGGGCAAAACCCCCGAGTACCTTGACATTGCGTACGCATCTCTATCACTTTCCGCCGGCCTGGGCTTGACAGTGGCCTCCTTCATGCGCCCATTGTCATCAAAGTGTTCGTGTGCAACCGCCTTCCATTCTTGCTCCCTACTGGCGAGTACCTTCTCAAAATCCAGCCTGAACTTGGGCTGCTTCTTCACCGTTATGTTCTTGAACAGATCGTTGTCCTCCATTACGACTTGCACCCGTTCATTCCTATCGCGCTCTTGTGCTTTGGCGGCCGAACTGATCAGTGCCAATCGAGTGCTTGGCGCTCAGATTCCCGACTCTACGACCAGAAACAGCCCTCTGCGTCCTCCTCCCAACCCCCAACTCTCAACTCTCAACTCCAAACACCAAACACCCAAAACCGAGCTCCCAGCTTTGAACTGCGCAACACTAAAGCTCTGCGCGTGGAATGCGAGGAGCAGCTTCTTTCGACCGCGCTCTTGGCGTAGCAGGTGCCGCACGCTTGGTGTCAACAACAGTGCAGCGTTCTCTGCTCTTACTGCCGCTCACACATGCTCGCACACTGCCGAGAAACCTGCCTTCTGTGTGTTGCACTTTCGCTCTTCACTAAGGACTTGGCTTGGTCTTTCACACTGTCACTGTTGCAAATTAATCCATTTCGCACCTCTCCCCATCGTCAAATGCTTTCAAGTACGAAGGAGCATACAGTGACCACATCTTACCAAACCCCGTCCGTGGAAACACTCCGATACTAATCATCACGTTAGTCTGGTATTGAAAGCACATGGGTCTCGGCACACATTCGCTGTCTTCTGCGCAGCGGAAGTTAGGCGGAAGGATAGAGGAAGGCTACCGGCGCTGGAGTGTGCAAAGGGTCCGCGTCGGAGGAAGTTTCAAGTATATTCAAGACTCTTCAATGGAAGTCAAGAAAGAATGAGGAACTGATCGATGAGCTCCGGATCTCACTTGTCCAGCATCCAAGACACAACCAAGATGCGCAAGATGCGAATGACGTACTCGATACCCGTACTTTGCCACCACACTCTGCATGTACTGAGTGCTACGTTACACTGACTTTGAGTTCATCTTCTCATACTCACACACTCCCAAATCCCGAGAAAGTCAGTGCAAAGACACACAGTTTATTACAGTCCAGATTCTTCGCATGAGCACGGCCTTGCTGAGCGTGCTAGTGTCAGTAACTCGGTGCCTTCTGCACAGTTTGTCCAAGTTGTGTTGGAGTCTTGGGAAGAACTTTCGAGGAAAACGCACCCCTGCAGTCGTGCATAAGGTCTTGCACTTTGTCAAGTCAAGGATCCTTGAAATTGGTGAAATTGGTGGGTGAGTTCGAGTCAGCTTAGCTGCGATTGCGCTTGACAAATGAGAATGTGCACCCATTTTTTCCTAGCAGTCACAAAATTTGGAAAGAGAGGCTGCACAATGAACATGATTGCTTTCATTGCTGATCACCGCTGTTATCTGTTGTGCGAAATGCGTTCGTCAGCCATTTCACCTCCCCCAGCATCGCTCCCATCACCTGCACGTTTAGCGAATTTAATAATACCCCATCAGCCTCCTCCAAATTCTGGGGGCCATGACCAGGTGGCCCCCTGACCATCCCATCGACATCACCGACCTTACCAACGTTATCTATGACTCGAATAGGCGTCGCCAGAGGTTGGCTACATCGCCTAAATAACTTCTACGTGACGCGCTAAAGCTAGCTTGCCTCTTAACGGTATGCTACGAGGTAAGCAAACGGTAGCGAACCTAAGCAGGAGCCGCTGCTGTAGTAGCGTGGTGTAGGGTCGTGGTATGGCCGAAGATTGGATTGGTATTCATTTGCCTAACCATTTTTGAAATTTCCGAGACAGTGAACGATGATCAAAAACACATCAAATGTTTTGACGTCACAGTCGACGGCTCTTGCTGCTCTTGCGCTTGCGCGACACCGCTGAAAGAAAGAAAGCTAAAGAGCGTTCCAGCCACCCCAGTGGCAAAAGAGAAAAAGGACGAAATTGTGCACTCGTACTCAATACTGTGGGACATCAAAGTCCGACGAAAATGGATGACCGAAACTTTTTGGCCTTGATTCGATCCAATTTTCTTTCTCTGCGGTGATGCAGTCTGTACAAGTCTGTACCATCGACTTACCTCCAGTCGAGCGAAGAAATGGTGCGGAGTGAGCAAGCTCTGACTATAAAGCGTTCGCAAGTCACAGCCCAACATTCAAAATTTTCAAAATCAGAATTCAGAAGATGATGTGGTTATTCTGGATTGGTGTTGAGATGTGCACAAGATGAGAGTGTTCATGAGAAGTCTCCGTTCGCAGAGAGTCCATCCTCCATCCTCCAACCTCCATCCTCCATCCTCCATCCTGAACAGGTTGAACATGGTTGAACAGGCGTGATGAAATAAGTTATGCATCCGTCGACGGTACTGAAGTACTACTATGGTAATCGATTGACATGTGACTCACATCGCAAGAACGTTTGTTTACGAGTCGTCACGGCGTCATGTAAGCTTCTGTATGCCTGTTCCAGCCGCGACATTCATTCATGGAACAGCAAATTCACTGTCAACCCTGATTCCTGACACTCCTGACACTGCCAAACTCGATTTCATGGTTGCTCTCCTACCGCAGAGCGATAAGGTTCGATAGGAAGGAGATGGAAGGAGTCAAGACCACCATCACTGCCATCCCCACCATCGCCAATTCACTACCGAATAGCTCTAACATATACCTGCGCTGGGCCTCTCCAGCTACGGCCGAATCAGGAGTACTCTTACTCTTACTCTGGATCCATCTCTAGGCTCTCTCTCTCTCTCTCCAGCATGCCTTTACGAGGCACTATGGACCTGCAACTGGCAGTCTGGCTTAGCACTTTTTGTTTTCAAACAGAATCAAAAAGAATTCAGGCCAGGCAAGGCAAGGCAAGGCAATGATGATGGATGGGCAATTGATTGAATCAAGATGGACAAAAAAAATAAATGTGCAGTAACTTAGTTCCGCCAGCGCCGCGCCTTTGCAATGTCAAATGTCCCGCAGAGAAAGGGAGATAAGTAAAGAATGAATTAATCATTCCGAAAGTTGTTTCCTTCCATCTAGTAGAGAGAGGATGAAATGATGAAAGAGGTACCGCGAGGAGAAGGAAAGGAAGGAAAAAGAAAAGAGAGAGAGAGAGAGCCTTTCAAAGAGGCGACTGACTCATCATCATCCTTCAGCCCTAGGGCCGCATCTACGTGAAACTGGATTCCCTCACAGCGACATCTGTGGCATCTCCCAGCGAAACCAAGCCTGCTTAGCCGCCGCCTATCCCTTCGCCCTAATCAGCTGCTTGCCTCCACTGCCCTATCCTCGCTTCCTCCCTTCCTCCACCGACTCATAGGCCATCATAGCCGCTCAAATTGGAAAATATTCCAAGAAAATCGAAGAAATTCGAAGAAATTCGAACAAGTGCGAGCAACGAAAACCCAGGAAATCAATTTCCAAGTCTCCATCCCCGCCGCTACCCTTCCCGCTAATCACTCCCTACCACCATCTTACCGCCACTCCCACCGAACCGCCTAGTCTCCCAGGTCATAGCGCCGGCTAGCCGAAAGCGGTGGGAGCTTCGGCAGCGGATAGTGGGGGTAGCGGGGGTAGCGGAAACGGTAGGAGGGAGACAGGAGAGAGAGAGAGAGAGAGAGAGAGAATGAGAGAGAGAGAAAAAGATGAGGAAGATGTGAGGAAGAGGGTTTGGTGTTGGCAGATCCCAAACGCAAGAGCGACGTTGAGTGCGAAGAGCAAGGGAGAGTAAAAGGATAAGCAAGATGGCGGAAGTGTCGAACCAAGTGACGCACGACAAGAAGCTGGCGCCACTGGGGTCGCTGGTGGGAGTGAGTTTGGAGAACTACAAGTGGGCGAAGGACTACGTGACCAGCAACAAGACGCTGGGACCACGCGTGGGACCAATCCTCAACTACACGGAGGAGACCACCAAGTCGGTGCTGAAGAAGAGCCCGATCCAGGTGGAGGATGTGGTGAGCGCGATTGACTCGCGCGTGGAAAAGTCGGTCAACTACGCGAGCTCGACCATCCAGGGAGTCCGCGAGGCGCCTGGCAAGCTCAAGAGCAACACCCTGACCTACGTTCACGACAAGCTTAACGCACTCCGCGTGGACAAGGAGGATGTCACCGCAGAGCAGCTCGGAATCACCACCATCGCATCTGATGCCAAGGTGATCACTGCTGAGCGCCTCAGCATGCTTTTGGACGCAAGTGAAGGATACTTGGTTCAGTACCTCCCTGTGTCCGATGAGGACAAGAAGGCCCTTAAGGTAGAAGCTTCGCGCGGAGAGTTCAAGCCAATCGTCATGCGCGCTGGTAAGCAGGGCAAGGTTGCGGCCAAGCGCATCCAAGAGTCTGCTATCTCCCGCGTGTCTGGACTCAAGAAGCGCACCGGAGAGGTTGTGCATGTCGACCTCGTAAAGTACTCCGAGTTTTTGGACCGCCAGAAGGACAACGTCAAGCAGACTGTGTACATTACCGTCGAGAAGTTTGACCAGAAACTCGTCCAGCCAACCAAGGATGTCGTTAACAAGGGAACCGAGGCTGTTAAGACCCGCGTTATTAACCCAACCAAGGAGAGAATTCAGTCCATCGAACTCCCATTCAAAGACCGCGTCGTCCGTGTGTGGACCGTCGTCGGCGACGAGTACAACCAGCGCGTAGTGCAGCCTAGGGATCAGATTGTACAAATGTTCCGCGAGGAGCTCGCTACTCAGCGCGCTCTGGCTAAGGAGAAGTCTGGAGAGGACTTGACCATCACTGCCGGACTCAAGGCGGTCATTGCTGCTGCTCGCTCCCGTCTGTCCAAGGAGTGGGAGGTTCGTGTTAGCCCAACCATTGCTCGCATGATGGGCAAGGAGGGTGAGTTCGAAGAGGAGGAGGAGGAGAAGAGCTTTGGCGATGAGGAGGAGGAGGTTGTTTCCGAGTAAACAGAACTTTTCTGCCCACAGCCAAGCCGTCTTCAGCTTCAAGGCCCAGTAGATTCTCGAAATAAATTGATATAAATGAAATTTCTCGTCCGTTAGTGAGCGAGAGGGAATAGCTTTGCTATTACCCAGCGCTGCTAACAAAGATGTCAACTACACGATATATTTCTGCTTTTAGAGGTTCCTGGAGTTCCTGGTTCCGATGTCAACATTTCATCAATAAAAAGGTTCCGAGGTATCCCTCATAGGAAACGCGAGCAAGGCCAAAATACCAAGAAATACCATTGCTTTTGACGCTTTCGTTCCAATGTCAACGTTCGAAAGTCAACTGAGAGTTGCCACCAAATTACGAAATAGAAAACTAACACAAAATACATTTTCAGTGAGCAAGGCCATGGTTTTAACACTTTGGCGTGTTGAAGCTATCCTAGCCGACGCAAGAGCTTTGAAGCCATTTGGCTCTGCTCCGAGCGCTCACGCCTCCACGCGTCGTCGACATGCGCTATGTCTCCTTCGTCCAAAGTACCACTGTCCGCTAATACTTGCGAGACTTGAGATAATGTTGCGTGGTTCTCAACAAGCCTTTCCAAAGCGGAGATCAAATGCATTCTAATTTTGCCTTGTGAATGCAGACTCTCCACCAACGACTTTTCAGTTTTAAAAGCAAGTGCCAAAAGTTCAAGAACGGTTCTCCTGGCTCGGAGCAGGCTGTCCTGTTCGCCAGCCCGCAGCGCGTCTTCCTCATCGACAATCAACACACAGCAGGTGAGAGATAAGAACCTCGTACACAAAATCACTCGACGCCACACCGACTCGCCAGCTACTTTGCCCAGATTTAGCAAACATTTTGCTCCAGCTATTACCCCGCTGAGGTCGAAGGCTCCTAGCGTCGGGGGTTCCAGATTGTCCCCGAATGACGCGCGGCGCGCTCCTGGGCGAGGAGAAACAGAAACATTTGGAGGAGTGTCTAGGATACTGCTCAATTCGAACCCATGCGAGTGCCCTACTGCATGGATGGATGAAAACCACAATGTCAACTTGGTTCCAGCGCTGTTGAGCGATAAGCTCCTCTCCAAATACGCGGCAACGAGCGTGAGAACCTGATTGCAATGCTTGTACTCACCCCCACCGTCAATTGCCTGCTTGGCATTCTTGATGGAGGAGGAACGTCTCGATCTTATGATCATTTCCAAGACATCTGTGAGACAGTATAACACACCCTCCAGCAGTTGCCACCCAGAGCCTCCGGGGGCTAAATTGATGTCCTCCAGCACGGAAATAGGACTTGGCTTCCATCGACGATTCGGAGTCGAGACAGACTGCCCAGCTACCTCATCCCATGCGGCGTGATGGAGCTCCTCCTCATCTTGCTCCGCCACAATAGACTCAAAAACTTGCTCAACAGAGTTGAGCATTCGTCCAAAGATATCCCACCGCTCGTCCAGTAAAGCCCACTGCACGCGGTGATTCGGCGTTCGTGCTAAAATGGATATCATTTGGAAAACTAAGCTCATGGTTCCCACCCCAAGCGATGGCCCTTCTGCTGGAGCAGTGCTCTCTGCGCCGTCTGGTGCATCCTCGGAGCCAGTTCGCTGTGTGTGGTTCGCATGCCGCCGCACGTCTTCCATGGAAGGTAAAAATCGAACAATGCGCTCCAGCAGACCAAGGCGGTCAAGATCTTCCACGAAGGCCTCCCGCACGCCGAGCACCGATGTCAGCAGGTGCAAACAGATCTGTATCATTGACTCAAGAGTGCCTTGCGGTCGTTTGTTCTTGAGCCCCAGCAATCGTGAGACGCGTGGAAAGACCCTGCTCACGATGAACTGGTCCAAACTCTCCTTGAACCGGTCTCGCAGGTTACTCGAGTCGAGCATCACATCTTCGTGAGCTAAGTGGTGGTCATTTTGAAGTTGCCGGGTTTGATGAAAATAATCCAGGAAAAGCACCATCAAATCCGTAGACATACGTAGGCAGAGAACTTTCATTTCCTGGTCTACGCCATACTGACCAAGCCACCACACCGCAGGGAGCAGGCCACGAATGACCTCCACTGCAATTTCTGCGCGGACAAGTATTTCCGATTGCTTAAGTAGTGATTCAGTCAAACAAAGGATCTCACGATGAAACTCTGGAGCAGACCCCGACTTGACGTATGCACAAACGCGGGTCAAGCATGCCGTCGAGCTGACCAAATCTGGGATAGACCACAAGATTGGCTGCAAGCATTTGCTAGAGCTAATGTTTACTAGCAGAGGAAGAGCGTCGTTTGTGATTCGCTGTAGCACACTCGCCTCGGGGCTTGAAGCGGTGATCAATCGCCGCGATCCTAGAACCGGACCCATCTTCACGCAAGCACGATTCAGTGACTGAGCAGCTTCCCCGATGATTCCTGCAACTGTCAAGAGAAGGTGGTACAATGACTGTCTCAAATGCAATGTGCTGCTTGTTCCGCCCTCCTTTTCCAGCATTTCGTCCACCTTGAGACTGAACGCTCGTCTCCTTCCTGGCCGTTGATGTTCCAAATGCTCGTCTTCCCACACTCCATCAGTGCTCTGCGCATCACTTGGTTCCTTCGATGATCGCGAGCGCGCCACCGATTCCATCTCATGGACAATGGATGCTAGTTTGGCATGCAGTCTATCCAAAACGTACAAGAAACGTAACTCCAAAAGCAGTGAAAGGTCCGAAGGATAAGTTTTCAGGAAAAGGGTCAGGGTAAGCACTGCTTTGGCTCGAATCGTGAACGTCTGACCGTGGCTCATCATTTGTAGCAATGCCTTCAATAGCTGGCGCTTGATTTTACTGTTCGGCCCCAAAAGGGTATCCCTTGTGATCCGCTCGACGCCAAGCCTTGACGGGGTCGATGTCCCCGGAGCCTGACCACTACTGGGCCCACGCCCAAGTGTTGGCGTCGACGGCTTTCTGGACAGCGAGGATGCGTTCAATACAGACGCAGACGAAGGAATCGGTGACAGAGGAGCAGAAGGTCCAGACGACGATCCTAATACACCAACATTTGCGCCGCTCAAGACCATATTTAATATGTTTAAAAACGCCTGCTGCACCCTTGCGGAACCATGTACAGCCTGTAGGTTGTTGACAATAAAGCTCCACCCGTCCTTCTCGGCTAGCCGAGGCAGCAAACGTCTGTTAAGGCGGACCAGATGGGAAAGTGCCATTGCGCACGTGGAGCGCAGCATCTCGTTCTTTTCTCGAACTGCCCCATCTAGCAGCGTAATTGCCACTTCTTGCGTAGCAAACCGGACACCTGTACTGCTTCCACCTCCGAGCCCTGGCCCAGACGCCACGCGCAGGGAAGTGGTGCTGGTGTTGAACGATGATGTGAATCCGACGGTGGATTGGCTTTGATTTTGGCCCAAAGAATTTGACATATTGGAGTTGGCACCTGTACCAACAACGTCTGGAGTTGTGCTCAGCACGTTTTCGTAGGTCCTGGCGGCAGAATGCCTCACTCTCTCGTCCTCGGATTTGAGACAGGCAAGGAGCTGCTTCAGCGCAGACCCAGAGATCTTCCAGCCCCCCTGTGCGTGATCATTCTCGCTCTGAGATAGTTGTTGCGGAGAATATGCCGGGCTCATCTGGGGGCTGTTTGAAGTGATATAAAACAATAGCTCGCCAAGGCCGGCAGCTCCGTACCGCCGAAGTGGGAGATAATTATCTTGCGAAAAACTCACAAACAATGACAAGAGACCTTCCTCTCCTACACGTGGTGCGATAAAGGTGGCATGGCGTACCAGAACCGCTGCAATAATCGCGACCCGGACTCGAATTTTGCGGAGCAAGCCCTTGGTCGCCGTTCCTTGTTGGCTGGACACGCTGCTAGAAAAGCTTGCGCCGTACGGCGGCGGGGTTCCTGGTGTTGACGGCGGAGTTCTTGGTGTTGAGGGCAGCACATAGCCGCGCGGTGACCTTGGAGAAGCAGGGCTCCCAGCCATATAGCTCTCCGATAGGTTTTGCAGCTGGTGCTGGTGCTGCTGTTTTTGTCGAAGCTGCTGCTGCTGGAGGAAAGAATTTGTCCGCGATCCGAGACGAATAAGTAGCGCAAGCAACGATGAGCTGACAATGACGTTTGCCAGACGAGGAATATGGCACAGTGTATACAGGTAACCAAGTACATGAGTAATGTAGTTGGGCCCATTCCCACCCCCGCCGCCAGAAAGAGCGCGGAATACGATTCCAAGAAATTGCTCCAGTTCCGAAGCACTCATATTTGCAACATCTTCGGCGGACCAAAACTGAAACCCCAATGACCTGTGGTTGAACTTTAGGACCGGGAGTGCCCCGTTTTGAGGATTGCCAACGATAGGCTTCACCACGCAGTCACTTGGGTGAGCCAATAAAGAAAAAAGCGGCTTGACGCCAGAACCATAGCTATCGTCAGAGATCAAAGTTTCTAGCTGTTCGCCCAACACCCGATTTGGAAACGTTTTTTGAATCTCATTGATGGCATCTAGCAAGTAGGGATCGAACCCGTCATTCAAAGCGGCAATATCCTCAACTTCGCTTGTATCATCAACCTCGAGACGATGGAGCTTGCCTCTCTCGCTAAAGGTTTGGCTTTCCTCCGCCCAAGCTTTGGATGCTTCATGGGCATGCGTGGGAACCGGTATGTCGTCGTAGTTCACAGTCTCGTGGTCAGAAACCACATCAGAAGTTGGAGTGGTAGGTGAATTATTATCAAATTGCGCCGCCCGGAGATCGCCCTCTGTAAGCGGTCTTCCTTCGACCATCGAATCAACATCCTGCTCCGAATCAAGCTCTTCTTGATCGCTTGATTCGTCATACTCGAGCCTCAGAGCTGCAGCAGCAGCTTCTTGTAGGCTAGGCCTCTTGTGCGTTATTGGAGATAATGGATGCTGTCGTTTTGGTGTACGCGGAGAATTCAGGTTCGAGTAAGCGCCAGCTGTTAAAGGTCTTGAATGAGGGGCATCGGAAAGTTGCTCCATTTTGCCACCAGGCTGCTCGTCAAAATCAGAATTTATCGAGAGACTCTTCGTGGTACTGGCGACTTTGGAAGGCGAGGATTGTTGGTCATTTGGAGGTTGCCCAGAGAGATTTATCTGCGGCGCAGTCCTAGGCCGTTCCTCGACAATGGCGCGGTCCGGGGTCAAAGGCTTTGTTCCCTCTCTTGGTGTCAGTACAGTGGCGCCTGGAAGCGTGCTAGCCTTATGATCCGCATCTTCTACGAATTCAGTGTCCGCGTCTCGCTTTTCGCGCTCCACATCACTGCTCTCTTCGTTCAACAGATCCGAGTCCGCGTCCGCGTCTGCGTCCTCTTCGTCATCAGGGGTGTCAGGCCTATCCTGGAAATCTAGGACGGTGTCAGAGTTGTCGAGCAAGAGGTCTACTGTGGTGTTCTGATCATTATTTCGCGCGCTCGATCCAGACGCGACGCCTTGCGAGAAAGACGCTCTGGCGTACGATCCCCCATTACTGTCGACGCTCTCACGCAGCAAGTTCCTTTTCGCCACTAAAGAAAGCCTTATGGAGTCGTCAAGAGGTCGTTCTTTGCTCTGGCGAACTACATTGGCGCCAGATCCCTCCAGACTCTTGGCTTCTTCTTCACCGCCATAGGGGCTTATCTCCGCGGCAACGTCTGTATCTGCAGAGTTATCGCTTTCCACTTCATTTTCACTGTCGTCTGAGTCTGTATCCTCATCGGCGCACTTTGGGACGTATTGTCTGCTCTCCAGATAACGGCCAAAAGCTGTATTGGCAGGCATCGCGCAAAAGCTAGGGAGCGGCATCCCTTGCCAAAATTCATGAATCAAAAGTGCCGGCCAAGAAATACGCTTTGCAGGGTCCTTGCGAAGGAGTGAACGCAAGAGGTTTTTGAAAGGAATGCTCAACGTCACGCCGTCTTGCATTTCTTGATCGGTAATAGGTAATTGGAGAGGTTGCGTCTGAATTTCTTGCACCAGCTCCCCAAAGTTGCTCGACCGGAAAGGAAGCTTTCCCATCGCCATTTCGTACAAAATGCAACCCAGGGACCAGAAGTCTGACGCAAAGGAGTGCACGCCCTCCTGAGTGAACAATTCTGGGGCCATGTAGTATGGGGTTCCGCCGAAACGACTCTGTTCTGTGCCGCTTTTGCCATTCCCTTCCAGTTTGTTGATGTGATCTAGATTCGTGGCAAATGCAAAGTCCGAGAGTTTCAGAACGCCGTATTCATTTAGTAGAATATTGGATGGCTTGAGGTCGCAGAAAATGATCCCACAAGAGTGCAAGTAGTGCAAGGCGTGGAGCAAGTCCGTCCCAAACACACGAATAGCGCTTTCTGGAAGAACCTTGTCGGCATGGAGAAGTTCTTTCAGACTCCCGCCGGTGCAATACTCCAAGATGAGCCAGATATGGTGCCTCGTCTCGTACCATTTAAAAAACCGGAGACAGTTCGGATGATCTACTCTGTACATCATCCTTACTTCATGCAAGACTTTCTCCAACTTCGACTTGTCCACGGACTTGATCGCCACATATTTCACCGTCTGCTTCTCCCTACCTTTGTACACTATGCTATGCTGCCCGCCTCGGCCTATTTCCTCGATAATGTGATACCTGTCCATCCCATCGAGGGAGTCCTTTCCGCCGTTTCGCTCGCAAACCAGACCGTGCGCCCTTTGCCTTAGCCTTTACTGCTGCGCCGCTCAGCGCTTGTGCCGTTCGGCCGGACGAACAAGATCGAGCTTCGTTCGCGAGCCACACGAGGCACGCTAACCTAAAGCGAAGCGGTGAGCGAGCCAACCACCGAACGACAAGCTAACCATGCACGCGCACACAGCGGATGGACTCTGCGCGAGTATCTGTTTCTGTACCTGCACCTGTATCTTTATGTATATATGTATGTGTCCGGGTGAGTGAGCAGATGCTTTTGCTGAAAGAGACTTCACGTGCGCTGCACGCTCCGTGAACTCGGTCGAGGGCCTCGAGACTGAGCGAGAGGGAGCGACGGAAGGTGTGAAGGTGTGGAGGATGGGTGTGGGCACTGGGCACGTAGATTTTTCCCATGCCTTCGCGTCTATTCTATATGCTAAGCTTATTACCATTATTGCCCACATTTTGAATAGGATAGTATTTCGTTTCCGACAAGCAATCTATCTCTTTTTCCAAAAGTGAAGCCACGAAGTGCAGCGTAAACAAACCCTATCGGAAGGTGGGGTGCTCTTTTTCAAAGATTGAATTTTGGATTATTATTATTTTTTGGAACTTGACAGACAATTCCACTTTGGAACAATTGAAACGTGGTGCAACTGTTGTTTTTTGGCAATGGAAAGTTGTGGCGGTGAATTCTGAAGAGCTTTTTTTGTTCATTTGGCCATTTGGCCATTTGGCCATTGCTTTTGGTTGGCTCGGCTCTGCGCAGCGAATTTGGAAGCAACGAGCCATTCGGCGTGTGGCTGGCGATGAGAGGAGACCTCGGTGGGTGTGAATATAGATCAATCATCATGCGCGTTGAGGGTGATGGGCATCGTGGTAGTGATGAATTCCTCGACGATGTCGTCGGAAAGGAGCGGTTCTCGTTGATTGGAAGAGGGGTATGTGGCCTCACTTTCGAGCTGCGAGTGCCGAGAAGGACGGCGAAGTGAACAATGGTGTTGAAAGTCAGTTCAGATTGGTTTACGCTGTTCAGTTTCATGCTGTGTACGTTTTAAACATCGTCGTTATCGCTGTCATCTTCTTCGTCGTCGCCTTTGTCACTCAGAGAGCTCGAAGCTTGGTCAGCGTGCGCGAGGGCGTCCAGGACCAGAGCTTCCATCTCAACGCTAACAACCTGGTCCTTGACGGTTTTACCGAAAACATCTCGTGCCGCGAGATGGCTTGGATCCGCGCGAGAAAGTAACAATTTTACAAGATCTGTGTTTCTAGTCTTGGAGACAGCAAGCATAAGGGTGCTTTGCCCCGTGCTCCGCTCAATCGGCGAAAGGTCAGCCCCTTTACTAACTAAAACCTCTGCGACTTGGAGATGGTTCCACCTGGCTGCGAGCATGAGAGGAGTCCATCCAAGCTTGTCGCGATAATCAATTTCCGCACCACGATCGATCAAAAGCGAAACAATCTTTACGTGCCCCCAACGGGCGGCGTGCATCAACGGCGTACGCCGCGTTGCGTCCAGATGGTCAACATCTGCAGCAAAGTCACAAAGTTTTTTAGCGATCGGGAAGTGACCTTCCACAGCCGCGTAAGAGAGTGAGGATTTGCCGGCTTTGTCAACCACATTGACGTCAGAGTCCCAGAGAAGTTGTTCCACCGCTTGCACATAGCCCTTCGCGGCAGCAATGAGCAGCGCAGTCTGGCCAAAAAAATCCGTCGCAGAATGGTCAGCTTTCCCTCTTAGAAATTGAAGAATTTCAAGTTGGTTTTCTGCGGCGGCGAGCATCAGAGCCGTTCGCTTTTGGTCCCTATCAAATACTTCAGGGTTCGCCCCCAGTTCCAGCAGGTACTCCGCTACGTGCGTGTGTCCATTCCTGCAAGCGCACATGAATGCATTGCAATCCGTCCAATAGGTTGATGGATCCACCCCTGGCTGGCCCGGAAGGCGGACATGAATAACATCGAGTTTTTCTTCCTCTGCAAACTGCACGATCCTTTGACACTCTTTCAGATCCCCTTTGGCAGCCGCGGCGATGAGCTGAAATCCGGTCTCTTGCTCGACCTGGAGTCTTTCTTCCTCCTCTGCAAGCTCTCTGCGACGGGCCGACGTGAGCTCCTCGGACTTTTGTTCATTGGCCGGGCCTTCGCTGGCCAACGCAACTTGCTTCTCGACAGCCTCCGAAACCATGTTGACTTGCCGGCCTTCTCATAGCTCTCGCGGAGGGCTTTCGAGAGGCAGTTGCACTGGACTCACTGGACTCCAGTGTGCCTTTCGATTGAGAAAGACATCGATTGCATTCATTCATTCATGCAAGAAGCTAGAATAGTTACCGTTATGGATTCGTAGAACTCCGACTCGGACTCACAGTCAATGAAATTCAATGTCTTTGTCAGAGACTTCGATTTTTGCCATTTTTAGAGGAATCCAGGGGGAAAATTGTATGTGAAAACGAGGCATTTTTTTCCTTGGATTTCGGGGAAAATTAAATTAAATTCATTCAACCAACAACAGCAAAGATAATTTGCCCAGATTTGGCACAATTGTCACCAACTCGAAAAAGTTTCCATTAGATTGACTCTCAGAGGCTCTACTAGCATTATCTCTAATTTGAACTTCAGAACGTAAATTCCAAACATAAATCAAAGTTCGGATTGTATTTTTCAAACAGCGTAGTCAAGACACTAAGCAATTGTAGCTTTGAGAAACGCAGAATTGACCATGGCAACCCATGGCAACCCAAACGCCCCAGCTACGAAGAGCGTCAAGACAAGCAGAACGTGCACGAGCCTTGCGATGCTGGGCTTTACTGATAGGAGGATGATGGTGCAGGATCCGCGAAAGTACGTTTTAGGCCACCTGCACTGGCAGTCCCCGAATAAGTTTTGAGTTGCGTTTTTCTTTTCTTGTTCGTGGCGATGTCTGGGCCAAGACGGAGTTTGAAACGGGAGCAAGGAGTAGCGAGTGACCTGAATCGCTCGGCAGTACAGATGGAGGGGATTATTGGAATTCCAGGGCGTGCAAATACAGCTGAAGACGACGAACACTCTGTTCCCGGTGACCAGCGAAGTGGAAGGAGGTTCGACAGCAATGGCTCGGACACGGACGCTGCACTGCAGTCTGGAGCAAGTCGCGGACTGTCGAGAGCGCCATGTACTGCTGGCAAGAGGAGAAAGGGAGTTGATGCACCTCTTATTGAACTCGACCTGGATAGCGATGGTGATGACACTCTGGAAATATGTGCGAGAAAATCGCAATTTGCGGAGGCCACGACACCCCGGGTCACGTGCGCTACCTGCGGCTCGACGTCCTTGCTGGCGAATGAGAATAGGGCTCTCGAATCCTTGCTTGAGGACTTGCGGTCCATTCGCGCTTTGGTCGATCACACAGCAGGAGTTGGATTCACAAATAGTGAAATTGAACAGCTAGGTGACTTGATCCGAAGGAACCCACTTGTCCATGTGCACGCGTATTTCGAAACGTCAGCAGAGCGTGTTCTTGAATTATGGCCGTGGAAAGCTCAAGAGTCCAATACGGAGCGGACTTTGCGTGTGTACAGAGAGGTGCAATTCGATATCCTGGTGAAAAGCTCACGGGGTGTTGTTGACGAAGGGATGGAAAGCGGACAACAACAGCAAAATGCGCGCCTTTTGTCGAGAGTTTTTGAGCTCGATCTTGACGGCGTGGAGTTTGAAGCGTGCTCAAGACCAACACTTGGTGAAATTTTGCGTTCCAATGTAGTTCACGGAGCCGGAAAGTCTCGCTTGCAGGCTTTGTTCGAACTTGCGCAGACTGACGACTATGGGCATTTTGCTCGAAGTATTTCTCTGTTTCGATTTTGGGGCTTACTCAAAGAATTTGTTTCTGAAGTGAAAACGCCTCTGGAAAAATCTGGTGTCCAGTTTTCGACTTATCAAAACATCTTGGAAAAATGGTTTGAATCGCAGAGCTCTCAACATCGATACGCTTTGAACCCTGACAAGCGCTTCTGCGCTATCTGGGGGGAAGCATTCCCAGGGGTCGAAGACAAACCCACGATGGTGAAGAAGATTTTCTCTCTGCTTGGCTGCAAGGCAAATGATATGCCGTGGCTTCCAAGTTCCAGGTTCTTGCCAATCTGTAAATTGGCCGACTCAGTCGCAAGCACTCTCGGCGAAGACGCTGCATCTCGCAAAGATTTAGAGGAGCCCACATTCTGCTGCAATTTGGACATCGACCCCGCTGAATTTGATTCTCGCCGCCCAAATTTGTGCAACTGGGCCGCATACCCTCGTAAGTTCACTACGTGCTCGTAGCTCCACGACGAATGACTGACAACAACTCATTGAATTTGTTGATTGAAAAAACAGCAAATGCACTTGCGGCACTTATGTCATATATTTGGATGATCTTCCTCAAGTGCGGCAAGTACGAAAGCGAGGGGCCAAAGCGGTTTTCCATCGAAGAGTTAGAGAAACGAATCACTCCTGAAAGAATTGCGATGACTCTAGCAGACCTTCTTCTGCACTCGTTTCAACTCCCTGGATCCATGGATTCACCAACAGAAGGTGGCAGGCCCTCCGGCTCAGGCAGCAACCCCCACCTTTTGCGTAAAGGAATCTACCAACGTGGAGAGCTATTTCAACGGTTGTATTTGTGGAGGGAACACTACCGATCGAAAGAGTCGGCATCATTTCGTCGAGCGAGGAGGGATCTTGTGGAAGTTAAGGCTCGAGAAGCTAGAAAAGATTCCGATCGGAACTCCAGGCCCGCGAAGAAAAGGCAAAGGAGCGACTTTTCTCTCGCGGGTTTGAGGACAATGAAAACTCCACTGCGATGATTGTTCTTGTCGCACTTGATGATTCTCAATACTGTTACTCAACAACAAATTAAAATACCAGAAATACATATTTTCCGCGGTCCAATCAATTTCAGTCCCTGAAAACATCCGAATTTTAGTCGAGTCTACCAAAAATTCTGCATAATTTTTTTTTTTTTAAACCAGGGTACAAGGGGCAAAAGTATTGCCCTCATCTCTGAGGTGTCAATTTTGGCTCGTGCAGGCGTAATCTGACCACCGATTTCACGACGATTCTCCCGGATTCGGGCAAAAACACCATGTCTCTGCTCTAATATTCGAGCAAGTATTGCTGGACGAGGGCAACGTTTAACGTCTAGCCGTGAAACAACCTGAAATTTGCAAAGATGCCTCTTCGGTTTTTTCGGCTTTCGAGATGCAGTCGCGGACTCTTCAGACTTTGACGTAGTACTGACAGTGATTTTGATAATGTCTCCAAGGCTGAGTGTGTGCAAGTCAATGATAAGGGTCCAAAACGGATGGCCCAGCATTTTGTGGTGCAATGCTTGGGAGGCTGTGTGCTTTTTGTGGATGCATTTTAAACTTTATGGACTTAGGCGAGAAATTGAGCTAGGGAAAGGCACGCTACTTGCGCTGGGAAGCTTGGTCGAGGACGTATCGAACCAAGGTAGATGTGGCAAAGCCAGTTGCCCGTCCGCGCTTCATGTCGTAGACTGGGCCGGCAATGTCAAGGTGAGCCCACTGAATGCCCTTTGACGGGTCGATAAACTTTTGCAAGAACAGGCCAGCTGTGAGTGTGCCACCAGGGCGAGGACCGACGTTCTTGATGTCAGCGCACGGGGAATTGAGGTTTTGCTGGTACATGGACGGCAGCGGAAGGCGCCAGAAATACTCTCCGGCGCTATTTGCGGAAGTGGAAAGCTTGGTAGCCATGCTGTCGCTGTTGGACATGAGTCCAGCAATGTTCTCCCCAAGAGAAATGATGCAAGCACCTGTCAAAGTTGCCACATCAATAATTTCCTTGCATCCAAGGTCCTGAGCGTACAGGAGTGCGTCGGCAAGGGCAAGTCGGCCCTCTGCGTCAGTGTTCATAATCTCCACAGTCGTCCCGTTGCTTGCAGTGAGCACGTCGCCCGGCCTCGTCGCCTTGGCGTCCACCATATTCTCGCAGGCTGGCACAATAAAGTGAACTTCCACCCCAGATGGCTGCAATCGCGAGATTGCTTTAGCCGCTCCCAGTACCGCGGCAGCGCCGCCGAGATCCATCTTCATATGCTCGATCATGGATCCTTCGCCGACCTTTAAGTTTAAACCACCAGAATCGAAAGTAATGCCCTTGCCAACTAAGGCAATCTTTTTCCGCGACGTAGAGTCCGCCGAGCCTCGTTTTGCGCTGTACTTGATATGAATGAACTTGGGAGCTTCATTCGAGGCGCGAGCCACGCCGAGGAAGAGGCCCATGCCATGCTCGCCGTATTCCTGGCACTGCTTCTTCTCTAGAATTGTCGTGGAAACGCATTCGGGCGCAAACGAAGCGATGCTTTGAGCAAAATCTGCGAGGTGGGTGGGAGTGGCAAAGTTGGGCGGCGCGTTGACAATCTCCATCGCGGTGCGAACGCCGCTAGAAATGTGCGTTGCGGTCTCGATAATCTTTTCGGGCGACGGCGGAAAATCAGACTCCACCACGGAGATGTTCATGGCTCCGGGGGAGGAGCCTTTGGATTTAAAGCGTTCGTCTGGCGGAGCAACCGCCTTGAGCGTAGAGACCAGTGCGATGGCTAGATTTTTGGAGATGGGCTGCAGGGCGCTGACAGCAAAATTAAGATTCTTTTCTTTCGGGGAGAGCCCGTGGAGGGTTTTCGCAAGGGCAGCGCTCGCGTCGGCCACCTCGCACGTTTTCTGCTTGCCAAGGCCGAAAAGTACGATGTCGCGCCAAGCCGAGTCGGCGTAAATCTTGAGCACTACGCTGGTGCCTAGTTTACCGTCAAACTCGTACTGTTTGCATCCCTGGGAGATGGCCCCTCCCGTGGAAAGGTCCAAATCGGCGATTACCTTGCCCGCTTCGAACCGCCCTTGCACACACTTGGCAAATCCTGAGTCACAAAAAACATCAATATAATTCGATTCTAACAATCTACTGCCCCGAGCATAAGAGCCGCGCGGCTCGTCCATCTACTGCTTCTATTCTCGCACATCCCCATCGCCGCATCCGGGGTCGCCGCATCCCAATGCTATCGCTCGCGGATCCAGTGGAACAACTTACCCTCTTCGAACACGCCCACCAGCAGCGGCCCGTGCGCGCCAATCGCTGGCGCCGTCTGCTGCGCCAGCGTCCGCGACTGTTCCGCGAACGCCGTGGCCCAGCCCCGCAGCGCCCCGCGCGTTCCCGCGCCGTTCGCGGCCCCCACGCACGTCCATCGCGCGGTGCCGCCCACCGCCAAGCGACCACGGCCGCCGCTGCGTGCCGCGGACGCCAGCCTCGAGCACACTCTGCTCGCCATCTGCACACCCTCACACAATTCGCTTGCAAAGCTACGCCCCAATGAATGCGCCAAGGCGCCTGATGCGACTGACGCAACTAATGAAACTAAGGAAACTAAGGAAACTAAGCAAACTGATGAAACTGATGAAACTGTCCCCGCGTGTCGATGGCGATGGAGATGTGAGGGCTTGTCTTGTGCTGGGTGAGTACTCGGTACGCGCGTACTCGAGTACACTTGGTCGGTCCTCGGTCCTCGGTCCTCGGTCACCTCGGTCTGTTGTTTGTTGGTGTACTATAATTACTATAATGTACTATAGCTGGTACAGTACACTGACTTTGAGTGTACTACACATGTTTGTAATGCATGTAATGTCGGTGCTGGTTGTGCTTAAGAATGGATTGAATGGTTCCTTTTATTCCTTTTGTTCCTTTACTCTTTTAGTTTGGGTGGTTGGCGTAGTGTGCGCATACTCTGGACTAGCACCCAACGCTGTGAAAGTCTTTCTTTTCTTTTCTTCTTTGGAACAGTTTTGCGAATGGAATTGGTTTGCGAGTTTTGCGAATGGGATAGTTGATTGGAATAGGTTATTGGAGAGCGATTGCAGTGGCGAGACCCACGTTTGATGGACAGGTTAACTCTGGTGTCGGTGATGCGCGGTTGTGTTTTGGATTATGATGGCTCTGATTCGTGGTTGGTCCATGTCCAACGCAAGTGAAGAGTGCAAGTGCAACAGGACGCCTTTTGACTGACCCTGATTGCGTCCGTTCACTTTGGCGAGTACCGTGCTGTTGTTGTTTGTTTGTTTGTTTTTTGTTTTGTTTTGTTTTGTTATGTCTTTCTTTTCTTTCTTTCTTTCTGGAACCCAAAGGCATCGGTTCTCGCGATCCTTTCGAAACCTCGCTGAAACCAACAGTTGGGAAAGGAACTCCAAAATAATTTCTTGGAGTGGACTCGGAACTCGTGTGGCAATGTGTAGCGGTCACTGGTCCTCGAGAATCACGGTTCCTCGTAGTAGAACCGAGATTCCACTGAGGAATCGGGAGAACTACTTTTTGTTCACGATTGGAAAAGAATGATTCTCTCGTTCCTGACTCCCAACCTACCCTTCATTAACGACTACGTAAGAGGTCTCAGCCGCGCACACTTGCGTCAAGGACACACACCCAAGGAAAACTGGTATTTTAAGAGTAGGGAGCTCGTAGAAGAGAGGAAGGGCTATTGTCCTCTGGTAAGCATCCTAGACGTGATTGCATAATCAGTGTGTAAGGACATGCGCAAACAACACAAAAAAAAATCCCAAAATCCACCTTTCTCTCCCAACTTCTTCTTCTCACTCCTCTCTCTCTCTCTCTCTCTCTCTCTCCGATCCCTACATCTAACATCTGTCATCTGTCATCTATCATCTCCTCTCGACACTCTCGACTCTCTCGACACATAAACGTTGTTACGCGCCGATCACCATCTTCCCCTTCTTCGCTCTTTGATTTGGTTGTGAATGTTCTGAATGAAGTAAAAATTTTACTACGCCAACTCCGCCCCGCTTACAGTCTGGCAGTCTGGCCATGTTTGGCCCTTCATAGTCATCAGCTATCAGACAAGCTATCCATCCGATGAGTCCAATGCACATTCCTGACAGAGACAGAGATGTCAGAATTCAGAAAAAAGGAATTTGGAAAGATAGGAGTTCTCTACTATCTCTTATCAATTTGACTAGACAAGTGTAATTGTGGCCTCGACCGCAAATGCCTGGGTGCGTTTTGCATCATCATCCCAATCATCCCTCACATTCACAACTACGCTCACCTAGCGAGTACCCTACCAGCTCCCTAGCTCCACACATTTCCCCTCCACCTCTCCCTGTTCTCTCTGCTCTGTGTCACTGTATCACGCCACACTAACTTACCTACTAAAATGTATTCCACCGTCGCAGTGCATCGCATCGCTCTACCCCTCCCTACTCCCCCGCTATGCCCATCCCTCTACCACTCCCTACCACCTCCCACCACTACTACGCAAACGAACATTACCGCTGCGCTCTAGCAGAAGGGAGGGTGCGCTGCTAGTACTGTTTAGCGCTATCGGTAAGAGTGGAGAGTGGGCAAAGCAAAGCGCCTGAGAGCACATGTGAAATGAATGAATGAATGAATGAATGAATGAATTTATGAGAGCAGAAGAGCAGAAGAGCAGAAGAGCAGAAGAGCAACGCGAAGAAGAAGGAGAGCGAGGAGCGTGGATATATAGAAAAGACAGAAAGGGAAAGAGAGAGAAATGTACGACTTTTGCCTGACCATCCCGTACGGCGCGGTGATCGCGCTCGGAGGTCTCATGGGCCTCGCGAACGGATCCACCACTTCTGCGCTGGTCGGCGGAAGCTTTGGCACCGCGCTGTGCCTGCTGGGGTACATGAGCTACGCGGAGTATGTGGAGAACAGCAACGCGAACGAGAAGCGCTTCCGCAGCCCTACCTACGCTTACTCGGTGGTGGCCGCTGTGCTGACCCTCATTATCACCTTCATGATGGGCGAGAGGTGGATGGACGAGAAGGTCGAGTCCAATGTGCCAATGTACGTGACCCTGCTCAGCGTGGGCATGCTTGCCTTCTACAGCTACAAGCTCTTCCTCTCTGGAGACGTGGGTTCCAGCGCAGAGCGTGCATACAAGCGCGACCAGCACAAGGACTAAATATACATTCCATACTGTAGACTTGATCTAATTTCTTTCGGTTGTGTCTTTAGTGAGCCTTTTTTGCCCCAGCTCTTCCCTGGTCGCGTTCATTCCGACTTGGGCGCTGTCCACATGTTGCTGTTTGCGTGCAACGTCTCTTTTTTGGTGTCAAGAGATAGCCTGCCTTTATCAAGTCGCACAAGCCATCAAGGCCGAACTGAAACTAGAGACGACTCTGAAAAACTTTAAAAACTAGATTTCATATTCAAGTATACTGATGGGTTTTTTGAAGATATATGCGAGACAACTAAAAGACTCGTTTCTTTGCCTCACTTCCAACGCAGCTACAAATTGAACCACTCCTCATGTTCTCTCGAGCATGTTGGAAGTTGGAGACCCTTTCCCACTTGGCTCGTTGCCCTTGAGAGTGAGGCTGATGCCATTCTCATCTTCCTCGTCTACCTTAGTGAGACTGATTGCATTTGGATCGTCGTCTTCGACGGCCTTGGCAGGATCTTCGGCATCATCATCTTCAACGTACACAGACCTAGTACTGTAGTATGCGTCGCCAGTTGCAAACTGCTCACGAGGCTTTTGCGCCTGGTCCTTCTCACTCTCTGCCTCTTCAGTTGCGTTGCTTGGCTCTCCGCCGCTGCTTGTGTTTTTCCTCGAGAAAGACTTCCTGCGAACACGTTGCACAAAGGACATGCTCTCTTTCGTGAGTCCCTTGAAGTGGCGATAGATATCTCGAAATGTCAGGTCCGATGGGCTCAACCCCCGCACAGAAGCCACATAAGTAAACAAACTCATGACAAGGAGAGAGCAGAAAGAGAAGATGGTCACCAAGATGATGATTACCGCGAAAGCGGTGTCGTTTGAGTTTTCATTGTTGCCAAAGCTCGACTCCAAGAGCATCCACATATTCATGTACAACAGAAAGAGGATGCACCCGACAGACACGACCTCCATTTTCAACAGTGAATTCATCTTGTACGGCCGTGCCACGAGCGCAAGAACCAAGTAGCAAGCGAGCCAGAGCTGTGCAGTAAGGTTCTGGTACCCTGGGTCCGCAATCAGCATTCCAATGATGGCCAACACCGACGTGCGAATCATAGCGACAAAAAACCACCACCAACGGCCAAGATGAACCCCAACGTAGATGAATCCGAAGCGAGCCTCAAACTCAGGCTCCTCAAAGCGCGACAAGTTGCGAATCAAGAATATGACTAAGGTCGTTGGCAGACCGAATACGAACACAATCAGAGATGGCAAACCGATACCAAACGCAGCTGTCAGATGCCATCCCTCACTCTGGTAACATTCGTACTGCGTATCCACCATCAAGTAGCTCCCCTCCGCGAAGAGGGCGTACTGGTATGGCGCGGTCTCGTTGGAGAGGTCGTCAACTGGAATGCAGGCAAAGAGCTTGACGGTCTCAATCACAATGTACGGGTACATGAAAAAGTAGACGATAATCACCATCACCACGATATTTGCCCTGCTCACCTTGACAGTAAAGCGCTGCCCGATCGAGGAGAACTGGCGGAAGATCTTGATAAGAATTGGGATCAAAATCATGAGAACTGGGGGCACAACAAAGATTGTGATGATGGCCTTGAGAACAAACGATGGCATTCCGTCCTCCACGGGGACAAATAGACAACCAATGCTCTTAATTTCCCCAGAGCTGATACCTGCGGTGAAGGCAAAAAGTCCGTGCATCTCCTCTGGCCAGCCAGCTCGAAACGCACTGAGAACCGAGACCTGTTGCAAAAACGCAACGACAATTTTGACAGCGTTTGAAGTAGCATCGCGACGCTGGAATGTGCGGTTCACAGTGAAGACAAGGAATCCAAGAAGAAATACTGTGGTCAACACGAAAAACGCAACATTCGCCCCCACCGAACTGCACTTCTGGCACTCAGTTAAGGAACTACGCTCGTAGCCTGGTGCGCAAGCCCCACATAGCGGACCGGCATATCCCTCGCTGCACTGAGCATCCAAGTACAACGCCTCGCCTGTGGAGTTTGTTTCAGACAGAGATGCAAGTCGCCTGGAACTGTCCTTGTTCGATTCGGTCACAAGCTCAATCAAAAGATTGGTCAAGCCACTCTCATTTCTGATCAGCTCAAGCTTCTTCTCGCGGCCCTCGTAGGAACATGCCTTCGGGTTGAGGCACTCGTGAAACTGATACGACCTCATAGAGGAGTGAAAGTATCCTTTCTCAGGAACGACACGTTCTCCGCCAAAGCAGGCAGCTCCATCTGGGCACACGTCACATGTTTCTCTGCGCATGTCCCAGCTCAGCGCAAACAACGTTTCGCAAAAGTTACACTGCGTTCGCTCCGGCACGCTTACGTATCCAGGGTTGCACACCAAGCACTCTAGCGCGCTTTCGGTTATTGGGCGCTGAGTACCTGCTGGACATTTGGTGGTCACCGTCAGATCGTTAGGGTCCGGGAAGTAATATCCAGCTGGGGCCAGCGAGTTGGATGATTGGCACTTTGGCAAAGAGCTGTCCTTGTGCTCAACGTAAACCTCCCCACTGTTGCATGAGGTGATGGAAATCGGAATAGTGACTTTGAATTGCTCCTCCGTGTAGTACGATGAATTCACAGAGTGGAATATCACATTTGGAACGAGTTCAAGGGTTTTATTGTTCTCCTTCTCCAGAGCAAAGACCTGAATTTGTTGCACAAGCACAGCGGAAGTCAACGAGATGGTTTTCAAACCCGTGGAGAGGACCTCCATTAGCCCATCGTCTTTCCCAGAAGCGCGCGCGTCAAGAACGAGTGTATAATCTTGCGGGAGGTCGATGAGCTGTTCGAAGGCATCGTAGATGGCTACGCAAAAGGCCGGAAGCTCCCCGCCACTGCGCACTTCTAGAGCACGGTCAAGAACAGCGCCTAAGGGGTCACACGTCGGCTCACCCGATTGTGTAGAGCCGCCAACTTCGTGCGCAACGATCTTCAGCGGAGGACTGGAGACGGTGTTGTTTGCACTCGTTTGGCTACGATCCTCGCAATCTTCGCACGTGATGAGGGACTCTTGGCCTTCGCCCAGGGTAAGGATGAACTCATTGGGACTGGATCCGAGCCTCACTGCGGTAGGGTCCTCAAAAAAAATGTTAGCTCCTAGAATGCCCACATTATCAGCAAACTCAAGTTTGCGAAGAACGACATTCGCCGTAGATGACGTAGAGCTGAAGAACGCAAGTGCCCCGCCGCCTCCTTCTACTTTGTTGTTGATGTAGTTGGAGGTAAAAGAAGCATCTTCCAGAATGAGAGTCGAGCTGACGGTTGCGGAAACGCTTCCACCGTATCTCTTCGCACTATTGCCGACGAAGGAAGATGCATTAACAGTCACATCTGCTCCGCCTTCCACGTACAATCCGCCCCCGAGCTGGCTCGCTTCGTTGCCAGTAAACGTCATTCCGGCAAGAGACGCGTGGGAACCCTCTAAGAAGCACAGGGCCCCCCCGTTGCGACCAGCAATGTTGCCAGCCAACTCAACTTCGTCGGCAGCCAAACTAATCAGGTATGGATTCAATTCTCCTAGCGTAGCGACTCCACCACACTCTCCGGCATAGTTCATATTCAAATATGAACCCTCCTTCAGCAAAATTTGAGTTCCTTGATAAACCTCACCACTTAATCTGTCCTTTTGATTCTGAAGCGGAAACGCGGATACGACACCGCCGTATCGCCCGGCGGAATTACTTTCCAGAGTGGAATTTGAGAAACTTACGATTGTGCGGCCCTTGATTTTCATCACACCACCATCTATCTCGGCTTTGTTGTTGGTGAAGGATGAGAGGCCAACCTCGAGCTCGGCACCAGGAGCGGTTGTCGACGAGAAGACCCCGCCTTCCCGGGCACTGTTTTGCTCGAACAGGCAGTTCTCGACCGTAACCCACGTATACCCGTCCATGATAAGGACGCCAGACGTATCCACTGCGTAGTTTTCGACAAATTCCGAATCCAGCAATGATATGATCGGGTAGGGGTCTTCCATGAAGCTATCATATATGGTTGGGTTCTCATAAAAGTCTTCCACAACATGGAAAACTCCTCCGAAAAGTGCGTAATTGCCGGTGAAAAGAGCGTTTCCAGAAATCTCGATCCGGTTGTTTCCACATTGGGTTGCGCTGATGACCCCACCATAGAAGGCAGCCTCATTTCCGGAGAAGATTGTACTGTTGTCAATGATGAGCGAGTTTGCTCGGTCTTCGTAATTATCATCCAGGAGGCCATAAGAGGCTCGCATGGTGGACTCGATCCCATAAAACGCGATCACTCCACCGTTTTGAGCTGCAATATTCTCAACAAACTCTGACCCGGAAATATGCACAGAGAGCTGCTTCACACCGTTTCCAAAGTGAAGCACTCCGCCACTTGCGCCAGCCGAGTTGGCCTCAAACTTGCAGCCAGAGATGGTGATCGAACCTGAATTGGTGGGGACTGATTCCTGGATGTAAGAAAGAATTCCACCGTTGCTAAGCCCTTGATTCCCGTAAAAGTAACAATCCTTGAATACAATCTTTTGGTCCCTGGTCAGGTCATACGCGGTCACAATGGAGCCTTCCTTGGCCACATTATATGTAAGGGTACACCGCTCCAAGGTCACGGACGGGCTGGCACCTTCTAAAGTGGCTATCGCAGCTCCGTTTCGGTCCTCGAGTCTGTTATCGTAGAACGTGGTGTCGACTGCGCGGAAAGACGCCTCGCTGGAGACTTTGACGACACCCTGGCAGCCCTGCACTCGGATTGAGTCCAGCGATAGCTCAGTTCCTGCCCCATCGACGTCGAAAAGAGATGCTGTCCTGAAAGCGTCGTGACATCGGATAGTTGCGCCGCCAATGGAGTCCCGGATGGTCAAACTTTTGGTGATGAACATGGTTTCGCCATTGAAGATATGAATGATCCGCTTCTTCTCATCAGCGGAGAGGAAATCTGCCAGGTCCACATCGCAAGAAGTCGTCGAAGTCGAGTTCATGCATTCGGCAACGGCTTCGTACAGCACTGAATTTTGCGTCCTGACGCTGCCACAGTTGCAATAGGCATAATCGTACAAGTCGGTCTCTGCAACGTAGTCATTCTTCAGCGGGCACCAAAGTTGGTTCTCGTCAAAGTACTCTTCCGATTCGATCTCATCATAGGAGGAGTAGGGCAGCCCAGCGGAATAGTAATCAGCTGCAAAAGAATTGTGCGCGTCGGTGTTGTACGGCTTGGTCTCGTTCATGCGTATGCATGTACTGTACGTTTCATTCTGATACTCAAAAGGAAACGTGCAAGGGTGGTTTGAACCGTCGCACACGTCAAAGCACGGCAGGCTGTCGTACATGTGCGTGTTGCATGTCTTTGAACACCAATTCCGCATCCACAATAGCCCAAAGCCCTCGTTAGCCCAGCCATCGCATTCACCGCTGGTAACTCCATCATTTTCACAAGAGCATGCCGTATTATTCGTGTATTCCATTATCTCATCGCAAGTCAGAGAATCTTCGTCCCGCAGCTCACTAGTGTCCCATTCATTTTCGCAAGAGGACTTGCACATCCCACACGACCTAAAGCACGTGGTCTGTACAAACGAGCTGTACGCGTTGTGCATGTTGCAGTATCCGCGGTCACTGTACGGCGCGTCTTCGTCAGCCCACAGTGTAGATTCGATCTTGTCATTGCGGGCGAACCACGAGCACCTCTCATTCCCGTCCGCGCAATCCGGGAACGCATCCTGCAAATCCCTCCTTTCCTGCAAAAACCGCTTCGCCTTTACCTCCAGCAATGCACGGCGATTTCCAGAGCCCACCTCTTCTAAAAGCGAACCGTCACATCCGCCGCTCACCAGCGCCGCAGCCACCGCAGTCACCGCAGCCGTCAACCGCATCCTCGCTCCGATACTCCCCCGCGAGTCACCAGTCACCAGTCACGAGTCAAGAGCCAAGAGCCACTTTCAATCCCAATTTCAGCTCCAAACCAACACTCGATTCCCCGCCTCAAAGGGAAAACCTCTGCCAACTTTCCCAACTTTCCCAAACTTTCCCAAACGGTTCCGCCTATCCGGTACCGAGTACCCACACTTTGCCTTGTTTGTTTCCTTCCGCACAGAGTTTGTGCGCTGCCACTGACGTGGTTCTCCTCCTGCGACCCACGCGCTTCTCTGTTGAACAACTGTTTCTTTGTTTGTTGGTTTCTTTCTTTCTTTCTTTCTTTCTTGCTTGGTTGCTTTCTCTCGCTCCTGCTTGCTGGCCTTCTTTCTCTCTCTTCCGATACAATACAAATGTATTACAAAATGTATGATTTTCGGTTATGTCCTTGTCCTCCACACCCCTGCGATTCCTGCGATTCTGCGCCGTCTAGCTAAAACGGTGGGAGTAACAAGCAGGGCAGAATTTCCATCGGGTCGGGGCCCGCGCAAAACGCCACGGAGGTTCGCATGTGTGCTTGTGTGTGTGGGTTCCTGGGCTGTCGTGAGACATGTGCAGCGTTGATGGAGCTTATGATCGGTTCGGCCGGATTGAAAGGTGAAAAAATGGGTTTGGTGAGCTTGGTTTAAGTTTTCCATCCCACTCTTCCATGCTCATTTACCCTCCGGCGTAGGAGGTTGGAGCACCGATTATGTAACGGAATCCTTCGATGGAATGGGACCTTTCGGACCGCCCTCCTACTTCCTTCTCCCGTCAGTTTCGCTAATGCTTGTGGCTTTGATGTTTTGCTCATTTTTGCTCTCTGGACAAAGAAGAAATGTAACTCTTCACTGTTTTTTAGGTAGGACGTCATATAACCACCTTACGCCACCACCGTTACGCGATAAAGCTAGTAATCGCTATCATTCGATGCACGGTTGGAGAGTCCTATGAACTCATAGTCCCGAGGCTAGTGGCAAAAAAGAGAGTGAACTTTAAGATGACTATGCCAGCGTCTACGTTAAAGCAGGCTGTCTATTGAGCTGGCTGGCGGATTCTACATTACCAGAACAGGGACATAAAGCGCCAACAAACGCACAAACATTTTTTCGTATCGGTGAGCGACACCACTGCGGCTGAGAGGAATAGGCGGCTGCGAAGGCTGCGAAGTGAAAACACTCTCGAAGCCAGTCTCTGACTCGGGTGGAGCAAGTCAAGGGTAAGGTTTCCAGCATACGGCGAGTAAGATACACGGTCCGAGAGGTTTCGGGGCGAGGCGAGGGCCAATGAAGGCGCTCTCACAAGTGCAATTCACCCGAGAGGTGCTGCAGATAGTGACTTATTGTTGCGAGTGGAGTGAGCCTGAGTGTCTTTGTTGCTGTGCGGTGTCTTTGTTGCTGTGCGGACGTTGTCAGTGATTGATGTCATTTTCCACAGCATCAAATCAACTGATATCAACTGTCGGCGTCGCGGTTGCACAGGGGCTCGCGCGAAGCCGCGGTGTTAGTGCGTACATTACTGTCAATACTACGGTAGAAAAAGAAGGTGTAGGTGTTGTCGCCTTTGTTATCGCAAGAAAAGTTTTGCACTTTTTCGCCCTTCCATTTCGGTTTTCTTTCGTCGCTCGCATCGGGGATCGACGCCTTCTTTGCCAATCTCCGCAAACATTGTCATGCACAAGGATGGCTGGGATGGTTGGAATTGCTCTTGCCAAGTGCCACAGTGCCACAGTGACGACCCTTGCGAGCGGATCGAACGGCAAGTAGTCCTTCTCGCAGTGGGCAGTGCACTCTGCTCGGGGATGGCTCAGCGGAGCAACCAAGTAAACAAACAGAACTTGAAGTTTGTTTGGCTGCGAATCACGCGTGCTGTGAACGCCAATGCCTCCCACTATTTTCTTCATCAACTGACTGGCCGTGAAAAAGTGCGAACCGTGTCCACACTGTCTGCCACCACTTATCCGAGAGGCATGTCATGTGATCGGGTGTGCTGTAATGAGTACCCAGCACCTGGTGCCACACTGCCCGCGGTCTGGTAACCTCTGCACACATAGACATACGTACCGGTGCCTATACAGGTGGTAGTAAGGACGTCGCAACACGTCTCGAGTGGGTTGAACTTGTTTTTCTTTTCCTTTTCCTTTTCCTTTTTCTTTTCTTTTCTTCTTTCCCCTTTTCTCAAACTTTTGCAATCTTTTCTTTGCGCTTCTTGTGAAGAGTGTTGCGCAAATGGATCACTCCTAGCTTGAATAGATTAAACGTGTTCCATATTACTGTTAGAAGCAGCTTCTTCGCCATGAACAGAAGAATTGGGATGCTCGCGCATTGTTGCTGGAGCAATCCGTTCAGAGAAAACTTGCCGCATGCAAATCCTGGATAAGAGAAGTCAGAACAGACTCCGCTTCAGAGTGCAGTGCCAGATAACAGGGAGCAAGAGCAGCAGCATCGAAACTATAGTTTCGAAAAACGACAAGGTAGCCACGACTCGGAGCGAGTCTAGCGGATATTGGAAAAACGAAGAGAGGGACTTTTTCGAGGAACGCAAAAGTGTGCGACTATGGCTTGAATAACCAAGTGTTATACATTGCTATAACGCTTTCCGATCCCGTTAAAATGCGTAAGAATATCTACTTTTGAATTTCGCGCAACAATAGTATACATTCTAGATCCCCAAGTATGAATGCCAGCATTATTTTGTTACAGTTTCGTATCCAGTCAGAAAGAATTCAGAATTCAGAAAAAACACAAGTGAAGAATAAATGCTTTGTAATGTGCGCGCAGGGCTGGCTTTGGTTCTGATTTAATTTTACCATTGACATCGCTATCAGCTGAGGGCTCATTTCCCACAGCCAATTTGCAGCGAAACGGCTAGGGATTCTTTGAGAACCAACTTTTGGCTAGAGTCACTCTCAACTCAACAGGAGGCGGATGCGCTTCCCTGCTTCTCTTATGCTCATTGAAATTCCCTGCTTCTCTTATGCTCATTGAAAATTCTTTGGCGTTGACTGCAATCGGCATCCGCCTTCTGCTTCTTCTATGCTCATTGAAAATACCTTGGCGGTGACTGCAATTGTTCCTGTGCTCTTGACAAAGGCAGTTGAAAAGTAGAGCTGAGTTTTTGACAAACCTTTTGCTTTTCAATCAGTTCAGATGACTTGCTCACGATGCTTGTCTTGGCGCCAGAGAACGGGAAGACACCATGAGTTGCACATGTCTCGACCCAAAGGCTTGGAGTTTCAGCTCGCAACAACGTCACACGAGGGATCAGAACGCTGCCAGAGTGCAACGCGAAGGCTCTTGACACCTTTACAATGGTCTCGCGCCACGTTCCACGTTCACCTTTTATGTCATTCTGAATTTCAATTGATTTGGAAAGTTTCCCACTGGACTGCGAGCGACTGATGGAACCGACACAAAATCGCATTCGCAGACTTTCTTTCGCTGAGCTGTTCATTTTGACTCTACGAAAGCTGCGTTTTAATCGCATCGAGTATCATCATGATGGAGTACTCAGTATCAGTCCTGGCCTAGTCTTCCTCTATCACCTACCTTCCACCATAGCACTGATACAATGCCTCTCGCGAACAAAGAGCCTCTTCGTCAGGTTAGGGCTAGGTCGTATAGTTCCTTCTTCGCGATCATTCTCTGTTCCTCCGCCGATGATGTCGTCTTGGTTGGCGGAGAGGGAAAGCTAAGCAGCGCCTCGGAGGGGCACCGAGCTTCTACTCTAAACACTAGCACCAGCGGCGGCGGGGTTTAATCCAATTGAACAATCGGTATTCACTGAGTTGGTCTGTAGTCATTTGACGCAGCTCAATAATAAGCCAGTGAATGAGTGAGTGAATGAGTGAGTGAGTGGAGAGAGGAGAGCACGCAGGGAAGCTGAAAAAGGTGAGTGCGAAAGCGAGTTGTGCGGCGAATATAGAAAGGTGCGAGGACGGTATTTGCGTACGTGACCAATGCGCGAGACTTGAGTGAACCGGCTGGTCAACAACGATTGTCCGCTGGGAACGTTGCGTTTGGTTGTGGCGGGGATGAGAATGGGGATGGGAATGCGGGGAATGGAGGGGGAGGAGATGGCCGTGGCCCTGGGAAGGGCGTGATGTGATTGCGAGGAGAATAGATGTGCTGACTTGATGTGTGTTGATGTTGTTGTCGCTGTTGATGTTGGGCGGATTGCTGCGTGGCCAAGGCAGATTCTTTTTGAGTAGGAAAAATGGTGTTCCAAAAGTTTGTTGAGATCGGCCGTGTGTGCATGATCAACTACGGTAGCTTGTACGGCAAGGCCTGCACCATCATAAACGTTGTTGACCAGAACCGCGTCCTCGTTGATGGACCTTTCCCAATCACCGGCGTCAAGCGCCAGGTGATCAACATCAAGAGGATCACTCTCACCGACATCGTTGTCGATGTCAGCGTCCATGCCACCGAGAAGAGCCTCAAGAAGGCTTGGGAGAAGGCTGGAGCTCTTGCAAAATGGGAGGAGAGCCACCTTAAGAAGGGCCTTGTGAAGAAGGAGAAGAGGGCTGCACTCACTGACTTTGACAGATTCAAGCTGAAGAAGGCCAAACAGGTCAGAACCCGAGCTATTAAGAAGAAGATGGCTGAGCTTAAGCAGTAAATGCCCATTTGATTTAAACCATTAGCCGCTCTTGTTCAATCATTCTTTTTTTTACTTTCGCACGTTTCACTGTTTCTGTGACTGCTTTTTTTCCAAGGAATTTACTTTCCAATCTCTGGCTTCTTACAGATGTGCTCCGATGGTTCTCAAGTCTTGCGAGCCACTGCGTTTTGTATTCGTCCGCACGGGCTCCTCTGAATGTGGCCTCCTGCTCTTCCCTCGGGACGAAATTAAGGCGTTTAGAACCGGCACATGGTCGTTGATCAGATCCACCTCCGCGGCACATTTTCACCAATAGTGGCCAACTCAGTCATCCTTGTTGCATGCATGTGGCATGCCAGAAATCACAATACAACTTTTCGTGCAGGTTCTCTGCAAAGCGGCTTCGGGTA
Organism: Parietichytrium sp. I65-24A; assembly: GCA_012862575.1. Taxonomy (NCBI): domain Eukaryota; class Bigyra; order Thraustochytrida; family Thraustochytriidae; genus Parietichytrium; species Parietichytrium sp. I65-24A. The sequence goes on from BLSF01000007.1 coordinate 417,398, forward strand.
TCTTCGGGTCCCAAGCGCAACGAGACCAAATCGCCTCGCTCGTCCAATTTCAAAGCTCACGTTCCCATCTCAATCATGATCGCTGAGCACTCTGAGCACTATGCATAATGGCGAATACGCTGCGCTGCTAATTGCTGCCAGCGAATTCTGCAATCGCAATTACCATTACCTCGCAGTCTACTGGGACAATACAGACAGCAAAGCAAGTGCATGGCATCCTGCGCGTCTCTGTTGTCTCTGTTGTTGTTGTTCCCTTTCTTGATCAAGTGATTCTAGTAGCTAGTAGAGTTTGTGCAGTTGTGTTTACAAGAACACAACACGCCTCCCTCGGAACTGCCTTGGAAGCGGACACGATTGCTTTCTAAGGTGAGCTTGCAGACTGATCCCTCACAGCTTGAAGGTGATCAACTTGTGCAAAGCGGCGGGCTACGCAGCAGGTGAGCACGAAAGGAAGGAAGAAAGGAAGGAAGGAAGTGGCACTGTTGCGTCGTTCACGGTCGTCCGTCTTTCTTTGCTCGTGAGCGTCGAAGTTTCCAACCTTCGCGACTAAACGCTGAACCTCGACCCTGCTACTCTCCTCGCGACAAGGTAGCAGAGTAAGCAAGGTTGTGAGGGTTGGCGTGAGCAAAGGCTGCTGGCGAGAATGAACTGGGCGTGCAGACAAGGCAAGCGGGACAGGTCCGACGAGGAGGGATGGGAGGGACAGAGGCACTTTCTGGCGAAGGACTTTTATTCGCATGATGACGCGCGACTGATTGTGATCCCGCGGCTCGGCGGCATGGAGGAGGTGGAGCGACGGGCTTTGATCCTGAATGACGTTTGCAAAAAGTATCCCACGCCGTGGAAGCAATTGGTCTGGCAGAAGGGTCGTGCTGCAAAAGAGCTAAAGCACGCTCTGAATGACATCTGCGAGGACTGGAATAAGATCGACGAAGACAAGGGGCTCAAGTGGCGCATGGCCACCTTTGGGATAGAGGTGTTTGAGAGCTACTGCTCTGGGTTTGTCAAGGGGGACCAACCTGAGTTTTGGGTCCATGTGGAATATCTTTCTGACCGGCTACTGGCAGAGAACCAAGAGTATGATCGCAAGCAGCGCGATCTCAAAGAGAAGCAGGACTATCAGCAGCTCGAAAACAAGGAGAAACAGGAATAAGGCGAGTATGTTGCACGCCCCAGCTCACCACCTTGGTCAGACGAAGACGTCTGGTGAATCTTCATGGCGCGCGAGTTTGCCCACGCGGCAGCTTATTTATTCACAGAACGGATGCCGATATGAAGGTAGCTTGCAAGCAATGCGAAAAGTAAATTAATCACTGATGGCCCCTTTGGCCCATAGCTCCCTCAACTGACTTGCAATACACCTCTGTAGATACTTACACTATTTCATTCTTCTTCCTCGGTAAAGATTCACGATCAAAATCCACTCACGTTGGTATGCTTTACCTGTCCCGCTAAAACAACGGGGACGATAAAGTTTGGCAATGAAGTGATGTGCTTTTGAGAAAAAAATCATTTTACGCAGCAAGTACAAAAAAAAGCAGTAGACAGACAACAGCTCATAGTGGCGCTTTCCCAGATTTTAGTAGTGAAGTGGGAAAGAAAAAAAATTAAGAAGCGCCGTACCTCTTCCTGAAGAGCGAGTCCTCAAAAGTGCGCATGACCTTAACCCACGGTGCCTCGACGACCATGAGCTCATCACCAGAAATTGCCTCTGCATGGATGATCGGATTGTATCTTGTAAGAGTGTTGAAACGGAGCTCACCGGACTCGTGGTCCTGAAGGGAGTGAGGCGCGTCACCAAAATCCACCTTTGTGATGAAAGAGCGGCCCCACATCAGACAAACCTTTGGTTTGGACGGGTTGAAGCAAAGGCCAATCAAACTGTCCTTTTGTTTCAGCAAAGACGAGTCAAGACGCTCGGTGTTTGTCTTGCTCCATTCGTCAAGTTGGTTCTCCTCGATGTCTATCAAGTAAAAAGTATTCGAAATTGTCGTGACGACAAGCACCGACTTCTTCTTGTCTGGCTGGAACGCAAAGGAAGTAAAAGAAGACCCTCCAAGCATAGAGGACGCAACCTCGCATTGGTGCTGAAACGTGTCCATCGAAAAGACACAGATGGTGCCACTATCGTCACCACTTGCGAGCCATTGCCCGTCAGGGCTGAACACTAGTTGAGTGATTGCCCCGCCTCCAACGAGCCCCGAAACGGACTCAGATTTCTTACGAAGCGCCTTGCAGATTTTGTCCCTCGCGTTGGATACTTGCTTGAAAGTGTGGACGTGCTCAAGTTTCATGTTCTTCTTCTTTCCGGTGACGCGAACTACTTCAATGGTTCCATCGGAAAGTGCGCAGGCTAGCATTTGACTGGACGGAGTAAAAGCGCAAGCCACCACAATTGCTGCGCCGCTGACTGCCAGCTGATGTTTCTTATCGTCGAATGCAAGTTTCTTGACGTCCACCACTTTGCCATTCTGTTGCTGTACAAAGAAGACGCGCAGACCCACATCGTCTGCACAGGCGATAAATTGCCCATCCCGTGAAAGAGCGCTGCACCTGATCCCATGGCGTTCGCTGAAACGCATGACAAGGGCTTGTTCCTGTTCCTTTGGCTTCCAGAGCTCCAGGTGAAAGGATTGCCTCACAAGCATGAGATCTCCGCCCTCGCTCAGGCTGCAGACTGGGCGATGTAGAAAAGGGGCTACTTTCGTTGGCCGAGCCTTGGAAAAGCCTTGGATTGGGTACCACACGAGCTGGGTGTCATTGCCTCCCGAAACGAGGGTCTTTCCGTCGTCAACAACTACCAAGCCGCGCACGTCCTGCGAGTGAGGACGGTGGCTGTAGGTGTACACCCACTTTCCGCCGTTGTTGTTCGAGACGAACTGGAATTTGGCGACGCGAGAGTCAATACCAGAGCCGAACACAGTCTTGTTGTCCTTGGACGCAACGAGTGTCGTCACATCCGCACGATGCTCGTGGAAACTGGCAAGCAACGAGCCGGAATCGTCTCCCATCTGCCAAACGTGAATGTGGCCCTCGCTGTCTCCGGTAAATACCGACCCGTCGTTTAGAACGGCGAGAGACCATATGCAGATGGTGTCCGACTTTCCGTACGACTCGGTCGCCACTTCGGCGAGCACAAGTCCGGATTTAGTGTCCCACTTGCGCAGAAACCCGTCCAGGCCCCCACTGAAGAGAATGTGGCTCTCATCAGGATTTGTGTGCCATCGAACAGCCAGAATTCGGCCGTCTGGGACAGACTGCAGCGCTTTCTTGTACTCCAGGCCATAGCTCCGTCCTTCGAGTTTGTCAAAAAGACGGACGCGGCCATCCTCACACCCAAGCGCAACGAGCGTCTGTTCCTGATTAGCGTCCATGCTCCACACAGGTCCACCAAAAGATGTGGTCTGAGCGACGCGTTTCTGCTCGAGCAGGTCCACCTCAAACACATTTCCTTCCAAGTCAGCTCCAAAGAGTCTTGCGTTAAAGGCATGAGATTCTGCATCAGTGCTTCCGTCCATCATCCACGTCAAGGCCACCACGGACGCGCTCATATCCTCGTCAGCCTGCTCCTGCCCAGGCACGAAGAGCTGCTGCTGCCAGTTACCACTCTCCACCTTCCAGACTTCAATGCTCCCTCCCTTTCTGGCCAATGCCACGCGTTTCGAGTCCGGGCTCGCAGCCAACGCAAAGATAGGCAGCGGGGCCCAGTCCACGAATCGGCATCTGTGCACCTGCGTGGTCTCCTTGCGCTTGGCGACAGAGCGTTTCGCATCGGCGGCGTCATTGCCGATCCTCTTGCGCTTCTTCGATTGCTGCTGCTGTTGTCCATTCTTGGCCTTGGCATTCTTCTCCGCCTCCTGCGCTTCGCCATTATGCTCTTGACCGTTCTGCTCAGCCTCCATATCAGCTTCCATTTCCACTTCCACTTCAGCGCCCTGCTCTGCAGCAGCTGCTTTCCTGCGCGTGCGCATCTCCAAAAACACTTTTGCGCTTTTCGATCCTCCCAAAAACAAACAAGTGCAGTCTCTTGCAACCTGCGATTTCCTTATCGGTCACTCTCTTGTCTGTCCTCTTTCGCGCTGCCAAAACGCTTCCTCTCTGTCTCTCTCTGTCTCTCTCTTGCTGTCAATGAGTGTACTTGGGTCAACTCGGGTTGACTGGTTGCTGTGATTTGCTGTGGCGTTTACCACTCACTTACTCACTTAGTCAACTCACTCATCGAATATCGCTGGTGGGAACCGGGAAAGTGGGTTCCAGGACGGGTTCTCCGTGGCGCGAATTCGCTGTTTTCCGCACGGAGATGTCGCGTATGAATGGGTCTTCTTGTAGGTGATTGGGAAAATCTGTGTTTGGAAAAGATGTGCAAAATGGCAAGATGGTGCGGATTTATCCCAGCCAGCCATTTTGGGAACAGATCAGTGTTCCAAGTAATGAGTTCCGCAATAAGGTTAGAGGTTTACATAGGCGATACTCTTATGAATTCTTGTAATAACAGCAAATGCGTTCATTGGCGTCGATTCGAAGCAAGTTCGAGTTCTGGCAGCCTCAAAACACTCAAAACCCATAGGTTATTGTCATGTGCTCATTCCAAAGCTATCAATGGGAAGCAAAAAATACAGAGGCAGGGAGATCTAAAAGCGAATATCAAAAGCTGAGAGAAATCGACTATCTTTGCACAGCGTCGTCTGCGTTTCGTGGTCAAATGTCGAAGAGCTCGTCGCCTCGTCTAGTGTTTGCGATAGACACAAAGTAGGAGTCCAACGGTAAACTTTGACGAAGCGAGGTTGAGACTACCTTCTTCGAGCTCATGTTTGCGCAAGTGATGACTTTGGGAGGACAAGGTCTTGCGACGAGAAAGAGTTTGCGGCAAAGGACCCCATCTAGATCGACGAAGAATGGGCGCGCGTTCGACCAAGCTCAACTCGAGGAGCACGCAGGCGAATGTGCTCTTTCTTGGGCTCGAAGGTGTTGGCAAGACGAGCATCCTGCACAAACTCTCGCAAGGCCACGCACACAGCTCACACCACAATGTGCCGACGATGGGCAACTCCACGGTCACGCTCTCGGTGCTCGGATTCAAACTAGTGTGCATTGATCTCGGCGGTTCTGTGCAGAGTCAGTCCGTGTGGGAAAAGTATTACGCGAGAGCACATCTCGTCGTGTTCGTGGTGGACAGCACTGATCGCAAACACTTGGAGCGAGCAGGAAACGTTCTGCAAGGGCTGCTGGAAAACACCAAGCTATCTGGTGTCCCGATTCTGTTGCTTGCCAACAAACAAGACCTGTACGGTTCTATTTCAAGCACCGAAATGTCAAATGGACTGAATTGCTCTCAAATACGTGGCCGCCTCTGGCAAATACAGCACACATCAGCAAAAACTGGAGAGGGGCTCCACGCCGCGTTCGACTGGGTAGCGCGCACTCTTGCTGAGCGGAGCCTGACGCAAAAGGAACTCAAAAGAATTGCATTCCACGCAGACAAATGACCTGTCGAATTCCTGTACATATTAAAATGCTGTGTTTGGTTAACGAATGTTGTCAAAATTTCTTTTGGTCGCTTTCAGACTCAATCATTTTTGCTTGCTATTTGGAATATATACTGTACAGAAACAACTTTTGCTCTCGACACAACACATCGAGAAGGCAATTGTTCAAGCTCCCGTGCAACTACTTTTGCAAAGCACAAATTGAGTATGAAAACACGTGCTTTGAAAGCAACAAGGACAAAAAAATCGAGGGATGCATATTTGATTTCCTTGCGCTCCTTTAGTCACAAACATGTGAAACGAAGGGCCCTTAGAGAGAACGGCGATAATGGACAAAAGAAGAATGTAAAAATGGCAAGCAGAAATTCTGCACCGCGCATATGTAGAAATGGAAAAGAGCACGCACGCTTCTTACGCAGCGCACAGCACATGGAGCGCTTACCAAGACTTGCACTGCCACGCGTCGTCAACAAAGATGTGGCTGAATCTACCAAACAAACACTCCTCTGGTGACTCGCGAAACTTTACGAGAATGATATACAGCGCACTCGAGTAGAACGAGAAGAATGTGAACGCGCCAGCCCACACGGCCGCACGGCTCAGTTTGGGGCTCGCTGTTGCTGAGAGCACCGAATCCCGGATCAATGGGCCCAACAACAAGAACCAAACCTGGATAGCGACGCTGACTCCGGAGACAATCTTCACTACGGCTCGATCGTGATCCTCCATTTCCACCTCAGTATGGTAACTGAGAGCCATGCCAACCATTGCGCCGACAATTACGTCCACCGGATGATGGCGACCCGCGGCCACGCGGGACACACCGACGCATGTTGCCCATAAGACCAAAAGAGCTTTAAGCTCGGGGCTGAGCCCGATGACGATGTTTGCATGAGCGCCACTGAGCAACCAAGTGGCGATGTAAAATGCTCGGATGGTGTGGCCGGACGGAAAAGAGTACCACTCGCCCCACACGCAAAAGTATTTTGTATTTTGACGTCTGCAGGTTGGGCGAGGTCTTTGAAAGAAGAGCTTCATGAGCTGCTCGACGGTAGCACAGAGAGCCATGGCGCCAAAAAGGTCCAAAAGTAGCTCCATCTCGCAAGTTACCTTCTTGCACGTCATGCCGAGTGGCCCGCCATGGGGAAGGGTCAACACAGACGCCATGAGCACGGGCAGAATGAACCAGATCGCTTCGTCGCCGGATACGCTCACAATGGTGCCAATCACCTTGAGCGGCCTCACATTTTGAAAGAGGTCGTACAACTTGGCCGCGAGCTTCTCATCAAAGTCCCAGAACTGGGTCTCTAGCATGGAAAGGTCAATCTTGTCCTTGGACTCCTTCCTGTCGAGCACTTGCTTTGAGCTCGAGGTGGAGCCCGTTGCGCGTTTCACGGCAGCCATTGTTTTGGCTCGCTTGTACCTCAGCGTCAATACGAACTTTCAGAGAACCCGGGTCTGACGCCCAGAGCTTCTCTAGCGATATTGGCTTTGCTGCTTCTGCTTTTGTAGTCCAGCTCTGTGTAATGCGACGAGAGGAGAGCTGTAGTTTCAGACCTCGATAATCCGTGTCGCCCAGTTCAGCACTGCTTCACCACAGACAAACAGACAGACAAACAGACAAACAGCGCCCACAGCTTCAGCAGAAACCTAGGAGTGAACCGCTTCACTCCTTACTCCCTGGGAGGCAGCGTCTTGTTGCTCAGCGTGCTCGCGCGACGGGTCGCGAACCTCGATGAGACAGCGCTGCTGTTTGGCTTCAAATGGGCCGATCGCACGATCGATTCGCGATCTGAAACTAAGCTTATCCGAACGTGCGTGCCGACGCTCTCTCTCATCAGTGCGTATTCAGCGCTCTTTCTCCCATACATGCCCTACAGGCCTACTTGCCTTCCTACCTCGCTGCTTGCACCTCCGCATAGCTCGAGCATAGCACACAGTCACACTACCCGCCGTCTCTATCGCTCGTGTAGGTCTGAGGTTTTGTATGAGCGTTGGACTGGAGAGAGAAGCACTGCGTAGCCGAGCTAGGCGTTGATACTCTGCGTCCTGCCTTTCGGTGCCAACTGCTCACGCCTCCGAAGCATGTCGTTCGTTGAATAACGCACAAACTTTGGAAAATACACTCAAATCAAGCTCATGTGTTGCCAGAGACGGACGAGGTGGGGGACCTGTTCTTCCTCGTCTACCATGTTCATTGAGTGAACAATTTACATCACTCTGCAGAGCGAGCGACGACGCATCGCGGTTTCGAAAGTCTAATAGAGATAACAGTGACTCGGTAACTGAGGCAGGCGTTTCGTTCGTTTCGTCATGATAGTCATGATTATGATCATGACGTCAGGCCTAGCACCAGCACTGGCGTACTCACAGTCAATTCCGTGTTGCAATGTTGCTATCTGTTGCTATCTGTTGCTTGTTGTTGCCTGTTGCGAGCTACGCTCTCAGTAGGTGTGTTCATCCCTCGCTCCAACCTCCTCCTCTCCCGTTTCTCTCTCTGTCTCTGTCTCTGTCTTTTCTTAGCTTCTCTACGCTAGCTGAGAGACAGAGACAGTGTCCTACGGCGATGCTCTGCTCCTCTGTTGTGCACGCTTTGTGCCACCCTCCCCAACAGCCAGACGTCGGTACTGTCGATACTGTCTGTACCACTTTATTCTTCTATTTTGGGATTTTGTAGCGGCTACAAAAGTGGAGCGATCGCATTGTAGGCTCACAAGACTCCATCGACAAGTTGCCCGTCGACTCATTGCCACTCAGCGACATAAAGAGAGAGAGAGAGAGAGAGAGAGAGAAAAGTCAAGGACAACTAGTCGGTTCACATCGAAAGAATTTTCTTCTACGCAGACATGCGCAGAATATCGCCAAGGGGGATAGTCCGCAATGTTGCATGATGCACACCGCCTGAACTTGCCAAACTGGAAGAACTGCAAGGCTTGCTTTGTTGCCTTGACTATTGGGATCCCGTGGGCTCGCGGTAAGCCAGCCAGCCAACAAACCAGCGTCGCGCTGCACAGGGCACCACACACATGCCCACAATGCCCACGCTAACTTGGTTGGCTGTAGCTTCTGTTGCTGGATGTTGCTGGTGATGGATAAATAGTCCGTCCGTCCATCGACACACTTTCTCTCGCCAGGCGAGTGAGCGCCATTTGGAACGGCTGAGCTGGCTGAGGAGCCAAGAACCAGACCCAAAACAAAACGGTGTGCACAGCAAGTACGTACAAGTACCATGAAAGTCAAGAAAGTGCTTGCTGGCATTCTGACAGTGGAAATTGGAAGAAAAGGATTGCAGCAGTGAAGCCGCTGCGCGCGACGACAGTGGCAGTTTTGGCGATAACTTCGCCGTGCATGTGCGTGTGTGTGTGTTTGGTGAATGAAAGTCGGTTGATTGTGCTGACAGTGAGTTCAAAATTTTTGATTGCCATCTGCGTCGGGAAGGGGACGCCAGTTCTGCTCGTGTCATTCATCTCGTGCCATCAGCTCAGTGACTTCTTTCTTCTCCCTCATGCCGCGCCATGCCATCCATGCATCCATGCTAGTCCTCGACGAAGCACTCGCTTGATCGCGAACTGCTCGGCGGGTTTCTGCTCCAAAGTTGATGGATCGATTGATTGATTCATCGATTGATTGATTAATTGATTGATTGATCTTGGAAGATTTGATGGTTTCATTGCACCTTCGGTGACGGGCGACATGGTCTCGCGGGATGGACAGACAGACACACAGACAGACGAGCTGCTTGCGCGTTCAAGCAAAGCTGTCAGAGCCGCAGTCAGACCTCAACACCTGCGTGAAGCTTCAGCCACGATGAGAGCCCAACATCGACCCAAGTCCAAACAAGAGACTGCCAAGAGCTGACTGTACGTATCTGTACGTGCACGTGTACCAGCAAGGGCCAAGGCAGCCAAGGCGGTGCAACGTGGCCTGTCTAGCCTGCGCGTAGGTGTTGACGCTACGCTGGTGGACCAACTCACACGTACAGCTCGAGCTAGCTTAGCTCGTAGCTCGAGTAGTCGCAGCAGAGAAAGTGTGAGTCATGGCGCACTTGGTGTGAGCTGTCCAACGCAAGTTGGAGGAGCGGAGGAGAGGTTGCACTGTACGCTGGATAAGATGGAGAAGGCTGCGGGAATCGGCGCGAACGACAAGGTGGGCGGAGGCATATTCGAGAGCCAGGATGAGTTTGTGCACGTGGTGCAGAGCAAGGCGGCCAAAGTGCTGTGAGTGTCAACTGGGTGGTGTGCCGAGAATGCTGAAGAGATGCTCCCTGCGTGGGTTGGGTGAATGGAACAGTAATGAATGCTGACCAATGAGTTGATCGTCGTTTTTAAAACTCTCTCGCAAGCGAAACAGGTTAACAAAGCTCAGGGAGAAGGAGTCTGATGCCCGCACATTCTCGCAGTATGTGGATCGAGGTAAGCGACTGCTGGCCTTGGCATGTGTTCGGTTGATTGCCCGATATTGATCCTCGTTGCTAACCATAGGTTGCGCGCGTACATGTCTACAGCCTGTCATCTTCTCGCGGAGGAAGGCATCAGCCAGGACCACGTAGTGACCAAGCGAACAATCACTACCCCATGCGGAGAGTGTGACGGATTCTTTGCCCCTGACTACACTGAAATTTGTGCTGTGAGCATTATGCGTTCTGGAGATCTTGTGCTCGAAGCTCTGAGAAGACTCGAGCCAGGAATCGCCGTCGGGAAAATTTTGATCCAGAGAGACGAGGAGGATCCGGAAAAGAAACCGCAATTATTCTACCAAAAGCTACCAAAAGCATTCTCCAATTACAAGGTCTTCCTTGTGGATCCAATGCTGGCGACTGGCGGCAGCGCCCTGAAAGCCGTAGAGGTCCTCATTGATGCCGGCGCGCTGGAGGAGAATATCACTTTTCTCAACATGATTGCTTGCCCCGAAGGCATTCAGGCTATGCGATCCGCTTATCCAAAGGTTCACATCGTGACCCTGGCAATCGACGAGAAGCTCAATGACGACAAGTACATTGTTCCTGGCATTGGCGATTGTGGTGATCGCGCCCTGCGAACGATCTAAAACGTGTAGGAGTGCCACTCGATTCCGAAGAGGCCTTTTTGTCTTTCTTTCTCTCTGTCTTTGCTCGTGGCTGCACACCTCGATTTTGCGCACCTACTGCTTTTGTCGTCTCTTACTTCTTCAGTTGGCGTGTACATTTCCCATACAAGTCAGATGGCGTACTGTACGATGACCAGCTTATAATCGCATGAAAGTCGAAACAAACTATCTCATTTTGTCTCTTGCTAGCTAGAGTAGAGCTAGCCCAGGAAATTTTCTCACGCGAGCATCCCGCAGCAGCGATGGGACTGGGCGTCGCTTTGTCGAGCTGCTTGCACTCCATGACCAGACACTTCACTCTCTACGCGTCGAATAAGCTTTTTTCTCCTGCTCATGGTTTTACGACCGAAAGTTCAGGCAGGCGTCACAACAATAGGAACATATGTCTATATTTACTCACAAAAAAAAGGTCAACTATGGTTTTGCTTCCAGAGCAGAGATTGCATCGGTCTGTTTGCGGTTGTTTGTTTTAGAGTTCAAGGGAAAGAGCAGCGGCTTTCGCCCGCTCATTCGCCTTTCTACTCCTCCAGTTTTGTTTCTAGCGCTGGAAATATCCGCGCAGAAGCGGCGATTGTGGCGCTCTCCATGACACGCTCCATTTCGGTAACCATCTTTACAGTGGCATCGGGCTTGTGTTCAAAGTCGATCTGGGCCAACCAATCTGGTACGCCAGTGTCCCAGCCACGGCACTTATCGCCGGCCGTTTTGTAAGGAATGGTGTCGGTGACCAGGTCATTCTTCACGGCATTTTTTAGGAACTCGAGATCTTGAAGGGTTCCCGTCACAGCTGCATTCACGAGAATGAAACCATAAGAGCACTTCGGTTCCCAGCTTGCTGCTGGATTTACAGGAATGCCAAGCATAGCAACAGTAAAGCTTAGCATCGGGTCAAAGCCCCAGACTTTCTTATGAATGACAGGTACCGAGCCGCCGCCCACGCGTGGGTTACACTCAATGAGCACTGGGCCGTTCTTTGTATACCAGGCCTCCATGTGGAAGTTACCCACTGAGAAACCAAGTGCTTTCACGGCTTCCGCGCAGTACTGGATGAGCTCTTGTTGAATGATGGGGCTTGTCCAGCTTGGAGCGTGGAACCCGCGGTCTTGAAAATAGGGTGCAATGGGCGCCCAGTTATCCACCACGTTGCCGTACACCATCTTGCCGTCCCACATGAATATCTCGACATCAAATTCTTGTACGAGGTTGTTTTCACCGAATGTCATAGGCTCGATGAACGTTTCGGCGAGGATTGGGGCACGACCATCGTTTTCACTGCCTGACAAAGCCCAGTTGGTCCGAATGTCTTCCAAAGTGCGTTGCACCACGCTGGAGAGCTCTTCCCTTGTGGCTACCTTGTAGCATCCAGCACTGCCCATCCCAGTCGTTGGCTTGATGAACATAGGGAAGCCCACCGTGTCTGCTGCACCCTCGATGTCCGCCAAAGTTCGGATTGGAAAAGCTTTCACAGTGTTGAGATTTGCAGCCTCGAGAGCTTTCCGGGTTCGGTACTTGTCCTGCGCAATATGGTAGCTCTCGATCGGGTTCCGCGTCAAGTTAAGGAGCTCCTGCACATGGGCGCACAAGGCCTGGGTTGCTTCATGGGGGGTGAAAGCCCCGTCAAACTTGTCCACTACGCCGGCGTCTTTTGCAGCCTTGCAGATGTTGACCGCGTTCGTACGATCCACCTTGCAAAACTCCACGAAGATCTCGTGATGGAAGCACTTGTGCTCTCTAGCGCACTCATAATAAGCGTTCTTTCCTGCAAACACCATATGCACAATCACGCCGAGATCCATGAGCTCGCGAATGTGCGTTCTCAGCCCTGCTCCAAAGGACGGGTAGAGGTGACTGCCCGTCACGTAGAGCAGATGCTTCCCTTTCAAGGCGCGCATCCGAAGCTGCTCAGCCTTGGCGTCCTTCTCATTTGCCATAAGCTGCTTGAACTCATCTTGGCTCAACGGTGCCATCTTCTTCGCCGCACGTCACCCTGTTTCGACTTTTCCCTCCAACTGCCTGCGTCTCAGATCGCCGCTTTCGAGGAGCGATTGCTCTGTTGTTGCTGGTGTTGTTGTTGTTTTGGATCTGTCACAAGTCCACTCGCAAGTTAGTTGCTTCCTGCATTTACTTCGCAGTACGGCCGGACACACTCAACGATTCCCATAGCTCGGCTTACCGCCGATTCAATTTTGTCGATTAAGGTTAGTTCGAGTTTCGATCTCCATTGCATGTCACCAAACTTGAAAGTTTGTACGTACCACTCTTGCAACACTTGCAACTCGCGTGCTGCGCTGCAGAACACAACACACACAGCACAGCACAGCGGAGAAGAAAAGAAAAGAAAAGAACACGGGTCGCGACCAATTTCACCACTTTGTTCCACAGCCCCTGCAGCAGCTTTGCATTCTCTTACGCAGAATTCAGAATGAACTCAGATTCAGAACTCAGAATACACACGCTCTGGTCGAGCAGCTCAGCTCTCTCCCTGCTCTCACAGTCAGTCAGTGCTGGTCTAGCTCGGTCTATGGAGAGTATTGAGAGTGAGCGAGCGACAAGTGCGCCGTTGCGGAAGAATTTTCGTTTCGTAGTTCTCAGGGAAAGAGGGAAAGAAAGAAAAAAAGGAAGGACGAAAGGCTTTCGCGCGGTTGGCCTTTGATGGCTTCGAATTGTCGCGGGCTGATAGGACGCCATTGGCCATACATAACCTATGGCATCAGATATCATCAGATCCAGACTGAAGGTTGAATGATTTGACGACACTTTTTCAGTGGGTGGCTCCGGATCGCAGAGCGCCGGCTTGGACTCTGAACAAGATTCCCAAAGCGCAAGAGCGGGCTGGGCAGCTCTTCCAAGCGACCTCGCAAAAGAGAAAAGAGAGGAAAAAAGAGAAACTTGACATGAAAGCTCTCGAAAAGAGCAGTTCGGTGAGCCTGGCTATGCTTGGCTGATGATTGCTTGCCTTTGCTACTTTTGCTTGCTTGTTCGTTCCCTTGGCTGCTCGTGCGCCTGTCACCTGACATGTCAGCTGCAAGTGCACTAGGCCGCCGCTACCGTCCGCCCATCGGAGGACTTGTCCGAGACACCCTTCACCTACTGAATTCCGCAACCAGCCATAGCCAGCCATTCACCAATCGCGTGCTACTCCGTGGAGCGGCGCACCGGCGGGCCAGCGCGCCCCATTCGTTCATGAGAGAGTCGCGGCAGCGGCCATTTCATTCCCTCATTCTTTCTTTCTTTCTCTCTTCCTTCTCTTTCTTGTCTTTGCGCTTTTCGCACAGCCGAGTGCTTGCTTGCAACAGTTAGTTGTCGACGCTCTTGTATTAAAATGCTCTGGTAACCGCACATTTCTTTCGAGTCAGCAGCTTTGGAGTCTTTTGAGCCTCGGAGAACAAATCCGGTAACTACTAGTTCCGAATCACCGTGGCCGTGACGCAGCTTCTGTCAACAAAAACCGCTTTTCCACTCTGTCCTTTTGAGTTGAGTTGATTAGATCAATTTTTTTCCAATCATTTGTCTTTTGTGCCTCTCTCTCTTTCTCTCCAAGCAAAAAAAAGTTTGTATCGTAGACCATTGTAGAGCATTGATGGAACATACTGTTAAATTCGTCCTATCGGCCTGAGTACTCTCTGCAGCTATTCACTATTCCCAGTGAGTAGTTTGCTCCAGTTGTGCGAGTCACAAGAAAGGAAGAATGGAAAAATTGGAATGGGAACAAAAGTGGCGAGTGAGAGAGATGTCAAAATCTAGCAGCCTGTTGCAAAATCTGGATTCACAGTCAATCTTTGGCTTGTGGAGTGCGTGTACTCACAGTCAGTAAGTTACACCAAAGCCTATTGAAATCCGGCAGCGGCGAGACCTGACATCACTGACACCACTTTGACATCCATGAGCTGAAAGCATCGGGTCCACCTGGCAAGCTTGCATGTTGAGCGAATAGATGAAAGGAAGCCAATGGGTGTTGCTGGCTGTGAGTACTGAGTACCTTTCTTGATTATGTGAACATTGAAATGAGATAAGTTATTGACAGAGAGTCAGGACTTTCGTCGCCCTGCGGGTTTTGACTTGGACCTTCGCCTTGTGGTACCACCGCTAGCACCTCCTGTCGCTCCGAGATTAGATTTCGGTCCTGAAGACTGCGGAACTCTGGAGGCCAGCGTCTTGCTTGGAATCGGGACAGGAAGCGAATTACGCGAAACCGTTGGATCTTTTCTACTATCGCTGCTTCGTGCAGCGCCAAAGGAACCAAGCGAAGACACGCCAGATTCGATCGCGGGCCTTGACATCTGCTCGAGCTTGAGCCGTTTGCCTCGCAAAATGTCTAATTTCCGAAGGCAGAACTCCAGCTCCAGCTCTGCTTCCACGATTTGCCGCTCTCTCAGCTGGGGTTGCTGCTGTGCGGCGCAAGTCGGCTGCGTTTCCAAATCCGCATCCGAGCTTGCATTGTTGTTTGTTTCCGATATACCTCTCTCAAGTATAAGTCGCGAGTATTCCTTTTCAAGATAGGTCGCCCGTGATGGGAACAATTGTCGCGCAACTCCATTTGGAGAGTCATCGCTTGGTTCTGTAAACCCGGCACCCGGGGCGAAAAGCGACTCTCGCTCTTCATTCAGTATTCTGTACTCTTGGCGAATATTGAACAGCTCGTCTGAAGGAAACACGCCGAGCTCCGCAAGACGGCCAAGCTCTTTGGCAACTTGGCCTTCGACTGTGACAACCTTTTTGGCCAGTGCAATTTCGAGCTCCAAGTCCAACTTCTTCTGCTCCGCGAAAGCTATGCGCTCCGCAGCAGACTGTTGCTTTGGCGATTTGGCGGATTTTGGGTGCTTTTGCCGCGCAGCTCTGGCAGCTTTCTCGCAAAAGCTTTGAACAGTAGAGAGCTGCTTCTCATTCAACAATTCTGCAACGAGCGAGCTGGCTTTCAGCACAACATTGTGATCCGCTTTTTTCATGAGAGTCTCCATGCTCTGCTTTGGCAAGTGTCGTTTCATGTCTTCCTCGTCGACCCACCCAACAGTTCCCAGGAACTCGCTGTGGTATTCGCAGAGACCGTGCGCATCCACGAGCACTCTTTCGGCATTACAGCCCCGATACAAACATTGCCGTACGACAAGAGCCCGAGGGTCCGCCGCCATTTCGCCACAAGTACCAGCGTCAGAGTCAACTTCATTAGAGATGCTCGCAAGCACCGCGCATGAATCCACTGATTGTGGCGTGTCTTTGCTCCTTCGCGGCGTGCCCTTACCTGACCGAGCAGTACTCGCGCGCTTTTCTCGCTGAGTGGTTGACTGCTCTCGCAAGACAGCGCCAGTCCCTTCCGCCGAGTGCAGATAACTCAGTGCCAAAGCGCGTTCCCGATCGAGCAGCAGCCTACAATCGTTTTTCAAACAAACGCTTCGCAGCAAATAACAACCAATGAGCTCGTCCAAAGCGACTGTCGGCAGTGGAACTATCTGAAGGGCCTCTTCCACTTGCTCCGACCCGTCAAGCCCAGCTATTGCGGAAACGGAAGCTGGTGTGGAAGGGAGCACGACGTACAAATGCACCAGCGAATTATGAGCCACATTCGTCCCGTATTCATCGCGCAAAGTCGTTCTGTCCTTGGCAGAAAAGACCTTGGAATTGAGTTCACCAAAACGAACTAGCTCTAGCAAATTTTGCACCGTAGCGGGGACAAAGTGACAGGCATCACCGTGGTCTCTGTCGTGTTGGGAGCTCGGGGCGTGTGCTACAACAACATCTGGGTGGGTTTGAACCTTTTGCCGCATCTCCACGTCCGAAATACGATCAAGGAGGTAGTGACCGCGGTGTCGTCCATCTGCGCGGCTGACTTTGAGGCCGCGCGGCCACATTTCGCTTGAGCTGCCAGATCCTTGAAATTGTGCTTCCACAGCTCCAGACAAAGCGCCGGTTTTCTCCTCTGCCCCTCCTGGGATGTAAACCTCGCGAATATATTTCATTGGATCCTGAGGCCCTGAAGTAGCCTTCGCAGTGGTTCGCTCCTCCAGGCAGTAATATACAAACGCTGTGTGTGGCCGCCGTCCGTGTTCTGGCCACAAGAGCCAGAGCACAGGTTGAATGCACAAAAGCGTATCTCTCGCAATGCGAGGACACTTTCTGGTGCCTCTAAAGAGCCTTCTTTGAAAATTGGAGTTACGCGACCTCGGTGTACTTTCGCCTATTGGCACCGCGGAAGCATCGCTATCGGCAAATGGCTCCCCGGATGACAAGAACCTAACTCCGGCATCGTCGTACAAATTCGAGAGCAAACTTTTTACGTCCTCCTCATTTTCCGTTTGTACTACATGAGATCCCTTGCGAAGAGACCCTGCGGAAACTGCTTGCGCGCTGGATCGGGGTACTTTCGCGACACTGCCTTCAGCCGGCTCCGAGTCTCTCGGGCAATAATGTACCACGGCCAGATGTTTGAGACCATCCTCCTTTGCATTTACAACATCCTTCAGGAGAGACCTCGTGAAGGAACTCTCTGTTGCCTGCTGAGCGAGCAAGGCGGACAAGGAGTCTTCCCGCAAGCGCTCCATAAACACTTTCCACTTGAGTCCTTGAAGCGTGAGTTGGTGACGCCGTTTACTGGTGTCCTTCTCCACCTCCACACACGCATCCAATCGCTCCATGGTTTTTTCCACCTCTCCAAAACTTTCAAAAACCAAATCTTTGAGCCTTTTCGTAGCTGTCTCCAGTTGATGCCGCAGTTTGCGCTCGTAAAGCACTTTTTTAGCTCGATGGACCGCCAGGCAAGACGAAACCTTCGCATCGAACGCCGATGATTTGGACTTGAGCAACTCTATCCTCGCCAGTCGATGCTTGCGCAGCAGCTCGAAAGACGCCTCGATCCGCCTGATGCGGTTTTCATGTTCGATCGCCACTACCCTTGCCTCGCATTTCATGGCGTTATGACTCAAAAACGTCAAAGCCACTTGATCTTGCAAGGCGAAACCAGCCCCTGCAGTCCCACTCGCAGCGTTCACCTTATTGCAGCACCTAGCCCCCACCGCGGCCGCCAGAGAACCCATCGCCTGGGAAAATGCATCCGCCTCCATTCTGCTGCTCGAGACCGCTTCTTCCACCATATTGAAGATCACCTCATGCTCTCTCGCGCACAAAACGAAAATCAACAAAGTCCACCTACTGGTACTCTTTCTTTCACCCTTCCTGCAGACGTTGGAACACCTAGTCTGCCTGATGCTCGTGCCAATATGATCTGCTGCGAGGACAACTATGTACGGTATGTGGCGCTGGATGGTCCTAGGCGAACTGACGTACGTACACGTACGTACTGTACACGTGCGTTGTCAGGTCAGCAAGTCAAAGAGCTAATAAGTAGTAAGAATTTCCTGTAGGTGCATTTGAATGAACCAAAGTTTTGCCGTTTCAAGCCTTACTCATGGGACTATCAGAGTCTATCCCTTTGTGCATAGCTATGCACCTAAGAACTGATAGTACTAAACTTTATTCTTGATCATGAATTTGTTCGCGAATTCTCTTTGTTCTTTACATGTAGAAGAATTCTTTGCTCCATATATTCTTAGGTACCATTGAGTTACTCTAGCTAGCCAGCTTTAGTCTAAAGATAGGAATCTTGGGAGACTAGCTAGATAGCCATTCGGTAGTCTCTTATATTTGCGCTTTACCATACTTTACCTTTCCAAAGATTTTCCATTTGAACGAAGAGAGGTGGAGCATGGTGGAGCATGAGAAAGGAGCGCGAATAGGTGTAGGCAGCCGCGGTGGAGGCAGCAGAGGGCGTTCAATTTTGTTGTTCAGTGTTCAGTATTGATTGTTCAGTGTTCAGTGTTCATTGTTCAGTGTTCAGGATCCAGGATTTGGATATTTCAAAGGATGCCTTTTGTTCAGGTTCGAACGACTGTTGCGGTGCCCGACAAAGCCGACTGGGCTTGCGAGTTCGGCAAGCTGTGCGCCGAGCAGATGGGCAAGCCGGAAGCATTCTTTATGGTGCATGTGCTTGACGAGCAGGAGGGCCTCGTATTTGCTGGCTCCAAGGAGCCTTGCGCCATCGTCAAAATCGTGGCGGTGAACAGTCAGATGAACTCAATCTGCGGGCCTCTCTCTGAGGCCGTCGAGAAGCTTGGCGTTCAGAAAGAGCGAATTTTCACCACCATGGAATCTATAGGCCCAGAGTCGTGGGCGATCGGCTCGCAAACTGTGGCGGAGCGTTATCCATAACTCAAATGTGTTTCTTTGGGTCTGCTTTGTCACATCCCTTTGCATTTCTTACGGAGGCACATTGTTTCGTTTTCGCAGTCAAGCCCAATCAACGCATGTATCAGAAATCAGAAAAGCGAAATGATCCTTCCAACGTTCTCTTCCCAGTCATGAGCGTCGCTAATATTTGCCCAGCAAAGCAGAAAGCTGATTGCTGGTCGGATGTTCGACATGAGCAGCTTCCGCGTCAGCTTCCAACTTTTCTTGTTTGTATATCAGCTTCTGTCATCTCACGACAAAGAAGCAGCTTGGCGTTGGCTTTGCGAGATTGCATTGGCTTTGGTTGATAGTTGAGCGCCGGTGCTTCGTACTGTCGCACTGTGGATCAATGCCGCATTACGAATCAGCCAACTATGCGGCTTGCTGACGATCGCAATCGGGAGACTGAGCGTCCGAGACCGTTGGACAGGAATTTGTTCAACTGAAAGTTCCGATGAAGCAGATGAACTCTCCGGGCTCTCCGGCGTTCTGCATATTTCGTGCTGTTCCCAGCAATCGGATCGTATCGGATCATATCAGTTCAGAGCCCCAGGGCTCTCGGGCTCCGATGATCTTATCTCCCAAGCCGGACCGAACCATTCGTCGAGACTCGGAGCCAGTAATTAAGCACTTGTCATTTGTATTTGTACACGAGGCGTTTCTTCGTAATTTCGTTTTCAATCAAAAGATACGTCTTCCAACAGGAGACTTTCTGTCCAGCGCCGCTCTTTTCCCTGTCGTCTGTCTTACAAGCAGCCGACATCGATAAATATTTCAGTGACGAACAGCCAGAGGCAGCGTAGTAGCTAGCCTAGAGGCTGTGTAGGCGTGCTTAACCATGCTTAACCCTCCTCTTCCTACGCCTTCCCCGTCACATGGACGGCTCTGTCACGTCTCTTGGAGGTGTGTGCCACGACCGGTAGCACACTGTAGCACATGGTAGCACTCACACTCCAACTGCTGTCCACAAGGACAGGTAAGAATGGTTGGGCTAGCAGTTCTTTAACGGCGGTTATGCTGTTCGGGGAGGAAGAAGGAGTCAATGATGAAAATGAGGCGCACGGTGAATTTATTATTGCAGTTATATTTCTTTTGTGAGCGCGTTCTCGGCACGCCGTGTTCAGAACTAACGGCTTGTGTAGAAACCTGCCACACACCTGCGAGGGAGGGGAGAGAGAGAGAGAGCGAGAGAGAGAGCTTGAGAATGCATGAGACAGCGCGTGTGATGGATAGAAGTGAAGTTACCACAAGCTCGAATGCCCCCACGGGCAGAAGGCAGCCTTAGCGATCGGCTAACCATAAGAATAGAGTCGGGGGAAGTGGTCGCGAGTGCATGCGAGGAAAGGAAATATCTTTTTGACATGTGTGCCCTGAGTTCTCTGTAATACAGTCGAGGTCATAAAGACAATGAAGCAATAGTTGTCTCACGGCTAAAAACGAATAAGTAAGTGACTGTGAAAATATAAATCAATGACCTTGTCCTCGTGTTGACTGACTGTGAATGAAAATTATTCAAGAAACTAGTCCATTGACGAGAGAGCGAAGCAGGTTTGTGAGCAACGCGTGGAGGACGTTGGCGCACTTGTGTTAGCTAGTCGTGCTTCTTGTGCTTTGTCTCTAATCACAGGACCTACCCTGCGGTTATGAGTTTACCACAGCTGCACAGGCATTCGTGTGCTTCGACTGCAGAGTGCAGAGTGCGCGAAAGCCTTCGAATGTGTTGAAGTTTCTTGGCTTCTCTGTGGGTGGCCGGCCACACACCGTGCACAATAGTAAGCCATTCTTCGTTCCGCTTTGAAGCGTTTCAGCTGAGCGTCTCAGTAGTCTCAGTGGGCCGACGAGCCCAATGCAGTTGTTTCTCCGCGGTTCTGACTGCGAAGTGGGCGTCGAACAGCGATGGAAGTACTCAGGACTCCGTGCTGGTCTTGCTGAATGCTGGCTTTCGTTTCTTTTGTTTCTTTTGCTCCTGGTGCTTCTCCTGTCTCATACTCGCCGTGCTGAGGGAGCGCTGTTCTTTCGGCACAACTGTTTCGATACATCACAGCTACAAACAACCATTCGAGCATAACTCACCGTGAATAAGCTTACTGTGCGCTCGCGGCCCGTGGCTCGCAGCAGACGCAGCCATCACAAGCACACTGTAGACTCTGTAGACTGTAGACTGTAGACGGCGTCTGATTCCAAGTTATTGCATCTTTCAAAGTGAACATTGATGGATGAGTGAGAGGTGCTGACTGACTGTGCGCAAATGTGCGCAAGGAAGGGTTATTTTTGGGGGTTGGAGAAAGTTTAGCTGAGCACAGCTTCAAGTGTGAAATAAGCTCGAGAGTAGCGACTAGTCGGTGAGTGGGGCTGGCACCTGTGTCACAATCAAGGTCACCTTCCTACCTCTCCTACCTCTCACTCTCCCTCACACACTTACACTCGCCGGCCGGCAGATTGAGAGGTAGTAGGTAGAGAAGGTAGAGGGACATGGTAGGTGCGACACAGGCAGCCCTTGTGGTAATTCACTTGGAGCTGGAACAGTGGAGCGCACTCACAACGTCTAACAACACTCACAGTTGATTCGGAGCGGAGCTTTTGCAAGCTCTGCTCTGCCCGATTCGAGAAAGGCAGTGAAGTGCACAAGCTGGCTCGCAAAATAAAAGCTTTTCACAGTTTTCGAGTAGGCAGACAAGAGTTGATTGTGATTGGGAATCACTCGCCAGCCGGGCTTGCCGTAAAAGGTAAAAGCTGCGGTGGGACTCAGGGTCAAAGCTGTAAAGCGCTGCCAGGGAGGCAGCAAACCAGTGGGCGTTTCTGGCAAGTTTTGACTCGGCAAGTACCGTACTGCAAAATTTGGGCCAGAACATAAAGCGCGCAGCGACTGGCGGCACCGACGCTGCAGAAACGTATCATCTGTATCTGGGGCTGCGGGAGCAGAGCGCGACCTCGAGCCTCAGCGGTATCCGTCAACTGCGACAATGAGCTCCCTCGCGGACGAGACAGACTTCACAGAGCGCCTGGAGAGCTGCTTTGGCGTCACTGACGTGGAGGACGTCACGTTAGACTACTTGGAGTCGTTGGACTACTCGTATGCACAGTGCCTGAACAGCACTGGTTTGGTAAACTACAATCAGGACGACATTCTCCAGGGAAACACAAATACCTCTAACGCGCTGTGCGGGTCGGAGCCAGACGACCCGTCGTACGCCTGCTGCACTGCCCTCACCGGGGCTTTGGCTTGCGAAGTCACCGAAGGTTCGCTGCTCACGGAAGACTGCAAAGACCTCATCGACAATGTCATTTTTTTAACCTACGACTGCGACGCTGCGATTGGCAAATTTCTATGGGTCACGCTTTTCGTCGCGATTATGTCGGTATTCTCTATCGTTATGTGCACTGTGTTTAGGTATTACTCCTTTGGGGCTCTGCTTCGAAAGAATGGCATTCTTTGGAGACAGGGCTGGATCAAGGCCACGTGCGGCCAGATCTTTGAAACATTCTTGGTCGCTCTGCTCGGCTTCATTATTGTATATTTTACTGGCATGGACGTGGAGTCGTACTATGTTCCGGTGCTTCAGCAAAACATCACCCTCGAGAGTCCGGACACGAACCGAGCACTCATCTACCAGAATCTGAGACCGTTCGGCGGGCTCTTCTTCCTCATCGTCTTCACGTACCCAATAGCGTCGATGACGGTGTCTTTGGTGAACGAAAAGGAGAGCCGGATGAAAGAAGCGATGAGGATGGCAGGACTCGGCGATTTCTCACTCATTTTCTCGTGGGTCATCACATTTCTTCTCACGTATGCGCCAATGACTTTCGGGGTTTCTTTACTGAGCCACTACTTTGCAATATTCCCCAACCACGGGGTGCAGACTTTGTACTTCTTCTTCACAGGCTTTCTTTTCTCGCTTATAGGGATGTCGTTTTTCGTGGCAGTGTTCTTCGCCTCCACGCGTCCTGCAGCCATTGCATCAATTTGCCTGGCATATCTGGTCTACTTTGCGTCCTTTTACTACCTGAATCAAAGTGATAGAGATGATCAGCGACCAGGTTGCTACTTGGCCCCAGTTTGTCTCGCCCTTGGAGTCAACACCATGCTGGACGACGCATCATTAGGAAATGGCTTCGCCCGGGCAGCGACAATATACCTGACCGATCGAGCTGACTTGTACCTCACAGTTCCTGAGTGTACATGGTACCTTTTCCGTGACGGGTTCATTTATATCCTCATCGCCTGGTATTTGGACATGGTTATTCCTCAGCAGTACGGTGTGCGAAAAAGACCCGACTTTTTCATCCGGCCGTATTATCCTCGTATTAGACAGCTGTGGGCACGCTTTTTGGAGAATTCCAGAGATCACCGATTCTCTAACACCACCGCCAGCAGCGCCGGTGCAAATCCAAGAGACGTGAAGTGTGTCTCTGTCGTCAGTGCATCCTCGGGGTCCACCTATGAGAACGCCTCCGCGCAAGACACAGAACCCAGTACACGGAGCGGCCTGAGACCAACTTCCAGGAACACAAACTTTGGCTTGGATCTAGAGGAGGAATCGCTGGTGCACAGTCAGATTGTGATTAAAAACCTCTCTAAGACTTTCAGGATCAATGGCTTGCTTGAAAAGCGCCGGGCCGTTGACTCTCTGAATGCTGTTTTCGAAAAGAACCAAATTACCGTTCTACTTGGCCCGAATGGCGCAGGAAAGTCTACAACCTTCTCCATGCTGACGGGGATGATCGAGCCAACGGCGGGCGATGTCAAAGTGTTTGGGAAATCGATCCGTTCCGACATGAGCTCGATTCGCAAGAGTATGGGATATGTTCCGCAACACGATATCCTGTACTCAACTTTGACTGTGCGCCAGCACTTGGAGCTCTTTTCTGCGTTGAGGAGCCAAAAGCTTGACTTGGAAGCTGTAAAGGAAATGCTCGCCGAACTCTCAATCGAAGACAAGCTTGATGTTAAAAGCAAAGCACTCAGTGGGGGGCAGAGGCGAAAGCTTTGCCTCGCCATGGCGCTGATTGGCAACACGGATGTTGTATACCTTGACGAGGTCAGCTCCGGTGTAGATCCTAACTCCAGGCGCAGCATTTGGAACGTGCTGCAGAACAACCGCAAGGGCAGAGCGATTGTGATCACCACGCACTTTATGGACGAGGCTGAAATGCTTGGAGACCGAATCGTTATCCTGGCAAATGGAAAGCTCTGCGCTCAAGGAACTGCGCTTCAGCTGAAGCGTGAATTTGGAAGCGGCTACAAGCTTGTCATTGCTGACCGTAAGGGGGGTATCCCGCAGCGCGAAAACATGATCCACGAATTCATTTGTTCCTCCTGCCCAGGCGCGAAGAGGGTAAAAGTTCGCACAGAACTCGAATATAGCTTGCCGTTTAGCCAGTCGGCAAACTTCCCCAACCTCTTTCGACGATTGACCAAGGAGTTCCGCTGCACGATCAATGTTGCCGTTTCTGGCCTAGAGGAGGTCTTCCTCTTTGTTGCGGAAAAATACGCGAACGACGGGGTCGACCTCGACGGACTGCGAAATACACCGGCCTACTTTGAAACCAAGCCCCTCAAGAGAAAACCGCTCCAGGCATTGCTCATGAAGCGTGTTAATTTTGCCAAGCGCGACTTTAGGGCATGCATGCTCACTCTATTCCTACCGGTTCTCTTCATGCTCGCACTGTTGCTCATTCCACATATTCGCCTGTATTCTCTCATCAACCCAACTACAACTGAACAGGTTGTGCAGAACACTGTGTGTGAGAGCAACCTCGGTGACAAAAGCAGCTACGGGTGGGCATATACAAGTTCGTCGCCTGCGACGTTGACCCCTAGTCTCATTACATCTGGGAGAACGTGCTGCCCTGCGCCAGACTCAACCGCCTCCTCCTTCGAGATCAGCCAATTCAAGCTTTGCGTCGAAGAGCTTCCACAGTGTGTAAGCATGGAAACAGAAAGCGCAATTTCTGCGCAACACAATTGCTTCATGTACCTCTACAGCTATTGCTATGCCATCCCGTGGCTTTGTGAAGCGCAAAACTGCTGTGACCCGACCAACTACAAGAGCCCGTACTATCTGTGCCAGTCCAATGTAGCTCTCGATCCTTCGTTAATCTTCTCGGAGGACACCGGAAACTTCAATGACTACTGTGGAGTGCGGGAAATCACCGTGGCGGAGATCTACGTGAATGCGTTCATTCGCACGCTCGTCATCCTCATGGCGTTCATGTTCGGCCCCGCGTCCGTTATCGCTTTCGCAGTGATGGAGAACGAGGAGCACAGAAACACCAAGTTTCAACAGCTGGTGAATGGTGTCCATAAAGTGAAATTCTGGTTGGCCAACCTCATGTTCGATCAGGTGATGCTCCTGCTTCCCATCGTCGCTTTGCCAGGAATTATCTTGGCTGCAGCAACTGACGGTCTAAACTTTGACCACACTATTGTAGTTCAGACCATTTTATTGGTTTTCTGCTTTCTGGTGGTCTCGGTTCCCATGGCATACGCCATGAGCTTTTCCTACCGAATGCATGCCCGTGCTCTCATCGGCATCCTCATTTTCAATCTCATCACTGGCGCTGCCTTGGCGTGCCTCACCTACGTCTTGGAGGTGGTGCCAATCGGCCTCGGGGGCACATCCTACACTGGCGATGCTCTCACGACCAAAACCCTAATGAGAGACTTTGTGCGGTTCGTACTCGACATCTTTCCTGGCTACGCTCTTGCAGATGGCTTACTCCGCATACAATCGCAACTGGCCAGTACATGCGCGTCCACCAACTATGTCAACAATCTCAAATACTGCACCACGCTTTTCACTGAAAAAGAGGCGCTCAACAGCGACCTCACTGACTTTGAGGTTTTGACAACCGCCTTGCAGTACTTGAAAGATAACCCACAAACAGGGTATGAAGGAAGGTATATGACAATCAAGAATTATGCAATCGTCTCTTGCAGCTACATGCTTGGCATGATGGTCGTCTTCTGGATCTACATCACTGTGCGCGAAACAGAGCTCTACAGACTATTCGGTTGCTGCCTCAAGGATAAGACTGCACGGAAACACATCGAAGAGGTGCGCGAGTTGCAAGATATGTCTGGCGGAGCTATTCCCACGGCAGACGTCGCCGAATACACTAGCACCCAGGCTGTACCAGCAGCTGTTGTGCGCGTTTCCAAAAGTGTTCGCAAGCGCCAAGCTACCTACACGCGGACACTGAGACGACAAGAGTCCAGCACCATCGGTTTGATTGAAAGCGGTGAGGTGGACGTGGAAAGAGAGCGCATCCGTGTGGAGACACAAGCAGACGACCTCGTGCAGATGCTCGGACTGGAGAAAAAGTATCCCGGCAAGGTTGCTTTGGATGGTCTGTACCTTGGTATTCGCGCAGGAGAAGTCCTTGGTTACTTGGGGGTAAACGGTGCTGGAAAATCCACCACCATCAAGTTGCTCACTGGGTACGAGCGACCCACATCAGGAACTGCGACCGTTCAGGGCCATAGCATTCTGACGGAACTCGGCGCTGTGCGCAGCCAGATGGGCTACTGCCCGCAGTTCGATGCCCTCTTCGACTTACTGACGGTGGAGGAACATCTGCGCATGTACGCAAAGATCAGAGGTCTGACCAACCTCGATCTTGCCGTCGATACAAGTGTGAAGCGACTTAATCTCACTAAATTCCGTCATGTTATCGCGTCGCAGCTGTCAGGTGGCAACAAGCGCAAGCTCAGCGCGGCAATTGCAATGCTCGGAAGCCCAAAACTTGTCATCTTGGACGAGCCTTCGAGCGGGGTGGATCCTAGTTCGCAGAGATTTCTTTGGGAAGTCATCACTTCTACTGCAGAGGAGACTCAGAGCGCGATTCTTCTCGTTAGTCACTCATTGCCAGAAGTGAGTTTTTGCTGCTCTCGTATCTCCATTCTGATTGGAGGAAGACTCCGAGCAATCGGCACAGAGCACCATCTCCAAAGCATGTACTCCTCTGGCTATCGGATCGAGATCGGATTGAGTCCAATTGCGCAGCCGCTAAATCAGCCAGACATCGTTGAGCATGCGTTAGGCATTGTGACGAAAGACATCCTCGCCGATGTGTGCATTATCCTTGGTCGCCCAGAGAGGGCGACTGCCCTCGAGCCAAGCGGAGAGCACGCCTCCTCGACCATTGCCTACGCCCTCAATACGCCAACCATCGGGTCTTGCACGTGGGGCGAGTTCTCCAACTGGTGGATCGAAGAGGACCGGGTGGAGCGCTTGACACTGATGCTCAAAGATAATTGGGGACACTCCACTGTGGATCTTGTCGACCGCCAACAAAGCCGGCTCATTTACACCACCGGCAACACCAAACTCTTGGTGGCAGATATGTTCGAATTGGTCGAAAAATCTCGCAACAGTTATGAGATCGACTTTTACTCGATCAGTTGCAATAGCCTCGATGAGATATTCAACCGTTGGGTCGAACAGGTCGCTTCAGCTGAAGAAGCCGTGGGTCCCTAGGCCCATCGCAAACCTGCGATTATTTCACCTATTTCCATTGCCATCTGTATCACACTGGCATCGCACTGGCATCACACATCACGTGTAATGGTGAGGAACGCTTTCGCATCTGTGCTATACGAAATTACTTCTGAATATTTCTGAATGCTGCTATGACTGCTATAAGAATCTATAACAGCTCTCAGAGGCTCGCTAACCATGTAAAACCAAACTACTGTTCTCACTACACTCCGTACCCTTCTTTACGTTTTTATTAGCAACATTAACCTAGTACCGGTCCGTTGAAGACTTTTGTGTTTTGATCAAGAGAGAGATCGAAAGAGAAAGACAGACAGAAAAAAGAAAGAAAAGAAACGTACGGGGTGTCAAAATCATACTCAGATCGTTTACGCGCAAGCTGTCTTCTCCGGGATAGAAGAATCGCTTGCTCCTTTGGAATCGATTGTGTCCAAAAAGTGCTCAGCTTGTACCAGCAAATTTTAAGGTCACTGGTAAGAGAGCCGAACTGGTTCCGGTTCCACTCCGGGTTCTCCGCGGGTTCTTGGGCTCCGCGGCTGTTTTGCGATGAAAATGCACACTGCCGCCATCCTACGATGGACGCCTATCAGCCACTAACCATCATCTACTCCTAGAGCGTCTAACCTACCTATTTCCCTCCTCTTCCCTTCTCATACTTCTTTCCAGCACATATTACCACTTTTCGCTAAGATGGACTACGACTTGGCGCTCCACGCCCACTGAGCTAACTGTACCACCCGTCTACCTCAACCGGTAAGAGTGCGCTCCACAGCCCGTAGCCACGACACGTGCTAAAACCACATCTATCATTTACAGTAGCATCTGGAAGAAAGATGAATGAAAAAGTACACAAGCATAGAATAGAAAATAGAAAATAGAAAAAGGGAAAGAAAAGAAAGAACAGAAAGTGAGACATAGAGCGCGAAAAGGAAACGAGCGCCGCAAGAACGTAGGTGTGGGGGACGCGGGACGCGGGACGCGGGACGTGGGACGCGGGACGCGGGACACGGGACACGGGACGGGAGAAGGCAAGGTGTCCTCGCTTGCTCGCGTGGGAGCAGAGCGCGCCGGTGGTGGCTGCGATCTATCTATCTATCTATATATATATATACATTCGCCGCTGGGCAACTCGGTCTGAGAGATAAGAGATAAGCTGGTGAATTGAATCAAAAGGGAAAAGGTGAAAAGGTGAAAAGGGAATAGGAGGATTGAGAGGAGAGAGCGTTTGGGAGAATGAGCGGGAAAGGTGATGTGTGGGAGCTGCACATGGAGAAGCGCACCAAGCTGCCATTTTACCATAATGTAGTGACGGGCAAGTCTGTGTGGAGCCTGCCTGAAGACAGGTGGCACAAGGCGAAGGACCTCTCTTCGGGAAGGTATTACTACTTTAATTTGCGGTGGCAGGAGTCCACGTGGTCGGAGCCTGAAGGGTACAAAGAGGAGAACTTTGCAAAGTGCTACGTGCTCCCTTACGACGAGCAAACATTGGGGCTGGGGATGGACATGGAGGGGTACACAGGGTTCTTCCCTGCTTACGACCCGACGGTGAACACCCACTTTTGGCACAATAAGAGCCATTCGATGTGGAAGAAACCGCCGAATACGGAATTTGTGCTGGACGACACCAGCCTCAGAAAAGAGTACGAAGGGATGGAGACCAAGGCCAAGCTGCTGCAGAGCTACATTCACAATAGCACTGACGAGTTGCAGAGACTGGAGATGATGGAGAAGCACATGAAACAGACCGCCCTTGCGCGAGCTCAGAACGTGGAGAAATTGAAAGGTCGCAGACCTCAGGCTTCGTCGGCAGGGTCGAAGAAAACTCTGACCCGACCTCACGGTGTAGCCCGGTACCTGGAGACGTCGCTAGGAAGGGTCGGGTTGCGAGCGAGCGTGAAGACTGGGAGCGTCACCACAGACTCGTTCCTTCGCAGTGTGCCGATCTTCCACAACCTAAACGAAGTGCAGTTTGAAAAGGTGAAACGGAACCTTCAGTCACAGTCGTTCCAGCCAAAGGAAGTCATCATACGACAAGACACCACCGGGGACCTATTCTACCTGATACAGGAGGGCAAGGTTCGGATCTACCAGGCTGGGTTGTACACGGAAGAGCAAGGGCTGCTTGCCGAGGACAACATTTTCGGGAAAATGGTGAACGAGCTTTCCGCAGGAGACTATTTCGGTGAAAGAGCGCTTTTGGCGGATAGATATCGCAACGCCACCATTGTAGCGGTGACCCACGTGACATGCCTCACATTGCACCGAACAATCTTCAACGAAGTCATAGACAAGGACCATTCAGTCGAGACATCAAATAGCGCGCTGACTCACTCGAACGACGAAGTGAGCAGCTTTGCTAAACATGTCAACAATTTCGACGCCATGCTGTCGCTGAAACGCAAGGCCAACACGCTCCGCGAAGAGCGCGTCGCAGATGCCATGATGCGGCTGATGACGGCCTTTTCGCCGGAATTGAACGTGAACGACACGATCGAGCGGATGACGAAAACCTTGTATTATATCTTCAACTGCGAACGCGTCAGCGTATACAACGTGGACTGGGAGTTGAAGCGGCTTACGCTGCAGATTGGCAAAGAGGCCACGATGGATGCGGAGATGGATACTTTCTCGCTTCCTATTGGTAAGGGAATCGCTGGGCACTGTGCAGCGATCAACAAGATTGTCAATATCAAGCACGCAAGTAAAAGCGAACACTTTTATGGCAAAGTCGACCGCGAGCACGGCTTTACTACGCGGAGTGTCTTGTGCTGTCCGGTGTGTACAGAGGACGGTACTGTCATCGCTGTTATTCAACTAATTAACAAGCGAGGCGGAGCGCCGTTCTCAGAAGAGGATGAACACGTGATTGCCAGTGTTTCTGAGCAGATGAGTCTGACAATAGCGCATCAAAAATTGGAAGTGGAAAATGATCATTCCCTGCACCAATACTTGCCAATCTGGAAGATGTCAGATCCTCTGTCACTCACTGTCAAGCGATTCCTGGGAACATTTCTGCCAGGTTCGATCGTGTCAAATACGATCATCATCTCAATCAGCGTCTACTATGCTGGGGAGCTGCTGGCTGAAGCCAAATGGCTGTCCGGTTCTCCAGAGCGTTTGACGCCGTTGGTGGTGACGAACTTTGATGAGGAGGTGAAACTTGGGATAGAACTCCGAAATCTACCTCGAGCAGCGCGAGTCATTTTCAACGTGTATTTTGGCAAGGATCACAAAGATGGGGATGTGACGCCGTCAAACACTTTGGAGCACATTGACTCTGAAGACAAGTTTGCTGGCTTCCATCACGAGGATAGTGGTGTTGATGCGCGGAACCAACAGCGACGTAGAAGGCGCAACAAGCGCAAGGAACAACAGCAGCAACAGCAGCAACAGACTGAGCGCACCTTGGAAGAACAGGTGATCTGCCCGATAGGGTGGGCTGGCTGCTATTTATTCGACTTTGACCAGGTGCTGCGAACGGGGCATCTGCGCCTCAAGCTGTTTCGCGGCGAGTGTACGCCTGAACTTGCTGCGGTCACGACCTTGTTGAACAACACTACGACGAAGCAGGTGGAGTATCTCGAGCTGGAGTTCCAGTCTTTTGAAAAGCCGGTGTTGTACACTGATTTCGTGTCGGATCGAATGCGCGAAGAAGCCGAGAAAATGCCTGCGAAGAGCCATATTTATAAACTGGTGAGCTCTGAGATCGCCTCCTTCATCCACCAAGACCCCCTCAAGCCGCTAACAGAAGATCAAAAGCGTCTGGTGCTCCTAACGCATCTGGAGCTCATGAGCGACCCAGCTGCGTTGCCAAAGTACCTCCGCAGTATTGCCTGGAACAAGCGTACTGCGATCCAGCAGGGCTACAAGTGCCTAAATCGTTGGGCAACTCCGGACACTGTGACTGCCCTGCAGCTCTTAGACTACCACTTCCCAGATCCCAAAGTCAGAGCCTTGGCTGTTTCGGCGCTTGAGAGCTTGTCCGATGAAGAGTTGGAACTCTACATGCTCCAGCTGACTCAGGTCATTAAGTTCGAGCGGTTTGTAGACTCGGCGCTGTCTCGCTTTCTCCTGCGAAGAGCCCTCCTCAGTCCATTGACAGTGGGTGTGCGTTTCTTTTGGTATCTCAAGGCAGAGATGCACATCCCAACTTCAAAAGACCGTTATGGAGCTTTGTTGGATGCCTACTTGCGTCACTGCCGGGGCACGAGGGCGGCACTTGGTCATCAAATGTACATTCTCAACAAGTTCGAGATGATTTCAAGAACATTGGCGCAGCTCAAGACTAAAGAGCGGACGCACTTGTTGAAGGATCAGCTTAAAAATCTCGTTCTTCCGGAGCAATTTCAGTTGCCAATTCGGCCCGATCGGACTTTTAAGAGCATTGCACTGGACACCGCAAAGGTCATGAACAGTAAGAAGGCGCCTCTACTGCTAGAACTTGTGCCGCTTCGCCGCGGAGAACAGTCTTTCCGCTTGCTATACAAATCCGGAGACGATCTTCGCCAAGACCAGCTTACCTTGATGGTGATGCGAGTGATTGATAAGATCTGGAAGAAGGAAGGCCTCGACATGCGTCTACAAGCTTACGGGTGCACCTCCACTGGAGATCAGACTGGGCTAATTGAGGTTGTCCCAGACTCGGAAACCATTGCAACGATCACTGCTGGAAAGGGAAAGAACGCCTTTGCTAAGGCAGTCAAAGTGTTCGACGACAAGAAATTGAAAAAGTTCTTACGGTCTGGCGGCTTTCCAAGGCAAGTCACCGAGCAAAATTTTGCATTTTCAGTTGCTGGGTATGTGGTCGTAACCTATGTGCTTGGGGTCGGGGATCGTCACAATGACAATATTATGTTGACAAGAGACGGGAAACTCTTCCACATTGACTTTGGCCACTTCCTTGGAAATTTCAAGTCCAAGCTAGGAGTGAAGCGAGAGCGCGCTCCATTCATCTTCACACCTGCTATGGCAGAGGTATTGGGAAAACCCGACAAACCTCTGTTCCAGCAGTTTGTGGCACTCTGCTGCCGCGCGTATAACCTGCTTCGAAAGAACTCAAACCTGCTCATCACCCTCTTCTCTCTCATGCTCAGCAGCGGACTACCCGAGCTGCGTACCGAGCATGATCTGGAGTACCTGCGGGACAAACTCATGTTGGAGGCTACGGAGGACGAGGCATCCGAAAAATTTAAGGACCTGATCCAGGAAGCCCAGCGTAGCGTGGCAACGCAGCTGAATGACTTTGCTCACATCGTTCGCCGAGGTTGAGTCTATTCGTTTTTTCGATCGTCCACAATTATATTTTTCAGAATTCAGAAAACGAGATTTCATTTGCGAGAACAACTACTTTTACGGTTCTGTGGAAGGAAATAGAAAGAGAAGAAGTTTTGTGGTGATATACTTTACAAAACGGAAGGAGTTTGTTCCCTTTCAAAAAACAGCAACCCTGCTTAGTTATCTCTTTCTATATATATATAAACAATGCATCCTTGTGAAATAATGAGGTTTAAGCGCTCATGTTTTCCTTTTCTTCTTCTTGTTGGTTGAAGAGTCATTGGACTTTGGCGCTGAATTGGACGTTTGTTGCCGTTTTTTGCTAGGTGGCGCGGTGTCTTCCAAGCTCGCGGCATCAGACTCCCCTGTCTCTGAGTCCCCTTCAGGAGTGTCTTGCATGAAGAGGTCAGAGAATTTGTAGCTCAAGTTTTCAGCGAATGGGCAACATGTTAGGAGGACCATCCACCATACGAAGCATTCATCTTCTGGTACCATTTTGTTACTCTGCGAAATCCATTTATAAAACTGCGAAGGTGGCGTCATGTCAAGCGCCATTGGGCCGGGCTCGCCGTCACAAGGGTCGCAGACGATGCCGCCGCTCTCTGCACAGAACCTAGCCTCCTCAATTCCGTGGGTTTCGCATGTCCATTCGCCTTGGAGGTGGAGCACTACTTCTTCGACGCCATCGCAGGCAGTTTTGACCTGAAACTCCACTATTTTCGTCTCTTCGTTCTGCGCGAGGCGAACCTCCACCGTCCTGCGTTGGCCACAAGCCTCGCCGCCAAACCCGACCAACACCGCGTGCCCGACTTCCTCGTGCCGCGTGCTCACATGCTCCACGAGCTCCACACTGAACCGCACACCCAGCACATTGGCACTACACCCGGCGAACGCATCGACGTCTTCGCTTTGACCGTCTTGTTCCGGCAACGAGGGCAATGGCCGTCCCAGAAGCTCCGATGCTTGCTCCACAGCGTTAGAGGCGTCCGCGCGCAGGGCTTGAGACACTGTGTACGCGCACAGCGCTCGGTCACAGTGCGCTCGCAGCAGCCGAGTTGCCTCACTGGCGTCCTTTTCGATACCCAGCGAAGAGAGACCGCCGTGTATTTTCGAGATCGCGGCGCTGAGGCCCTCGTCCAAGGCGCGTTGCATCTCGATGTCTCGACTCTTCTGCCTGCTATCTGCTTTCGCCGTTTCTATGCTCTGTTGCCGACGGCGAGAACGTTTCGACCAAACGCGTTCAATCAATTGCTTCAACCAACTGACAAAGAAGCAAGAGAAACAAAAACCTGCTGCCGCGCGCTCTCGCTTTTGTCAACTCCAGCGCCAACCAAAACGCAATTTTGCTGTTATCAACTCCAGCGTCAACCAAAATTCAATTTTGCTGTTATCAACTCCAGTGCCAACCAAAACGCAATTTTGTTGTTATCAACTCCAGCGCCAACCAAAACGCAATTTCGCTGTTGCAATAATCTGCATCAATCGCAACCTGCGCACGTACTCGTCCAGCGCAAACTTGTTCGCTTTTCCACACACTGCCAGTGTTGGTGGGAAGTATGAGTATGTCGATGCTCTCCTACAGCGGCTAACCTTTTCAGCACGTGATAGATGTTTTCAAGACTCTTTACTCTTTACAGTAGCTGACTGCTATGGGGTGCTCGGGGACCGCAACATACGTGACATACATTGACATACTGCAAAAAATATATACGCTGTTACTTTCGTACCCCTCTGCGGAACGCAATTGGATGGGGATTATCTCCTCTTATGCAATTCTGTAGTGCCCTCACCCGCATTAGTGAAAACCATAAGATATGCGTATAATGTAGCTGATCTTAGCGAAAATGATAATTTGCACAGCTCAGTAACTCCTACTCAATACGGAATAGAATTCCTAGTCAAGAATCTCGCGCAGTCGTACCCGTATGTGTAGCTAATCAATAAGAATATCTTACACTGATCTCCTATGTCCAGCACTAAGCAAAAGCGCACACCTCCGAAAGGTGACAAAACTTTGTCCTTTGTTCAATGACAGAAGAGTCCGCGATGTATGCGACTTGTAAGAAGTGTTATATGAAAAGCCTAGTGAAACAGAAGGAGTCGCACGAAACGTCTTTTCCGCCGCGATTGAGGATTGAGGATTAAGGATTAAGGTCAAGTGATTGGGGTTTTAAGTTTTAAAAGTGGTGGATAGAAGAGATAAGAAGTGTGAGGGGAAATGCGGTCTTCAAAGCGCGAGTACTCAGAGTCGAGAACGCCATCGTGGGTACTGCTGCTGGTGCTGATGCCGCCACTGATTCCGCTATTTGCGCAGTACTCTGTCTGCTTGAGCGGCAGTAAGCTGTCTTTTGGTTATTGCACGTGGTTGTGCAGGTCCTCGTTGAGTAGGTCACAGATTGTGGAGCACAAGGTGGTGAAGATCAGACCTGTATGGGACTGGGGTGGATGGGGCATTCGCACAAACACCAAGGGGTACACAGGCTACATTTGCAGCGGCGGACGTGGCATTCAGGTCCGAACACGTGACGGGAAAACCTTTGTGTTTTCCTGCAAGCAGGCAGAAACCTTGAACGAGATGCTCTGAGGTTTTTTGCTGAGGACGCACAAATTTGCTGGCCAGGAAGCAGAGGCCGTTGAGGCAAGGCTCTCATTGGCGCGCAAAAGAAGTTGCCGTCTTATTTATCTGTTTTTCCTCACATACCTTTCCAGCTGTGCGAGTGTCTGGCGACGTTACCAAGCGTACTCACAAAGGTTGCTCCGACGCTCGACACCGGCACAAGTACGAAATGTTTTCTCCCACCTGGTACGCAGGGCCGCGCCAGAGTTCCTTTTCGGGCCACATTTCATGGTTTCGCAGACACTGCTGAGTTGAGCTGTACAAATACCGCAATTGGACTATTAACCAAGATTTGAGTCTGTTAACTTATGTTATTCTCTGGAAGCTGTGAAGAGCTGGAGTGGTTTTGATTCACTGTCAATGAACATAACTTTCGCTTTTGGAAAGTCTTCTGTTTTTCGCCTACCCATCTCTCCGCAGGCTGTTAAGAGAGCTCTAAACTGAGTTACTTTTCCCTTTCGGACAAGCAACAAAGACTTCGCGGATTGGGGAGGAGAATCCTAAGTTGTGCGTTAAGATTGGGAACCTGGATCGAGAGCATTGAGAGAGAGGCAACGAGAAGAGCGCATGAGGAGCAGAAGAGGTGTGGTGTAGCGGCACGAAACATCAACGACCCTCTCAACTTGAAGATCATGCGTTAACGGTAGATTCACCTCCTAGGCTAAAGAAGTACCGGTACTACCACCTCTCGTGGGACTCTTTTGTTCTTCTCCAAAGATAAGATAAATGGCAATGTGCGGTACTACAGTCCCGGTACTCGCAGTCAGTAAGACCGCATTCGAGACGGACAGTAAGTTATAAACAATCTTCGAAGACTCTCGGGACCGTCGCAGAGAGTACCAGACAAAACGGCAAGTCAACGCTCGTTGCAAAATCTGAAAGGCTGTGTGCTGTTGAAGAACATACCGCGCAGAGGAGGTGGAAGCGAGCGGGCAAACCCAGAACGCGAACCCGTCACGCAGTATAGCGAAAGTCTGGCGCAAGCGCAAGGGACGCGGCATCATGACTGCGAATCAACGCTACGTTATCTCGAAGCTGGTGCTTTTGGCAGCCCTCGTGTGCCACACAATCGACTCTAGTGCTGCAAGCGGTGCCAATCTTCGCACGAAGCTACGACAAGTTGTCGGGACCAACGACGCATTGCATGGAGATACTGTCTCAGTGAGCAGGAATTTTGGCTTGACGGCCGAGTGTCCTAATGACCAAACTGTGAATGGATTTTGTGGTTCGGGCGCAGCCAGAGACTGCGGTCCAAACATTAACCACGAAGTTTGGTGTACCCCAGCTTCTTTCGCCCGTCGTTCTTCTGACACTGTCGGCGGACGCTTTGGTGAATGGGTAGGTTGCGGGGACAGCGGCGATGTCATCGTTGGAGTATGCGCAAGCGGTGAGAACCCAGATTGTGGTCCGAACGAATGGACAAACATTCGTTGTGCACAACTAGATTCTGCGCAGCACACATTGGACCGCTTGCGATCCCAGACCAAATGCAGCAATTGGGGCGAGGAAGTTCATTGCGATGAGGGATATGTCGTCACAGAGATTTGCACTTCTGGCCGGAATGCGGACTGCACAGGCTCTTGCCCGGCAAGGTCTTACAATGGAATTATCTGCACGCCTCTTCGTTCCCTGGATCACATTACGGAAATCGAAATGGTGGGCAGCTGGGAACAAGTTTCCAACACAGATCTCACCTTTGAATTCAGTTGGAGCATCACCGATTCTGAGTCGCTCACCGAAAGACAACAGACAACTCTGCGGACCGAGTTCAGTCACCAGATCAACCCTTCTATGGGAATCAACGTGAAGGTGTTCTCTTTCACAGGCGGGGCCACGTCCCGATTTGGATTGACCCGAGAAACCCAAAATCAGATCACGACAGAGATCAGCAATGAGATGCAGCGCTCGGAGACGGTTACATGCAGGACGCCTGATGTCAAAAGCTTTGCCAGCGCGAACAATCTGCACCCTACTCAAATCCACCGCTTTCGCTGGGTCTGGAACTCCCACACCAATGCAGGGTCATTTCATGGGAACACCTGCCACTTTCGTCTCACCACCGGTCTCGTGCCGAAGTGCCCATTCTTTGCTTGCAAAGATGTGACGTGCCAGTCTTGCTGCACCGAGCAGGAGGATGGGGAAGAGCGATTCTCCCGTTGCTCCGCCACCAGTGTCACCTCCGGAATCAGCCCAACCCCCACAGCTGCGTCGGGGGGCTGGGGGCGCTTCGGCTGACAGAGCCTTCTTCTGGCCAAAACTACAATGAAAATGGGCCTCTTCCGTCGCTTACCAATAAAGTTCAATCAAGAAAGTTCCATTTGCGCCAGCGTTATCAGATATGAAATACTTTGTCCTTTCTACTGCACAGGCATGCACAGGCGCACCTCATGCCAAAACGGGCAGAGTCACTTGCCACTTGTCTCTTGTCTTCCCCATCTTGTCCGGCTGTGACTTCCCTGGGGTTGTGCAAAAGCATGGAAGAGCACTTCCGTGGCTGTAACACTGCTGTACACGGTACAGTGCGTGCTCGTATCTAAGTATCTGTTCGTCGAAGTTGCCGTCCATGCTCTTCCTCTCTTCCCCTCTTATTGCTCTTCCTCTGCGCACCAAAGGAAGCTCTCGAGAAGCCCGCAAATGGTTCTCGGGAAGCCGAGTCTCCACAATTTGGAGATCTGAAGACGTTGTTGTAACACTCTACATATTTTTTTACAGTCATTTGATTGATAAAGTGCCAAAGCCAACTGTTCCCAAACAGTCAAGGATCCACCACTTGAGGGTCTCAAATGTGTCTCAAGTCGCAGGTTGAACATAGTTGAATAATAAAAACATTGGGACTTGGTTGTCCACAACCGTTCCAATTTCAGTACTTTCATGTGAACCATGTATGACCTCGCACTTCTATCTACCTCTATCTACTTCTTAGACGGTGACTCTGGAGGAGACCAATGAACTGAACTGTAAAAAAAAGTCACCATCGAAGACAAAACTTTCCTCACTACGAGAAATACTCACACCAAGTGGTGAGAGTGCTAACGTGTCCTGACTCACTCCGAGAATTTGCTTTCCTCTTCGAGCTCAAATAACTTTTCTTTCTCTCTCCCTCTCTCACACGAGACGGCAATGCGTTCACGAGTGAAGAGTTGCGCGAAAATCCAATAAAACCACTCCTTGCGACTCAAGCCACAACTGCGAATTCGATCCCCTCGACGAATCTGTGTGTAGCGCACACAAAACTAGCAATTTTGGATGCTTTCGCTCAATGTTCACTAGTTGCTCTTGATCCACCCACTGTCACCGCACTCTGCATGTTCAATGTTTAATGTTCAATGTAGTTGAGGCAACCAAAATCAGCTAAAGACAAAGACAACACAGCCACAATTAACATAAGCGTTAAGCACTACTCAGTACTCGATCGATCCTAAAGTGTGTGTTGGGGCATCAGCACGCGGCGCGCTGGAAGAGATAACTTGACTTGTTTTTTTATTTTTCAGTGAACTTATTGTTAGGCTATGTGGCCGACCATAGGTCAGCCTCTCACATTCCCGGCTGTAGGTTTGTCGCCATGTAAACCTGGTAGGCGTAACATACAGTGTTCATGAGCCCTAGCAGCTAGAGGAAGCGAAGGAGAAAGAAAGGTGAACGAGCACCTTGTCTGACCGACTAATACTAACGTGGGCCGATCACATCACGAACTGAGGAGACTGGTGGAGCACATGTTTCAACTCCAAAAAGAGTTGAAGAAGCTGCTGAATGTGGGCAATTATTGGTCAGATGTGCAGCATCAATGACTGTACTTGCCCACAACAAGGAAGCTGAATGTTGAATGAATTGTTTCTTTTATTTTTACACATCATTGTTTCTTTTAAACCAAACAATGCGAATTCTGGAAACCATAACTTAACCGACGCTGCAAACTTCTCTTCTGAGACCCTCCCATTGCTTTCCTCGTATCATTCAGCTTAAGGAAGCAATCGTCGTCGACACTCCCCGAGGAGCAAACGATAGATAGCAAATGCGGCCAGCAAGTTTGTGACGCAGAAAGAGGTTGAAACGCCGTCACGCGACCTTCTCGACCAATCGGAGTTGGCGAGAACAACGACGTTGGGATAACCACGCGTTTCAAGAGCAGCAAAAAATGAAAATATAGATCGAACTGCTGAATGGCGACCAAAGCTCTAGATGGTGAGCGGGCCGAGCGACGAGAGGGCATAATTGGGGCAAGGAATGTTAACAGAATCAGAAGAAGCGACAGTCTGATCGAGCACTTTTGTAAATATCCACAATGAGTGTAACATCTTTCTCAACATGTGCTTCAAAGCTTTGGCCATACTTAATTGATTGATTAACGGGCACTTTCAAAGTTCGCTGTGCACCAAGTGGCTGTGAGTGCACTGATATCGAGAAGTTCCCATGTAGACGCACAAAAAGAAGAAGAAAAAAAGTTAATTTAAACGAAAGCGTTCGCAGTCGGCTCCGCTACCCTACTGCAAACCTCTACAGTGCATTGGCAATCCATGAAACGGTGAAAGTTTAATGACTACGATTTTGATAGCGAAAACAAAACCCACTGCCTACTAGAAGGTGGGGTGATATGCGAAGAGATGCAAAGAGGAGCAAAGCGTTCACGGGATTTAAAGGCCCTACTTCTTCTCTTCAGTTTTCGACGTCTGGTTCTCCTCCATCTCAACCATGATGTGGGGAGCAGTTGGTGGGTGATCCTTAGGAGCGAAAGTGACAGCCTGCTCAGAGGCGCAACAGGAGTCCGAGGTTTCGAGAAACCAGAACTGGGAATTTGTTCGG
Organism: Parietichytrium sp. I65-24A; assembly: GCA_012862575.1. Lineage (NCBI taxonomy): Eukaryota > Bigyra > Thraustochytrida > Thraustochytriidae > Parietichytrium > Parietichytrium sp. I65-24A. The sequence continues at coordinate 457,375 of BLSF01000007.1, forward strand.
TCGATTTGCTTTCGAAACGTGCTGTTCAGAAAAATTTCGAGCGCTGAACATGTGTTCCGACACCTTTCATGTGACTCGCCTTCGTTTATTCGATTTCGGGAGTCAGTGTAAACCCTTGAATTCTTGCAGCTGCGTGAAATTCTCTGAAGACTTGAGTGGACCTGGGCGATTGACACAGTTGATTTGCATATTAGGTACCGGATTGAGTACTCTAGTACCACAAATCCTCCCGCTGGTGCTTCTTTTTCACACTGGCATCAAACATAGTAACGCATATGGGAGACAAACAAATTCCATTCGTCATGTTTTGTTTGAAGTACGCACTGAATGCACCGACGGGGAGAGAGCTCACGACCTCTCAAAGAAGCGCAGGGTCGCAACGCCGAATGTACCAATGAATGCCAGCTGAAAGACTTTCTCATCATCAAGATTGCAGAGTAGCAGCGCAAACAAAGCAGTTACCAGTGCAATCTACAACCATCCACCATCCACCATAATCTATAGCAATTAATACGTGTGATGGCCCGCTATATGTCCGTTCAGTTGCGGAACCCATATCTGAGAAAATTTTACCGGACTTGGGATCCTAGTCCATCTTTTACGACTCTTATAGATTGCCCTGAGCAAAGCATCAACGTCTGCGGATAGCGGAGGTGGTGAATGCTCCTGCTGCACTAGCTAGTAGTGCATGTTCTCTTTTAAAATTTAGATTTAGATTATAGTAGGTAGTCGCACGTCAACGGATTGTGAACGTGTGGAAGGAAGTATTGGATGGAAGTGCTTTAAAATGATGGACCGACCACCTGCAGGGGATGCGCGCCAATTGAGTCGCAGGAGAAGCAGGCAGATTCGTCCCCTTGCAGTGCATACTGGTTACAAAGCTAGAAGTGATTTTGAGCCAACTTTGGTGCTTGGTCCATGGGCAGATAAGCGGGATGTAAAACAAAAGAGGCAAGCTCGGTTTCGATTGGTATTGTTAGTTTTTGTTTGCCCCCTTCTGCATCTGGCGCTTGGTTGTTTTTATGGCGAGTCAACGAGCGCAGAAGAAGGGGCGTTTGAAAGGGCAAAGACTTGGTCCAGAGAGGCGCTTCGCTAATGCATTTACATGGTGAAAGAAGCCGACCTGGGTGCGCTATTACGCGCGATGTTGTGAATGCGAACTCGCGATGGCTCCCTTTCCCTCTCTAAATCCTTATCGCTAACGTCCGAGACTCAGTGTCAGGCTGGTTTTGAGTTCGTCTCTTTGCTGGCGTTTGAGTTGGCGCAAGTACTGACGTGACGGTGGAAGGAAACTAGGTTGATTGGGAGGAGTTTTCGCTGTCCATTCTTTTGATAAATTGCCAGTTACACACATGATTACTGAATGGCGAGCACGTGATGAGCAACGCGCAGTAAGAGGTGCCCAGTAGTGATTGGTCGTCCGACGCTTCTTGCCTTGTTCCGCGCCTGAAGAGAGGAGATGAGAGGAGAAGATCGATCTTGGGTGAGTTCGGACGCACATTATGGAGATCTCATAGCGCCATCTGCTGACTGACGCCTCTACTCTCTACAAGAGCTAGAGGAGCATTTTTCTTTTTTCCCCGAAGTGAGTACTCGTAGTATACTGTGAGTACTCGCACGCCCCAAGTCACTAGTCTTGCTAGCTAGAAATCCCCGGAGGAAGCGTGTAGTTGGGCATTAAGAACACTGTAAACGAAGTAAACTTGGAGAATAGGAGAATAAGAGGAGCCTGCAAATCCTGCAAAGTGAATTGTGGTCGATGATGCATCCAAACACCAAACACCAAACGCCAAACACCAAACACCAAACAGTCACTTGCCTGAAACATGATAATGATGAAAGCGCTGACCGTGGCAGCTTCGTTGCTGGCCCTCGCGGCCAGTGCAGATGCGAAGACTGTCAAGTTCGAGCTCAGCGTAAAAAATGCCATGGTGGAGGTAGACCCTGACCTCGCCCCCGTCTTGGGAATCGCCATCAACGGGCAGACACCTGGACCTGTCCTCCGCGTCACGGAAGGAGACAATGTGGAAGTCACTGTGACCAACAACCTCTTCGGAGGAGCTGAAGGACTCAGTATCCACTTCCATGGCATTGATCAGCATAACACAAACTACGCAGACGGGACCACATACGTGACTGAATGCCCAATTCCTTTCAAGTCTTCTCGAACATATAGCTTCAAAGCAAACCGCGCTGGTACATACTGGTACCACGGCCACACCTCTGCAACCAGGGTCGGAGGGGCTTTCGGAGCATTCATTGTTGAGGAGCGCCCCAAGAACAAGGTTGAGTATGACGGCGAGTTTGTTCTTATCTTCAATGAATACTACAACGTCCCTTACATTGTAAACGCAGCACAGCTCATGTTGGAGAAAGTCCCGGGCGAATATTTTCCAGCTGCGGGACAAGGAATCCTAGTTAATGGAAAACTTGCTTCAGCCTCGGAAGCACTTCAATTGGAGCCTTCAAAAACTTACCTGATCAGAGTTATCAACGCCGCAGCTTTAGTCACCATGTCTTTCGGTATCGCAGATCACACCCTGCAAATTGTGGCCGCTGATAGCACCAAGATCGTGCCAGTTGATGTCGCATCTATCGACTTGTCTTCCGGACAACGATACGATTTGGTTCTCAACACCAAGTCGGAAGGAACGGCGTACGAGTACATTGTTGCCCAGGAGTACTGGTTCGTCGAAGATCTCACGAATTACATCTTTCGATCCAGCTTTGTGTACAACGACAGCACGGAAACGCCAATTGAGTTGCCCAGCACATTTCTCACCGAAGGTTTGCCAGCAAGCTGGGAGTTTGACACGATCAAGGGTGATACTACCCAAGAAGCAAGTCCACCAAAGAAGGCCGACCGCAGCTTTAAATTCGTGGCAAACTTGGAGTTCATCAACGGTCGCCTCGGAATGCATTTCAACCATGTGTTTTGGGAACTTCCTGCTACGCCGTTTCTCTTGCAGAAATTGTTCGACAAAGTAGACATCCCAGACGAGGTGGCGGCGAGTGTATACTACATGAACAAAGATGAAGTCGTGGATGTGATTGTCCAGAACACCGTAGGACTTACCGGAATTTGCGAGTCACATCCAATGCACCTGCACGGCCACCGCTTCTGGGTCATGAGCGCTGGCTCTGGCGAATACAGTGCCGAGGCGGATGTTGAGTTGGAATCACCTGTACTGCGAGATACCTACACCCTCAATGCCTTCGATCACGCCTTTCGCCGCTCCGGCATCGAGTCATTGGCGGACGCCACCACACCGTGCGGCTGGGTCCGGATTCGCTTCATTGCTGACAATCCTGGCTACTGGGCTTTCCATTGCCATATCTCTTGGCATAAGGATATGGGCATGGGAGTTACCTTCGGCGTCAGTCCAAAGTACACAAAGAAGTACACCCCTCGAAGCGAAAAGAAGGCCATGTATGGCTGTGGTTTGGTTCGTAATTAAGTTTGTGGCCTCCAGAGGAATGTTATAGATCTAGTTTTGATTACTTAAAGCAAAAGGGAAAAGAATATCCGTGTAAACGCTACAACGACCATTTGTTGTTCACACTTCGTTGCGAAAGATAGGTTTAAACGAAGAAACTTCGTGATCGCCCTTCTCCTTCGCTCATTACTCGTGACTCGTGAAACATTGGGACCTGGACTTGAACTGGAAATCATTGCAATCAAGCGACCAAAAAAAGGAAGTTGAGCAAGAATTGACAGAGAATCTCTGTTTGGACGAGATGAATTCACGTAATTGCCCCACCAGAACTAGCAAAGCAAGGGCTTGGTAATAATACTATGTAACAAGGGGATGGCTCACAACCGACGCTCTCGCGCCACACGGCACGCCCCGTTTAATGCTCTTGCTGAAACATTCTTTTGCTCACAAGTCTCTGTGCTCTAAACAGACGGATCTCCTCCTCACTAGCGCGCACCCGAGGAGACGAGACTGTTGCTCCGAGGGACTTGTATATCTCCTCCGGTTCTGTTGGGACCACGTTTGCCCTCCCAGTGGCGTACCAGGTATAATTCATTTTCGATTGGACATTGGATTTGGAATATATCCGCGGCGGGGCTGGAGAGGTTGTTTGTTGCTGGGCGCGTAGCTTGTCTTGGCGTAATTGCGCGTATTGATCCATTCGCTCTAAAAACTGATGGTTCACTTTAAGGTTGATTGGGGGAAGCGGACTCTTATCGCTTTTTTTCACCGGGCCGGTATTGCGTCGCATAAAATCGTCTTGAACTTGGCTCCAAGTAAGCTCGTATCTGAACTTAACTTTGCAATCCATGCAGTTGGCTTGTTTCTTTTGAACTTGGTCAAAGGACTGCTGCCTACCACACTTTGGACACACCCTTTTGCGGTTGCTGGCTTCGTAATCTTCTCGAGCTTGCGCTTCGAACAGCTGCTTGGTTTTGCGACTCGCAATCTGATCCATTCGGTCCAGGAATGACTGCTCAGGCTCGTTCCGGCGAGGCCGCCGCCGACGTGGTTTAGGTGCATACGCGCCACCTTCGCATGTGCTAGTCTTGGCCTCCACCTTGTTTGAAGAAGAACCTACTTCAGGTTTCCGGTTTGCTTGAGGGAGCCTTTTCTTTTTCAGCTTTTTCTGCGGCATTGTTCCATACAGCATCATCCATTTAAGTCGATTCTCTTCCTCCTTCACTCTTTGCTCCTCGCCTTCCTCCTGGTAATTGACATTCCATGCAGGTGCACCCTGACTGCCAGCTCCGCATTCACTTTGATTGTCCTCAGGATCGGTGTACTCCTCATCATCTTGGTTGTTATACTGCTTGTCAGCTTCGCTGCCACTGTCTCTGGATGGCCGTTGATGCAGCTCGGACTCGGCGGGCTCCTCGACCACCACTTTGAGCAAGCCTTCGCTTGCCTTTTTCCCAGTCAATTTTTGTGTGTTCGTCGCGGGTTTGCCAGAAAGACAGATACCTGAGCCAGTCGCAGTCAACTTCCCAAAGTCAAGATCATCGTCAGCAGCCTCTGAGCTATTGTCAGTATCGTAAATATCTTTTCCATCATCATCTTCGCCTTCCTCGCTCGAGTTATCAGTATCATAATATCTTTCGCTAGGTTCGGCGGGAAAGTTGTTGTCTTCAACGAAAGGCGATTGCAGAGAAAAGCTGGAGCAACTGTCGCTTGAAGAACATGAAGCGTGTTGTTGCGCGCACGGAGATTCGTTTCTGCTTTGTAGGTTCCCAGTCTGATTAGAGAACGTGGAACATGTCTCGCTGGAGTCGGACCCTGTTTTGAGCGATGCTGATGAAGATGAAGATGATGACGATGATGACGATGATGATGACGATGAAGAAGAGGAGGAGTTCGAGTTCGATGTAGATCGAGATGAGGACGAGGAACCCGAGGACGAGGAGGTTGAAGACGTGGACGCAGACGATGTGGAACTCCCGCTGAGAGATTGAGGTTTCCGGGAATTGCGCGCAGACCCAGACTCCGCTGGGTTCTGACTGAAGGAGGAGGAGCTCGAAGACGACGACGACGATGAAGAATTAGATGATGATGAAGAGGACGACGAAGACAAGGTGGAGCTGCCAGAGATCGTGCCACTTGTCTCCATGCAGGGGTCCTTGGAGCCTTCTCGGCGTTTCTCTCCGAAAGCTAAATGTATCATGCAAGTACCAGCGTGAGCGCCGCTTTGATCCAGCAGATGAACTTGGCAATTGTGCACAGGGTTTTCTAAAACCGGCTGAAGGTTAATTGAAGCTTGTGCGACCGTGTGTTCGTGCTGAAGGATGGACACGAGCGCAAGCAGCTGGTCATTGGGCTGGCGTCTCTTTAGATTGAGCCTGACAAACATTGTGCCATCCACGTTCGCAAAGCTCCGCAGCGACCTTTGCGCTCCTTTACTCAGCCCCCGCGGCAGAACGTCGATTCGAAGGTCGGCATCATCTTCCCGGAGGACTCCGTTCCTGACCGCCACTTGCTCAATTGCAACGCGGAGCATTGTTAACGTCAATCTCTTTCACCCCTGGGCTTGTGCGACCCTGAGCCTTGCTCACGCGGTTTTGGCCTCCTCAATGCTCCAATTGACTCAGCCGAGTCTTCACTTCTTTACCTGGCCTGAAGTGTTACCAACGGCTAAATGCACTATTAGTGCAAAATGTTAAGCACGCATAGACCTTCCCAGGTGCTGCTACTCCCTACTACATAGAGATAATTATCTACTAGTAGTACATGGATAGTACTCATTACTCAATAGCGAGTTTTGTATAGTTTTGTTCTATTTCTCTCTACTACGTGGTATTAAAAGTACTAACATATGCGTATAATGTTCATTGGATGAATGTAATGTATAGGTTCATTTGGCAGGGACAAATTGGTGGGTTCCACGTTGAGAACACCAAAAATGATCAAAGTTCAAGGTTTTCATTTGCCGATGCAGACAGCTGGGTCATTGCGGTGATGAAGCTTCCTCGATGCACAGTCAAGGTACAGTCAGCGCAGTTCTTTGGTTTTCCTTTCCATAAATGGAAGTGCGAGTGAGAAATTCAGTGTGAATACGTGAATTCTTCTGATTTCGGAAACTCCGAACGTAGAACTTGGAGGAAGCCGGGTCGGAAAACAAAGAGCTCTCATGTGCACTTGATGAGGACCGAGAGGTAATGGAGTCAACCATCGCGCACGTTGAGCACGAGGGTGAATTTCCAAAACTCGACAAATCATTGATGTTCTCATGGCCAGTTACGTTGCTTACTGGGCGGCTTGTAATTACGCAGAAAAGACAAAAGTCTTCATTCAGCCACCAAGCACGAACGCATTCGGTAAAGGTGCGCCAAGGTACTAACAGACCTTCACAGCACGGATGTACCGCCCACACATGCTACAAGGAAGTCAGCACAGCGTTCTTGAAGAACTTCATGGCTTGGCAGGCCGCTTGCGCTCCTTCGTTAACCAATTTTAAGAAGACAGGCGCTATGCCTTTCGACGTTCATTGAAGTTGGTGTCAAAGGCACACGAACTTGAGCTAGGCCCAAGTCAGCGCCCAGGCACGAGTGTGACGCTGTCGCGAATTCCTGGCTGGAGATTGTTTATGACATTCGACGCGATATGACGCGATGAACAAATCGACTGCTCTCAGCCCTTGGCACTTGCAGAGCTTGCTGCCCAATGTGAAAGTGTGGCTGGCTCTTGCTTGCAATTTCGACGTCAGGATTTTTGGCGAGCTTCTGGCTCATTTTAGAGACTGTTCACCGTCAAGCACGATGGTTCAACCAACATAAGTTTACCTGACGAGTGAAAGAGACGGGGAGGGGTTAAGATGACCCTTCCGAGTCTACTTGTAGTGGAGATATTCTGAAGGCATGAAAGGCAATCAGCCAGCAGCGGCGAGGAGTTTGAGTCACTTGCGACATTCTGCAGAACTTGAGGAGGTGGCCCACTCCATCGTCGTTGCTTTCGAGAAAGATCAGGGTTTTTCTCGTTTTTACTACAACGAAGTGCTTCGAATTCGCGAGGAAACGATTCACAGCGAGCTCCGCTCGAGTATTTGGCTCTTGGTTGATGCTCCTGGTGTCTATGCTTGGAACTTTGGACTGATACTTTGCGGTTCAGAATCCAAAGGCACCTCTGATTTCTCCGAGCAGCTTAGCGTTTTGACACTATCAGTTGTCGTCATCAAATGTGTATCTTTTCAAGTCTGGTCTGCGATGTGCTCTGCGGGTTGCAGTCCAATTCTTCAATGATTAATGTATCTTACTTGTAGACATCGCAGCAAAAAATCTTTAAATTGCAGACACATAGGGCAAATACATTTTTATGAAATTGTGGCACGTACACATTAATATCTTCCTTTTGAGGTTCACGTTTTCGAACTTGTATTGTGGAGCGCAGCAGAATCGTTTCTCATTGATTGAGACGGGCAATTGCGCACTTGAAATTTCATTCTTGCTCTCCTTGACTTCTGAGTCTGACTACGTTTCTGAATTAATTACTCTGTAGAAATGAGTAAATGTTTATAAATGTTTGCGGTGGGTGGGAGTGTGCTGGCGTGTGCAGCAGTGAGAGTAGTTTTACTCTATTTCATAGCGCAAGATTTGTGCTCACGAAGAGTGGATCTCCCAGCCTCTAAAGCCGGCACTCCTGACAAAGGGGACATGCAATGGAAGAGCTTGGCCGGACTGTGAAGTCTGTGATGCACATCTCTGGGAAATTATTATCCAAAGTTTCGCTCTCTGATAGCTAGGCAAGCCACAGCTTTGAGCGCGTGGAAGGTATTGACTGCAAGTGCTGCCACTAGCCTCGTTCGATCGAGACATATCGAGACGATCGAGGATCTTTTCTTTCATGGATCGAAAGGCTATTTCCTGTTTTTCCTGTTCTGCAACTTGGACCTTCTCCCCCTGGCACCCCCTGGCGCAGTGCAGTTGGTGCAGTAGTCGGACGGACGGCATGTTCTTCGTCACGTCGGCCTCATTCCCCACTCATTCATTCCTTCTCCGACTCGTCCGTCTTCTCAATTGATTAAATCGATTGTTTGATTGATTGATTGATTGAACAATGAGTTTTTCGTGTCGTGAATCCGGGAATCGATGGAATCATCACTGTCATTGTTCTTCCATTAATGTTTTTACAATTGACATTGACTTGACATTGGAACATGTTGTAAAAGTCCAAGCTGTCCAAGCCGCAGATCCGTGGAGTGTGGACGTCGCTCCAGGCGTCCTATTCTGACCCCTAGCTAGGCGCTAAAACTCCCAAGTGCCACACGATATACAAGTCGATCTAAACTCCAACTGCCCACTCCGAGACCCGCTTCTACAGAGCCATCTATTACTTCCATTAATGCTTCCACCTTCGTGGTACTCAGCACTAGCACTGAGAGTGCACCTCTTGCCTTCAAATGTACAAAGTCGCACCCCTAGGGAAAACAATATCAGAGGCATATAGTACGCCCTCCCAGCGTCTCCCAGCGTCAACGTAGTCAAACGCTGACATTGTGGCTGTCACACACTGGCGAGGAGTGGCTATGCCGCAGCTAAGGAAGGCGGTAGGAAGGCGCATTTCAAGCATTGACGTCAACATTTTCTAACTTGCGAGTCACTGCAAACGTCACCAGAGGATGCACCACAGTCCTTAGAGCAAATGTCTCGATTTGACCGGTCTTGGCTGGTCCGGCGGAACCAGTTTCGAGTGAGAGAAGCTGACTGTAAACTCTCAAGCTTTTTTATAAAGTCTTCCCAAACCCTCCGTCTGTCAGAGTTGACGCGAAAATTGACATTCATTCATTCATTCATTTATCCACTCGTCCAAGGAAAGCTGTCCGCATAAACTCATACACTTTTTACTTTTATTATAAATCCAAAAACATGAGTCGAATCATTGAGGTTTTGGTTTGACTGGGTCGGTTAGAGGATTGGCTTAGGATTCATAGATGGAGATTCAAAATCGTCAACCAGACAAGATTCTGGAAGCACCCCACTCGGAGTAACCTCCTCACCAAGACTAACCATCCTCCTGACATCCACGGAGAAATACTTCTCCTCTCGGGTAAACCCCACCCCAGCTCCTCCTCAGATTGGCCATTGCACCGGAGGATCTTTTCGCAAACCCCAAAAGATCCGCCTTGCTAGCCACTTCCTTGGCCCCTGCTAGCCGGAGTCTCCCACCACTTGGTGATAACGTGCTCTACACCCCCCTCCCGCCTCCTCCCCCACACGACTTGCGCGGTGCTCTGACAAAGCGGGGGGCATGGGGCGCACGGCGGCAGTGCGGGCCGGCTAGGCGAGGGCGTAGGGGAGCGGTAGGGAATGAATGGAGCCAGAGAGAGAGAGATATAGAGAGAGAGAGAGGGATTGTAAGGAAAGTGAAGAGTGGAGGGAGCAGAGAAAGTGGGAGAGCAGCAGACCCCAAACGCTTTGGAGCAGGAGAATAAAGAGTATCGACGCACGCAGTGGCCGTAGTTGGAGAAGAAGAAGAAGATCATCAAGATGTCGAAGGTTCGCGAGTATTTGTTCACGAGTGAGTCCGTGAACGAGGGCCACCCAGACAAGTTTTGCGACATCGTGAGTGATGCAATCCTCGATGCGTGCTTGAAGCAGGACCCAGACTCAAAGGTGGCTTGCGAGACTTGCTGCAAGACCTCCACCTGCATGGTGTTCGGAGAGATCAGCTCGAAGGCAACCGTCAACTACGAGCAGGAGGTTCGCGAGGCTATCAAGAAGATCGGATACGACGATGCTGCCATCGGCTTTGACTATAAGGATGCGCAGGTGATTGTCGCCCTCGAGGAGCAGTCCCCAGATATCGCACAGGGTGTACACATTGGTAAGGCTGTCGAGGATATCGGCGCTGGTGACCAGGGTATCATGTTCGGATACGCTGTGAACGAGACCCCTGAGCTTATGCCTCTTTCACACCTTTTGGCCACCAAGATCGGAGCAAAGCTCACCGAGGTGCGCAAGAACGGAACTCTTCCATGGGTGCGCCCTGATGGAAAGGTCCAGATCACCGTCGCTTACAAGGAGGTCGATGGTGAGACCATCCCACAGCGCGTTCACACCGTGCTCATCTCTACCCAGCACTCTGAGGGAGTCTCCCAGGAGCAGATCGAGAAGGACCTCAAGGAGTACGTCATCAAGCCTGTCATCCCTGAGAAGTACATTGACGAGAGCACTCGCTACTTCCTCAACCCTTCCGGCCGCTTCGTGATCGGAGGACCACACGGAGATGCTGGACTCACTGGCCGCAAGATTATTGTCGACTCCTACGGTGGCTGGGGTGGCCACGGAGGCGGTGCCTTCTCCGGAAAGGACGGAACCAAGGTCGACCGCAGTGGAGCATATGCTATGCGCTGGGTGGCCAAGTCCCTCGTGCATGCTGGTCTCTGCAAGCGCGCTCTTGTTCAGTGCGCGTACGGAATCGGCATTGCTGAGCCAATCTCCGTCCACGTCGAGACCTACGGAACCGTCAAGGAGGGATTCACCGAGGAGCAGCTCGTGGAGATCGTCAACAAGAACTTTGACCTTCGCCCAGGTTGCCTCATGCGCGACATGAACCTCAAGAGCCCAATCTTTTCCAAGACTTCTTGCTACGGACACTTTGGTCGTGAGGACCAGGGCTTCGTCTGGGAGCAGCCAAAGGAGCTCAAGTACTAAATATTTGATGCATTGATACGTACTCTTATCTAAATTTTTTTTCTGTTTCGTGATGATGGTGTCTCCTCAATTTTTTGATTTCAAACAAAGTCCGTCTCCAACCGCAGATAATTCGGTTCTCGGGCTGTGTAATTCTTTAATGGTAACGGAGTTGTGTTGTCGTGGAGTCCTCTCTCCCATCGGTTAGAATGGATGCGATCGGAGAGGTCAAATTCCGAGAAGGCAGTATAGTCTCTGACGCCAAAGCTCGTACTCGCACCATTTAAGGGATCAAAGGTGGTGAGAGAGCTTGCTATTAACTTGAACGAGTAAGGGAAGGGAAGAAGAGTTTTCAAGCTACTTTTTATGCGTCTAGATAATTTTTCGGGATAACAGCTGGCAACACGACGAAATTAGAGTAAGCTTACAAGAGCATCTGCCTCTTCAAAGCTGCTCACAAAGTAGACTGTCGCAAACCCCTCCTTCTTGGCGTCAGGAGCCTCCAGCCTGGCGCTAAAGCTCTGAACGATTTTGTTGATTGAGCGAGCGTCCTTTGTTTTAATTGTTGGGTGGTCTTCGCGTTGCTGCACGCGACTCACGCAGTCTTGCGCCTCGGAGTTGAATACGATGAGGGCTGCATCTTTCGAGTCAACCATCGCCATCTGAATCCACAACTTGCGCTCCTCTCGAGTCACATTGCAGCGGTCCACAATCACCGTCCCGTGCTTTACCCCGCGGCCCACAGCATTTTCACAAGCACTTCGACTTCCCAAGTCATCCTGGCAAACATGCGTACAGTTTGGGTGTCTGCCCAATAAATTCTTCGCAAAAGTAGACTTTCCGGAACCTGGAAATCCCATGAGCACAATCAACTTAAATTTGAGCTTTCGCCTGCGCTCCGACTTTGAAGCCTTTGCACTTTTCCTCGCCGCAAGTGTCTTTGTCATCTTTTTGTTGAAGCTGTCGACTGCGTCTGCAGAAGCTCCACCCTGAATGAGTTCCGTGAGCTGCCGCATGGACTCTTGAGGGCTTTTGTGGTGAATGAATATTCCGCCTCGCTCCTCCCATTTGCGCTTTGTCCGATACCGATCATCTATTAAAATCCTCTTTGGCCCGCTATGGACGTTTTTGTCCCTAGTTTGACAAAGAATCACGGGCACATGATCTCCCAGGCGACGAGCACACCAGGATAATTTCTGCTTTTCAGCCCAACGAGACTCGGATTGTGGAACGCCGGATAAAATTGTTGGCTGAAAGTGTTCCAGCTCTCGCCACATGTCTTCAGCACCAGGAAGCCATTCGAGAACTCCAAAGAAGTCTTTCTGTTGTTGAATCGTCCGCCACATGGCAGACACCGGAACCTCGTCCGGGAACTTGCCAGATATGTCTTTGAATTTGCCGTCAAAGTCAGCCAGTGTACCGTCCAGATCGACAAATATTTGGAACTGCTGTTCAGAGACAGGGGCGCGTATTCCGGAGCTTGCGCCATCCAAGGTTGCATTTGGAGCCACCATACTGGCTTTCTCACACATCTGCTTCCAATTTGTCTGGGTTTGTATATGCCCTTCGCGAACGTACTTGGCGACACGCCTGTCAAATTCTTCATCAGGAAAATTCTCTGCAGCTCTCACGACGAATCCTTCCCCTCTCACCTCAGTCGACAATCTGCTGTTTAGTCGAGACTCTGCTTTCATGAGCTGGTGGAGTTGGTCGAGGTTGGAAAAGACACCGTCAAACACCACTGGCACAGTGGGAAAGCCAAGCCGGTTCGCAATTCCAACGACCTGATCCCATGCCAACCATTCTCCGGTCCCGTCACGCGCTGCAAATAGGTAGAATGGGGAACACAATTCATCGTATCTGATGCTGTGAACGGCGGCCATGTTCTCACCGAATAGTTCGACATTCTTGAGCTCGGTTTCAAAGAGCTCAGCTTCCATGGCACGAATCTGAGCGTACAATTTCTTCACATGGCCAAATGACCAGTGAGTAGCTTCATGGGAGTGCGTTCTACCAAACACTTTGCCGTCGCGGAGGCAACAGTTCCCACCGTCGAGTTTTTCAGTAACGATGATTCTCTGACCGGAGCAGAATGTTCCCTCCAAGATGGTGAAGTCGCTTTGGATACTGTCGTCATCCTGGACACAAGGACTGAATGGGAGGTGTGGCGTCGAAGGGTACTTTTCGCTCCTCGTCGAAGGGGTGCCGGGAGACTCGAATTGCCTGCGAATTTCGTTTTTAATCATAGTCTGGCTCGCCCAGTGATGCGCCTCCATGCCCTGGAGGAAATCTGACCTCACCAGTTTTGCGCGAGAATGTTGAAACGTCAAGCACTCCGCTCCGTCTAGAGGCTTCTCGTCGCATCGAATCACGATTCCTTCCATACAGCCCTCACGGTACTCGGACGGAGTCTCGTTCACGATCTGGCGCATACTTGCTTCGAAGTCTTCTTCTCGGAAATCGGGAACCTGAAGACGGCGGATGACAGAGATTCCTGTACCTGCTAGGAATTGGTCTCTGGACGCGACGGATAAGAACTTACAAGCAATGCGGTCGTACACATCAAACGCGATAAACACATCCGGCAAACGAGTGTAGTGAAGCGAGTGCTTTGCGTGCATCCATTCACCGTACAACACAAAACGCTGCCCAAGAATCTGATGCAGCGCAATCTTGTGGGTCTCAACCCATACATCAAGTCCGTGCCATTGAGTGGCCGATGCCGAGCATACGAAATGCGAACGGTTTTTGAGAACAATTTGCCAATCATCATCAATCATGATTCCCAAATTGGCACCGTCAATCTTCTCCTCGACGTAGATGTCAAAATTTGGGTTCCAAAATTGTCTCCAGTTCTCTTTGCCTAAAATCAGGTCGTCCCTCGTTGCAGCGCCAAGGTTCAGCACATGGGCTGTCCGAGGAAACTTATTGACGTTCGGGACATCAATATCTGCGCCATGCAACTGTAGATTCTCGAGTCGTTTCAGAAGAAGCTCTCGTAAAGGGAATTGCACAGGCTTCATGATTGACTCTAGAGCCTTCCGATAGAATTTACCTGGTCTCCTTTCCGAAGACGCGCCGTCACGTTTAACGAACACGTCACCCAAAAGCATCAGCGCCCGTGGTGTCTCCTTGATTGCAAGAGCGTTTTGCACCCTGAACTCGGCTTGCTCATAGTCTTTCTGTAGCGCCGCACATCGCGCAAGTTCGAGCCATACGCGATGCAGCAGGCTGTCTTCCACATGATCTGTGAAGTTGTAGTGCTTGAGAATTGCCTCATAAACTGAGACTCGGTCTGCCGCAGCAAGTCGCTTGGTAAACCTCTCCATCTGCTCCAATTGTTTGAAACTAAAGCCCTGGGGAATTTGTAGTACGTCATGCACAGTTCGACTCATGTGGTGGATATCTGCTCCTTTAAAACCTAGTGTAAGATGAAAATCTCTGCTTCCCAGGCCGAGAGATTCTCTGAATTTATGAGCAGTAGGCCACACGACCAGTACGAACCATGTGCGATGGTCTCGGTCTGAAATGCTCGCGAGCCCCAGCGACTGAATGGCATTTTCGCCTGCAATCTCTTGCTCTAGTTCTTCCAACGACCTTGTTATTTCCCTGCCATTTTCCTTCACAGATCTCATTTCGGACGCGCTTATTACTGTGATGTGATGCAGATGAGTCCCGTCTCGCTTGACCTTTGCAGCTGTGTTTTGCCCGACAACGCTACGCATCTCGTCCGTCACACAGTCCTCCACCGCCTGCCCCGTGGCCATCAGGCAGCCTTTACTAAACGACAACTTCATCGTCTTCGAAATCAACTCGAAATCAAACTCTCCACCGAATGAATACTTTGCCAAGTCGACGGATAGTTCGGACTCAAAGTCTGTGCTCGAGTGAACCCCAATTCCAATGCGGTGGTATAGTACACAATATTGCACAAGACTCACTCCTTGTTCCCGACGATTTATATAATCTGTCAATCAAATTGCAGTTCTGCTGCAGTGCAGTTGACACGACCCTGGACTCCGGACTTTAACGATGTCCTTCCTTGTATTGCATGAAAAAACAAAACCTCGTACCGGTACCGGTACTTGTACCGTGACCCCCGTCGCTTCGTTTCTTGCAAAACACAGCGGTACTGGCTGACAGTGAGTACAACAGCGTGCCGCAAAGGCTCCGACCTCATCTTGCCTTGGCCTGCATATGCCTGCATGAAGACTTGCAACTTACCGCCCTTTAGTCGACTCCCACGGCATGGGCCTCCGGTGTGTGCTCTAGCGAGGGTTTAACGGAACACCTCGGCAATGCTCCGCGTCAGGTGGTACGAGCATTATGTTGGCAAGCGATGGATTGCTTATTCTCGTTGCCAGAACTTTGCTCAACGAACGGGCGGGGCCGGCTCTTGCAAAGCGGAAACTTGCCAGAGAGCCGTCGGAGGAGGACCGTGTCACAGTGACTGTGAGAGAATTAGTCAGTGGGCAAGAGTGATCTTGATAGAATGGCGAGATGAGTTCTGAAACACTATCACGAACCCAGAGACTGCATTCTGTCGACAACTGCGGTGCTTTCTCCTCGAGACTTTGCAACTTGGGACTGCAAGCATCGAGAATCGAGAGGGAGTCATGCGTCGCGGACGAAAACGCGTCAACTGAAAGAAGAGGTCAAGACACCAATTAAGGTTTCGCGTGTTCCTCTAGTTACGAAAGTCAGAATCACGTTTTTTAAGCGGTCTACTGCACGTCTGCGTTCTCAAGAGCATGAATCAAGGGTCTCTTTTGGTATTCGCTTTTGTCGGTCATGACAGTTACCAAAACTGCGTTTCGCATACTTGTGTGTTTTATTTTTATTTTCAATTTTTTAATGTGGCTAGAACTGTAAGGTCAATGAAGAGAAGATAGTTGTCAAGGTCCCCGCAAACTATGTGGGTACATGAACGCGGCAACTTCTTGTTTCCTATGCTATAGACTTCTGGAGTCGTCGAGGAGTCGGACGCCGCATGTGGCAATCCTGCCGCATGCGCAACGAATTAAAACCAATCGTTTCAAGAGCAACGGAAAAAAAATGCACTTCCCGGCAAAGCAGCTTGACCCAAGATCGCGTGCTCGTTCAATGGACCAACGTACGAGCGCATCTCCTTCGACATCGAAGGCAGGATTAGCAAGATCGGAATTCACAAGTTGAAATTCATCTCACCTTTCCGCCACTCGAGTCTCCTCCTCCGCGCATTGCACTTCTTTACAAACGCGGAAGAACGAGCGGCTTGGGGAAGCACAAAGCAGACAGATAGACAGCGGGCAGAGAAGGAAGTAAGTTAGCAAACGCTGAGCGGGGCAATGGCGAGGAGAGGTCCCCGTGGCTCCCGCAAATACCCCGCGGACTCGCAACACATTTCAACGGCATGCGATGCGCTCACTGTCAACCCGCTCGACTTCGTTATGGCGCAATGGTCGAGACGGACTCATCGACGACGACTCCTGCTTCACATTCACTGTCAGTCAGCCCCGCATTGCCCCGCACTGTCCATCATGATTTTTTTTGACAATCAGTACTGGTACTTGCCGAGCAAACATGTTCAATTGAAGACTATGAAGCAAAAGCTTCTACGAAGCACTTACCTGTGCACTAAATTATCCCGCTTGCTGTCGACCTCCTACGCCTTCCAAGTGGTGAGACTGGTGAGACCGACCTTTGTTGTTTGCACATACATACTCGGAGTGTTGTGCGCAAGAAGGAAGAGGTGGCGAAGAAGGAAAAGAAGAAGAAGACAGTTTGCAAGGGATCTTGCAGCGAAAAAGGATTCGCATCGCGGGGTTCGAGCGCGTGGCTGTGGTCTGTGCGAAGGTTTTGATAAGGAGGTGCGCCTCGGAGGCGCATCTTGTACAGGTTGCTGGGCTAATTTGGAGATTCCCAGCAGGAGATGATGCACCCGGACAATAGTCTCTTTCGAACGGTGGACTATCACAACTATGGCGTGGAGTTCTCGCCGTTCATGGATGGGTTGCTGGCCGTGGCGTCGTGCCAGTACTTTGGGATTGTAGGGAATGGAAGGCAGTATGTGCTCCGGACGCTGCCGAACGGGACGATGCAACCTGTTCGTAGCTTTGACACGCAAGATGGGCTGTTTGATTGCTGCTGGAATGAGATGAACGAGAACCAGCTGGCTAGTGCCTGCGGGGACGGGAGCATCAAGCTGTTCGATCTCAATTCGCGGGACGACTTTCCCATCATGAATTTTCATGAGCACACTCAGGAAACTGCCTCCGTGGACTGGAATCTGGTGGCGAAGAACACCTTTTTGAGCGCCAGTTGGGATGGACAGATAAAGCTGTGGAATCCCATGATGCCAAACTCTGTCCGCACGTTTCGCGAGCACGGTGGCTCTGTATACAATGCTCGCTGGAATCCTCGAAACCCGAATCAGTTTCTTTCCTGCTCTGCGGACAACACAGTTAAAGTGTGGGACATCAACCGGCCGTCTAGCGTAAATACTATTCTGGCGCACGAGAATGAGGTACTGACACTTGATTGGAACAAGTACAACGAATTTGTTTTTGCTTCTGGATCAGTGGATCGCACAATACGTGTCTGGGATATTCGCCAACCCCATCGCCCTCTGGTGGTTCTTGCTGGTCACCAATTCGCCATTCGCAGATTGAAATATTCTCCGCACGAGGAGCATCTAATCGGATCGGTGAGCTATGACATGAGCGCCTGTTTCTGGAATACCAATCGGGAGGACTCGTTGATGCTCAGGGCAGAGCACCATTCCGAGTTCACTATGGGGATCGACTTTTCCTTGTTCCAGCCTGGCAAAGTCGCTACCTGCTCTTGGGACGAGCATGTGTGCACCTTCAATCTGCGCTCGCCGCCAGCGCCGATCCCGCCTCCGCCAAAGCGCCAATTGGCTCCTCGCTGATCCGCTCTCCCTTGGACTTGTGCACGACCTGCATCTCTCCAAACTTTCAAGAAACTCGTACCTTGCGCGACGCAGATCTAACATTGCTCGATCTACTCACGGGCGTTTTGCCGCGCTCTTGCCAGATTTAGTTTGCCTCACTCTCGGAGTGCCCTTTGGCGCCGCATTTGAACCTCTGCTCTGACACTGCAGATTCGAGCGTGCACTGTTTTGACTGCTTTGGCCAACCAACCAATCTAAATTATTCTTCTCTGTCTTCAAATTTCAGAACGTCCATCTCGCTTGAAGCCTCTGCAAGACTTTGGCATCGTTTTCGCAGCTTTGCCCTCTCCATCCAAAGCGATTCCGTGGCAAATACATGCAAATACCAAAACTTCCAACACACTGCAAGATAAAAGGCGAACGGAAACTTTCATTCGAGGAGACGATTCAGACTATTAAAGAAACTGGCCAGAGTTTCTCTAGTCTAGCAGTGGATTGCAGCTCCAGTACTCGAGTAACATAGTAACATGGCAACTTTCACTCCAAGTTCCATCACTCGCTCATTCTCGCCGTGCCACTCGCGCCGTGCGAGCTTTCACGCTTCTCTCGTTCGTTGTGCAAGCTGGAAAGTAGAATCATCCGCAGGTAAGCATGGGTCGCTGCTCCGAATGTCCTCGCGAGAGCTGCGCGCAGATGGGGCGGCTTCCGCTGTGCCTGTTGCACTCATATGCTGTCCCGTACGTGGCCCCTCAGCTACTTGTGCAACAAAAGGAAAAGAAGAAGGACAGGAAGGACTCCTCGGGACAGCAGCTGCAGCAAATGCAGCAGCGGGTTACGGACGCAGATGCATGTAAGCGGCAGCAGGTGGCGGCGCGCGATGCATTGGCGGACCTAGCGTTCGAACTGCGCGAAGACTTGGCACGGGAAGCCAAGCTCCGAGCGCCTGTCCGGGAGAGCAAACAATTTGCGCCGCCGAAAGAACGCAGCAGAGATGATGAGAGCGCGAAGCTGCAGAAAAGCGGCGGCCCCGAGAAGAAGAAACGGCCCAGGGAAACTGCCAGCGTCTCGCCAGTAATTGCGAACCCTTTCAAGCGACGGGCCAAGGATGATGACGCGCTCAGAACGCGAGAGGACGAGGAAGCGCGTTTGTTTGAGCAACAGATGCGCTTTCTCAGGGACAAACAACAGCAGCAGCAGCAACAGCAGCGCCCACCGGGCCGTGCGGACAAGACGGAGGCAAAGACGGCACTGCGAGCCGTTGCGAAGAATGCGACTGAGGAGAAATCCAGCATCGTGGTGACCAAGGTGATGGGCGACGAGCTTGAAGGGCTGGAAGGCGTGCCGGAAGAGCCGTGGAGAAAAGCTTTTGCTGAGAAGCTCGCAAGCGCGCTGATGTTGGACCGATTGGATCCTGGTGCTAGGAAGAGCGCTGGTAGAGCAGCGCTGCAGCTTGAAAAGGCCATGTTTGAAAAGGAGTGGAAGGCTGTAGGCAATACCGGGGGGGAGCCTCGCGCTGTGGACGCGTCGAATGCGTCGAGTGTGGCCCAGGCACCCAGCAACGATGTGGTGGACCTTAGCCATGAGTTTGAGGACACTGGGGACGATCCCACCATCACTTACGCGAGCTATGACGCGTCTCTGGTGGACAAGCTGCGGAGAAAGGCTGGGGGCTCATCCTCCAGCAGCAATCCCGAACAAATTCGACGGACAGCATACAACACCCGGGGCCGCTCGTTGCTGAGGAACTTGCGGCATAGGGAGAATACTGCGCTGCGTCAAAAGATCGTCGCAGGGAAGCTCGACGCCGAGGGTGTGGTGAATGCTCCGCCAGAAGCCCTTCAAAATCCGACATCTGCGCTGGCTTGGGAAAACACGAAGAGCTCCCTCTTTCGGCAGCACATGGTAGAGGATGTCGAAGACGCCCTTGCGCAGCGCACAGTTGTAGATACATTAGTTTGCCCACGTTGCGGCAATCGCAAGCAGAACATCATTTATACGATGGCCATGCACCACGAATCTTCCAAAGCGGAGATCTGGGGAAACAAGGAGGATCGAAACGAAGGCAAGGAGCGATTTCAGTGCGGCGAGTGCAGGTTTTACTGGGGCGCTCGTTGAATTCGTTGAATTCTTTTTTTCCAAGTGCAAATTAATGAGATAGGAAATCTGTAAAAACGAAATACACTATATTGTTGGGTTCATGGCAAGCGAATCTATGCACTTCTGTACGTTGCCACTCAGATAACCCTCTCCTCAGCCAACCGCTCTGAGCGATTTCATTTCATCTTTGTCCTCCATTTGATAAGTAATTTGCGAAATTTGGAAGCGCTTCCTGTGGAATAGAATAGAAATGGAAACTGGGTGACAACGGGAAGGGGCTCCAGAACATGGAGGGCAATTCGCTGCAATACAACCCGCAAATAAGAAACGCTGCACAATACACTGAAGAATGGACACGAGATACCGCGGCACTACACACTAGAAAGAAACAGGAGCGCAAGAACCTGTAGGTCGCCTCTACATCGCAACTCTCAAACCGAATTCGGCCAGGATCGCCAATTTACCCATCTAGAACGTCCATTAATACGGCAATATCATCCAACGTCATGTCAGATTCTGCCTTGAGTAGAATGTCACGCGCAGCAGCGTAACGCGGATCGTTCATGATACCGTGACCCCCAAAGCGCCCTGTGGAGTCGAAAATAGCGCTCTCTCCAATGCCACATTCGTCCAACGCAGAGCGGTTTTGCTCAACCCACAACATGTAGCGCAAAGACTGTTCTGGGGTAAGAATGTCCATAAGGGCGCGGGTGTGGGTCTCAACCGTTTTTGCTCTGGTCGAAAGGTTGCTCCGCAGCTTGGCCAAATATTTTACACAGACGCTCAACCGCTGCCGCTCCTCCTTGGAGTTGCTGTCACTTTGCTTGTACTTGACCTTGAGCTTATCCTGTTGGTCGAGGGAAAGACCAAGCTCGGTCGACACCAGGCCCCACAGCCCGGAATCCGCACGCTTCCCAGTGACGGGATCGACTGGCCGCTCCTCGAAGAATGACTCGTTTTGATTCATCATCCACAACATGAATTTTGTGTACGGAGGGAGCAGCAGGTTAAGAATGTGTTTATAGTGGTGGTCCAGAAGAGAGAGGCGCTCCTTTGACCCCGGCCCAGCCTCCTCCAATATGCTGAGAAGATGGTCTTTAAGCGCGGCAGGATGCAAGCCCGACACAGCTCTCTTAGACAGATCGTCTAAAAGCTGTCTTCTACGTTCGTGCATTGCTCGATTCGCATATTCCAGATGGTCGCGGCGCAACTCATCCAGCTCGCTGGCAAGCTGAGACACTCGTTCTTCCAAAAGCTCGAGGTGTTCCTTCTTCCTCCTGCGACTCTGTCGTGCAGACTCGCGGTTGCGCGCAAGACGACGCTGCCGCTTCTCCTCAGTTTCCTCGACACCCATGCCCAAATCACCGGCTTCAGTTTTCATGACTATCGAACTAGCAGAAGTCGGGCTTTGCTTTGCAGTCGCACGGCCATTTGAGCCTACTGGGTCCGAAGTACTTGCACCAGCGTTCGTTCGGGCGCCGCCACGTCCAGGCACTGGCCTCTCGTCTACAGCCTCAGCCTTGATACCCTTTGCATGCGAGGGACTGCTCTTGGAGGAGCTTCTTGATGGTGGTGCTCTGACTTCGGGGGCACCAGGTGGTGGCACTGGTGCCACCACACTGCCTGAACTGTGCCCAGCGGGCCCTCGGGGGTCATACTGCATCTGCTGCATGTTGGGAGGCGGGCCCTGCCAATAGTTGTTCGCTGCCTGCGGCGGCAGCACGCCGTAAGGGTGTTGCGAGACCTGTTGAGGAGGCGGCTGTTGTTGTTGGGCCACAGGCTGCATACCCATGCCAGGGTGATATCCACCTCTAGGCGGCCCGGGCATGGGCTGCCCGTAGAGCTGCTGCTCGTGGGATTGCGAAGGCGGCATTTGGTGCCCCTGGGGCCCACCAGCATACATTCCATGCATCCCTGCGTGACCCGAAGCACCGTCCTGCCCCGCTCCATAATCCTTTCTACCCCCGTCATCCCTCAGCAGCGACTCCATCCCGCTATTAACTTCGTCCAAGTGCGGGATCGGCGACTTGAGCTCCAAATCCAATCCGGCACCACCCTCGCTTCCGAGAAAGTAATCTAACAGGTCATCGTCGCCGTCTATCAGCAGATCGCTGTCGAGCCCGATGTCTCCGCTCCCACTCATCCTCGCAATCGCAATTGAAATTGAAATTGAAATCTCCCGCCTGCAGCCGATCAAACCACCAAGCCACCAAGACACCGACCAAGCGCACCAGGCGCAGAGTATTCAGTATTCAGTATTCAGGAATCAGCGCACAAACGCCAAGTCCCGGCAACTCTCAATCTCTCAATCTGAGATTCTCAATCTGAGCTCTCTCTTTCTCTTTCTGCCCCGCACACAGCAGCCAAATGTCTGATTTCTGAGTAATCAACTCTGGTCTCTTTTTATATATAGTTCGTCAATCGACCAACTTATAAAAAAGTCGCCTTAGGTTGCGTCGCCGACGTCTCTGTTCTATCTCTCGCTCTCTCGCTCTCTCCCGCAACACCCCGGGTTAGGTTAGGTTAGGTTAATTTGGTGCTAGCAAGGCCTCTAGCTGAGCGGCTAGTCGCGGTTACCTCCGAGGACGTGCGCGCCGTGTGTCCGTGTATCTGCCAGTAGTACTCGGACTGTGGCCAGTAAGACATGGTAAGNTGCCAGTGGGATCAATCAAGGCCGCATAGACTCAGCTGGCGTCATCAATTAATAATCAATTACGGATGGTCATCAAACGGCTGACGTCGTGTTTGGCAGCCACTCTGTGAAAATAGGAAGAGAACGATCGTTACTCTGCCGTTACACAGTATTCAGTCTAAGAAATCTTCACTACTCCTATTGAACGGAGTAGTGCATGCTCATGGTGGCACTTAGAAGTCACCACCCAGACTCAACACCAGCCACACCAGCTCCCATTAGCAAGCGAGAGGTGGGTGAATGGTAAAACCAAAACAATTCTGCAATTCGGGGAATTCGGGGATTGGGAACTGGAATTTGGACTTTTGGAAGAGGTTCTCTTGTCAGTCTTCATCTTCTTCTATCTCAATCAATCAACAACAAAACAAAACAAAACAATAGACAACAAAACAGGACAAAAATGTTAATTGCCTACTGTGTAGTACTAGTACCAGTACATACAAGTCACGATCAACCGACAAGATAATAAGTTCATAGTGAGGCACACCAGTATCGATTGGGACCACTGGGACCCTCACGACGCATAAGCTAAGAGGGGAAGAATGGAGAGTGTATGTGAAAGCTTGGACTGACAACGAAGCAAAGAGAGAGAGAGAGAGAGAGAAGTACAGGCCTCGCTGCGCCTCACGTGATAGCCACAGTGTGCACACAGGCACCACTTCCTTGCCCACAATCCACATCTCGCTCCGTATTGCCGGGCCAGAGCACGCCAGAGCCCTCCTTCCTTTACAGTAGTAGCCTTGCACACACCGCACGGAGAAAGAGGCATACGACCGTTCTGGAGAGTGCAACGAACTTGAGACACTTGGGCTTGCAGCTTTGCAAAGTGAGCAAGTGAACAAGTGAGCCAGTTCATCAACGAGACGACGAGACGACGCCGGACTTGCGAGCCCGAGAGTTGGGTCGCAACTTGGCGTTTCTTTTGTGAAAGTCGTCGCCGTTGTTGCAGGGACCGCTCGCGCGAACCTGACTGGTTGCCGTTTGTGCACGTCGTCCCCTGTGTTGTCGAAAGACAGGAAGAACGAAAAGGAGGAAGGAAGGCCGGGCAGCTAGAGTGGAGCAAGGAAGGTAAGGAAGATGTCTTCGCGCACCTGTGCTAACATACCGAATTTTTTTTCGACTGAGTGCGCCAAGCCGGAAAATGGTTATTTTCAGTGCCCTGCATTTGTGATGAATGTTTGCCAGATACCAGTGTCCGAAGCGCAGGAGGCGTGTAACGATGGTTCTGAGACAGAGTTCTTCAGCCACTTCCCGTGCTACTGCGATGATCGGTGCTTGAGCAAGTGGGGTGCCTCTGTATCGTTCGGCATCATCGCTGGAACTTTACTGATTGGCCTCACGTGTGTCTTCGCCCGCGCGATTCGTCCTCCCGCAAAATTTGCCGAGGTCGAGCGCAGGCTCTCGATATCTAAAGAAGACAAGCCCGAGGAACGCGTCAGCAATTGTAGCATTGCATCCTTTAAGTGGATTCCGTTCACGGTCAGTGTGGTCGTCTCGGTGTGGTTCATTGTCTCCACTGTGATTGTAATCGTGAAAAACGGTGATGCCAATGTATCCACTTTCGAGATGACTTACATGTTCATCTCGACAATGTTCATGACCTTTTGGTTGTTCTCCAACTTTTGCCTCATTCTGAATGGTGCGCGCGGGCTGTTTTACCTCAACAAGGAATTGAAGAAAACGGAACCCGTGCAGCACACTGGAACAGTGGAGCATATTGTAGTACTTCCAAACTACAAGGAGGACATGGACATGATGCGAGGAACCATTGACCGTCTTCGGGACCAGTCCTTCATGGACGTCAAGAATAAAGTCACTCTTGTACTTGCGATGGAGCAAGGCGAAGAAGGACACCTTGAGAAAGGTCAAACCCTTCGCGACGAGTATATTGCTGACTTTAAGGACGTCATCGTGACCTGCCACCCTCGTCTTCCGAACGAGCAACCCGGCAAGTCTAGCAACATGAAGTGGGCGTACTCATGCATCCGAAGATTCGCAAAGTACTCTAAGAAGTCTGAGAATCCGGACAGCGGCATGCTTCCTTTTGACGAGGACGTAAAAGATCTTGAGCATTCGGAGGAGGTAAGTCCCCTTCTCTCTGAGAGTGACCAAGAGTATATGAAGCACGCTGACATTGAAAATAAGACCGTGGCGAGCCCTGGCTATTCGTTTGATGCAGACAACACAGTCATCACTTTGATGGACGCAGATGCCCTCTCGCACTTGCGGTTCCTCGCCACCTTATCTGCCGCTTTCGAGAACGAGGATGGCCCACATCGCCATCTCAGATTCTGGCAATGCCCAATCGCATTCTACGAAAACTTGGATGAGCTCGACTTCCTCAATCGCGCAAGCGCCATTATCATGGCTTTTAACGAGTTGGCCAACACCGGTGTCATTGATCTTGGCTTGATGGGAGCAAACCCGCGTTTTCCTGTAAATACCTACAGCATGAGCTGGAGGCTGTTTCATCTCATGGAGGGCGGAGACAATTTTGTTGTTTCGGATGAGGTGCACAACTTTGTGAAGGCCTTTCACTTGACCAAAGGACTGGTGCGTCTGGACCCAATCTACTTGCCGATTAGTGTTTACTCCGTGACCAGCGATGACTTTCTCAAAGGGTTCTTTGCGCGGTTTCAGCAGATTAAAAGGTGGCTTTACGGCAACTCATTTGAATTTTCATTTTGGTGCGGCAAATACGTCGGCTGCTCTCAAAACAAAGGCTGGAACGTATCGGTTCTGGACACCGCTCCGATCATGTGGCGTCTATTCATCTACTCTTCCATCAACCTTATCCAGCCTCTTTTCTTTTGCGTATACGGTCTGTCGTGGGCATTTTACTTGGCCACGCCATACTTTCAAACGTTGATGACGACTTTTGTTACGTTGATCATGACTACTTTCATGATTATCAACGTATCCATTTTCGTCATGCACTGGAAGTTGATCTCCATTCTCAAGGTAAACAAAATTAGAGAATGGCCTCTGTGGAAAAAGGTGATAGTGACCTGCTTTGATGCTGTTATCGGAGTCGGGGCCACCACTGTATTTTACGTATACGCAGCTGGACTCGCCGCCAATGGGCAATTGCTGTTCACGAGTGGGTTCAGCTGGGGGACGGAGGGCCGTGCACAGCGCCAGGAGAAGCAAGCAGCGAATGCCCTGGCTTCACAAGAGAGGTATCGCAGCAAAGCCACCTTACTGCACGCGTCCTCCATTCTCAGCAACACTTCCAGTCGCTTTGAAAGTGCGCCAATCATGGGAGGATTTACCAAGGACGAGAATGTCCACTCCCTTGCCTCGTCAAGTGCAGGACCGTCTTTGTTCAACGCACAAATCAACGCTGTAGAAACCGAGAGCGAGCAATCCATCGAGAAAGGTGACAGCTCGGTTCCTCAGACCAGCATAACTCAAACCTAACTGTCCTTTTGAGAAATGTGATCCTCTCGGAATCGGACATACAAAAGATAATGTTACAAAATCAACTTTTCCTTCTCAACGTGCATGGTCTGCTTCCAAGAAGCATCTCCAACCCAACCTATGCCTGAACCAAAGCTGAATCCTTTTACTACTCCTGGAGAACTCTCCAAGCATGTTCGAAGAAACTATAACGTTGCTCACAGTCTGTTCAATCAATCTCACGGCAGACGACAATAACAACTACAATTCGGAAAGTTCTTTGGATTTGGATTTCGCGGGCATGGGCATGGCACATTAGTCTTGCGGTCCCCAACCAAAAAGAAAGGCACGAAGAAAAGGAAATGTCTACTCGAGTACCAGTCACCGACCGCGCGGGTAGGAAGTGCTGTTGCCTTGAGACGAAGACTATCGTTGCAGGCTATTTGAGTGCCAGCTACTCGAGTACCGGCATCACCAATAAGATCCACGAGTGTCATGTTCAAGGAACGAAGATTGCCGTCCTAGGAAAAGGAAAAGAGCAAAGGCACTTGGCACTCTTGGCACAGTCGGGAATCTGTCCAGCCAGTTTGGAGCTCGCAAACTTATTCTTGCCGCGGATGCTGGCGTGCTCGATTTGAGTAACTGGTAATTTTTGTGAGCTCCGGCTTCAGCGCTCAGCACTCAGCACTCTGAACTCTGCACTCTTCGTTCTGTTGTCTGTTGTCTGCGCCAAAAGGGGCCGGGGAGACATGCTGTCCGAAGGCGTGGACGAGAGCTCGCTCCTGGCGAATGTAGAAAGCGCGGGCGAGGAGAGAGTGAGTGCAAGAAGACGCAAGTCATTGGGGGCTCAGAAGACTGCGTTCGACCTGGTGGATCACTTTAGTTTGCGGAGAAGCGTATTTAGGTACAAAGACAAGGTCGTGCTTAATGGCGTCAGGCACCAGCTCATATTTGAGCTCGAAGAGAATGATGAGGTGGAGGGAGACGGTGACAAAGATCGCCGTGTGCTGATTTCGGTGCGCAGGGCGTCCGTCTATGGCGGGGGGATCTTCATGCTCAAGTTTTTGTATTCTTATGTTGCCATGTTTATGTTTGGAGTTGCGGCCGTGTTTTCTGTCCTGGTTTTCTTGCATTACGGTGTCGGAGTTGTACTTGTTGGGCTGAGAAACGATAATAACATCGATCAAAAGGTGTACACTTTACTCTCCCTTATCGCGCTCCCGAGCTTCGTCAATACCCTCTCTGTTCTCATCACGTTTTGCGTCGGCTTTCTTGTAGATATCTGGAACGATTTTGAATTCATCAACAGTGCCTCAGCGATAAACCCCGTCGTGCGCGACTGGATACAGGTCACTTGCGCAGCCCTTGTTCCAATTGCCACCTTTGGCATAAGCTATTTGGCCGGGGCAGCTTCACCGCTTTCGAATACTCTGCTCGCGGCTCTTTTCTCCATGTTGGGACTCTTTGCGTTTTGTGTCTTGTACACCCTAGCCCTGGAAGTTTACAGTTCGGTGCGCATTATCAAGTCTTTATTGCCTCGTATAAAGTCCACCGGCGGAGCGCTGTGGCAACTAGTACTTATCCGAGTGCGGTATGCTTTCGCTCTTTACGAAACCCCCAAGGTGAACCAGGAATGGATAAACAATCTTGCTGCAGGGGAAGATCCCGAGTCAGCCTTGCAAATGAGGCTCGATCTGGAAAATAAGCTGGGATGCTTCAAGAGTCTCTTTTACGAGAATATCCCCGTTCGCCGTATGTACAGTCTTGAGAATGTTTTACAGCCTCGGCCAATCATGTCGCGACAAGAAGGATCCATCTTGTTTTTATGTTGCATGACACAGTCGAGGTTTTTGGGCACTATACCACAGAGCGCAATGTACAGCTCTCTAGCTTGCACTGCTGTGACTCTCCTGCTCCTCTGGCTCGTATTTGTTGGGTATCTCGTATACTCTAGCTTTATTCCCACCAGCACAGTGGTTGGCCTCTCGTGTGCTTCCTTTGCAGTCATAGCGTTTATCTTTTGGAGAACCTACAAAGATGTCGCTCGATTTAGAAAAACAAACAAGGCCGTGGCAAGTCACTTGCGCAATCTTCGCAGCTCGAGAGATGCAAACGAAGTGGGGTCGAGCCAAAGTGGCAATGATGATGACTTGAACGACCGGGATGGCGCTTCCGAACCCTCTGTTGATACCCCAACGCAATTGGATCTCAGTATATACAACGAGGCAAGCACGATTACGTCCCGCAAGTACATTTATGCACTTCCAAGGTTGCCAGGTGCTCTAATATTGGTGACAGGTAAGTTTTTATGGCTAAACACTTGCTTTCGGACGGGTTGCCTGATGAGTTCTCCCTCTTCCTTTTGATCGCTTGAAGTGAGCGTTTTCCTCCGCGTGTTTGTTCCTGCGGTCGCATTTCTCCTCCTGGAAGTGCAAGGTTATGCGGCGTTCTTTCTTGTGTGTTGCATCATAAATGCTACACGTTCCTTCTTCAACGTTCCGCTTCTCCTTCGGATATACGGCGCTGAGGCGTTGGAATCCCTTGAACTTCCGTTTTTAGATGAGTTCATCGAGGAAAACGTTCAGTCTGAGGAGGATGTTCACGATCTGGAGCGTACAAATGCCACATTGGAGGCCGAGGGCGGTTCGAGAAACAATGGTCAGCATTATTCAGGGGCGCTCGGAACCTTGTGGAGCCCCGTGCGGCAAGCCGGTGCAGCCAAGTCTGGAGCCGGAGGTCGACGAATCTACCTGCTCCTTACTCGTATGACGCGACTAGCGATTCGCAAGTTGTTCCTGTATGTTTTTGGAATGTGTGCCATCGTACTCGTGGGGCTGGTGGCAATCTCCATTGACATTGACACAACGCACAGTAACTATGCTGGCCCCACTCTTATCGGAAGTGCTTCAAACCTGACTCATCGGGTTTATAGAAAGAGTAAAATGGAAATTGGCTTCCAGTATCCAATTTGCGATTTGATGAAGGATGATATCGTGATTGGGTCTAGAGGTGAGGATATAACACAATTGAGCACTATGGATTTGGCGTTTCTCTCGGACCTTGCTTACTCGGACCAGCTGCACACGCAAGAGGTTGTGAATGAGTGGTTTGGGGATCAAACAGCAATTTACATAAACTCTACGATGTACCCTGAGATCGCGTCGCCGAGACGAAGTTCGGTCGTATTTAAGGTTTTTAAGTTTGTGAAGGCACACGCCAGTGGGAAGAAGAAAGATCTCTTTGTCGTGAGCATTAGAGGTACAATCAACACCCTTGATCTACTGAGTGACATGCAGCTATGGTTCCCGGCGATGCTGTTCCAGATTCTTCGTTCTGTGTTGCCGGTGGGGTCCATTTGGGATCCAATCATCCCGCAGCTGATAAAATTTATGAATCTTCTGGACACTACCCAGAGGATTGGCAACGAGGTGACCTTCGAAAGTGACGTGCACACGTTTGTGGAATCTTTGAGGAATAAGAACCCAAAGGCACATATTTTGCTCACAGGACACTCGCTTGGAGGTGGGCTGGCGCTTATTACCGGGAGCTCACTGAAAGTTCCAGCGATCTCATTCTCTGCGCCAAATGCAGCACTCTCACACCTGAAATTTAATACGCTCCAGGCCAATTTGGACAAATTCACAGTCAATGTCATGCCACGCGATGATCCGGTGCCGCACATCGACAAGCACGCGTTGCTGACTGAGTCGATCCTGTGCCGAACTGAAAAGGGCGAAGCCATTGGGAAGTGCCATGAGATTACCCGCACGGCTTGTGAGCTAGAGTATGTTTGCGGGTCCGGAGAACGGCCTCCGCTCGCGATCTGCAACTCTACTTACAAGTATCCAGATCCGACCCCAGTCAAGTAGTGCTGGCTGCGAATGTCCGCAAGAGTAAAGAAGCCAATCAATCAAGTAAGAGAAGAAACACAGGAGGGCTTTTAAAAATTTCATCATCTTGATCAAAACATACAAGTTACGCACAATGCATCGAGGATGCTCAAATAATACAATTGCTCCATTCTCCGCCTGGCCTACTAAACACAATACAGCTGCTCGCGAAGAGACCGAACGTTGACAGCATGCGAGCCTTGACCAGCAGCAATCATCTGAAACTTGCGCCCGTCCACTCTCCCAAGAAGCGTAGGAATTTTGCAAATGTTCCAGTCGTCTACCTTTGCGCTCCGTGTTAGTCTGCCATCTTTGTACGCGCGTATCATGTCACGATATGCAAAGAGAACCAATCCAGGCACGACGAGAGTGCAGCCTGCAGCGAGGAGTTCAACGCCAAATTTTATTTGTCGAAACGAATTGTTGCGCTGAGCTATCGAGTGTTGGCTAATGGACAGAAAAAACAATCCAACGCCCAACATCACTTTGTATAATCCGCGAAACAACCCTTCAAATGCTGCGAGAGGCCCTTCGATGCATAGAACGTGAAACAAGCTGCTCCATACGTAGAAACGAACCGCTTCTTCTGCATCCTTTTCTGAAACAATCCGGTCTGGGTCGTCATCATCATCATCTTCGTCAATATCATCCAGTTCTCCGTCATTCTCGTCATCTTCTTCGTCATCCGCTTGCGGCATTCCCGCGTTTGCATTCTGTACAGAAAACGGACGGATCGCGGTCATTCTGCGATCGGATGTCACGGCGCTTGGCATTCTTCTCAGCTGTACCTTGCCGCTCCGTACAGGCTTGTTCCACTGCGCTTCTCCAGTCAAGTGATTAAAATAATACGGATACCCGCTCGCCTCGTCCTTGTACACCGCCCATCCTTCCCCTAAATCATTCTGAATCATCGTCAAATTCTCTTCCCCGTCGTCGTCGTCGTCGTCGTCGTCGTCGTCGTCGTCATCCTCCTCATCATCATCACTATCCTCCTCATCGCTGGACTCCTCCTCATCGCTGGACTCTTCTTCATCGTCGAAAGACTCTTCCTCCAGCATGACCTCTTCCTCATGACGGCCCTGCCCTCGCGCACGCCCATATCCCGTGTCCAGCATGTTTGCCTCAAAACACTGACCCCTGACCCCTGACCCCTGAACCGTCTTCTGTTGCAGCTGGCAAAAAGAAATGGCCAAGTCTTTGCCGCAAAGACGACGTCTGTCTTACTTTCCAGCTCCTTCACCGAGCGTCCTCGTTCAACCTGTTCCAACTTTTACTTTCTCTTTCTTTGACTCGGAATGAATGAATGAATGAACGAATGCATTGAACGACTAATTTTTTCCAAGTGTCTTTTCGATGTTTTCGATGCGGAAAGAAAATACATAGAACTATGCAGTCACCGTCTTAACAATAGTAACGGAATGTGGGTTAGTCCATGTTAGTCCAAGTGGTTCGAGTGTTCGAGTAGGTGAGGAGTACAAAAGAAAGAAAGGCGTAAGCGAGGATTCGAGATGTGGAATCCACGGTTGGGCTGATATGTTAAAATACGGGAGGCAAGGTTGTTGCGCTTGGCGGCCAACAGAGCGTGAATGTGAGAAGCGTACTCGCGCACGGTGTGTTGGAACAGTTGGTTGGAACGCGGGGACGGCCTTACAGTCGCGGTCGAGATCGCTCTTGCGCGGATAGTGTATGACTCGGCGGCCTGTTAAGGGTCAGTGTGTCAGTGTGTCAGTGTGGAGGAGATCGTGAGCTTGGTTTTGAAATAGACAGGATTTCACTCAAGGGGTCCACATTTCGCTGGTTTTGCTATTGGAGAAGACGGGATTGCGAGCAAGAGAGCGCTGAATCGCGGAGATAGTGAGCGTCGAAAGGGATTTTGGGAGCTCTTGTGTTAATGCTTATGCGCTCAAGCTCAAAAGCTCGGACATCTGGCTAAGCTTGGAGAGCGCGGTGGTTGCATTGGTGGTCGTGGTTGGAGCAAATGAATGCGAAAGGGCAGGTCGATCTAAAGCCGCCGCCGTTTGCGTGCAGGGGCAGGCAGTTCCATCTGCGAGAGCCCGAGCTTGATGCCGCGAAGAGAGCGATGATCAAGTCGGCGATTCACAAACGCATGATCGGAAGGGTGGTGAGCTTGGTTAGAGAGCGGAACACGGCGTGTGCGGAAAAGAAGCGCATGCTTACCCTGGAGAAGTCCAAGCTGGTTATGGAGCGGCAAGAGATTGATCTGGTGTCTCGGATCCGAAGTCTTGAACAGCAGCAGGACACGCTGGAAATGTTGCTCCAACAAATTGACAGGAAATCAAGTGAATCTCCGGATGAGGAAGAGAAGCCACAGGAAGAGAAAAACGGGGTTGAATCTGGTCACAAAGGCGAGATTGTTGACAGAAAGAGAAAGGCAGATGAGATGGGCGAAGGCGCACCAATTGAGGATAAAAAGTTGAGGAGTGAATAGGCTTTTCTGAAACACTTTAAGTGTGTTGATAAATGGTGTGTGTCGTGACGTTGCCTTGGCTTCACAGCTTAGGATTGTCGGTACGGGGCGATTTTTTTGGCTCGTCTGACGGACGGGGCGTCGTTCTCTATTTAGCAAGTCAGGTGTTCAACTTGCCTCGATCAGCAGCAGGAAGAGGGTTTTAATTCGTCCCTGAACCCTTTACATTAATCTCGTTATCCGACCTGAAAAAGCGATGCGGAATGCTTCTGAAACTTTTGGCAGTTCATTGTACATTAAATCGGCGCTGACAATGGCGATGAAGCGGCACGTGACCACGTCCACGCTCCACATGCCTAGTAAGACATATGAAATATACCATAAAAGTTTCAACTTGACTGACTGTGAGTACTGTTCCAAACGCAGAGAGAACTTGCGTGGCGGTGAACTTCGCCGACAGCCCCACGCCCCAGTGCCAATCGTAGACAAGGTGTCCCGTCCCTGAACTACCCTCCTTTGCCAAAATCCCAGCTCATCTCGGGTTTTTGGTCAACCCCCTTGCCGTTTCGCCCAATGTTTCGGGACCAAAAGTTGACCAGGGAAT
Source organism: Parietichytrium sp. I65-24A (assembly GCA_012862575.1). Lineage (NCBI taxonomy): Eukaryota > Bigyra > Thraustochytrida > Thraustochytriidae > Parietichytrium > Parietichytrium sp. I65-24A. The sequence goes on from BLSF01000007.1 coordinate 490,475, forward strand.
CGGGTCCTACACAGTTTTCTATGTTTTATTCTGCAAGTCGTGCACAACTCCCCAGTTGTTACTTGCTCTGTCATTCTACGTGCTATCTTGGCGAAGACGAAGAAGACAATCTATCTTCTTCCCGTTCCCAGACACCTTGCTACTCGATCGATGCTCATTCTGCCCCGCCATGGCCAATACCACGTCCTAGCCAGAGTTTCCAGAGTCAAAAGAAAGAACTAACACAGTCACGCAAAAGGGTGAAATGAATTCACAGTCAAGTCTCGCTCCTCCTCGCATTGTAACTTTTCTGTCAATTCCACCTTTAGCTGCCGATGAATAGAGAGAAGAGAGAGAGAGTTTCCATGACGCTGAAGCGTGCCAATTGCCTAAGCATGATCGCAGGTATTTGCGTGTCTTATGCAATGCCTGAATGAGGCTGAAAGACTGTGACGCATCGAAACGACTTTCTCTTGCGATCCCGGATAGTTTTCTTTCATCCTTTTCATTCATGAACAATCAATTCAAGTAAAAGAAAAAAGCCAGGAAGAGAAGGAGGTGGCATCGAGAAGTTGAAGCACGTGCCACGGGGTACTGAGTACCGGTCACAGTCTGAGGAGAAGGGTGAAGTGTAGATGTTATACCCAAAGCCTGAGGGTAGACTGGAGAAAGGCTTTGGACCGTCAACTGGGGCTTTTTTTCCAGCTGTTGTGAGAAGCTTTTTGTTACGTCAGCCAGCGCTCACACTGGCAGGTGTTCAAGGGCTTTGAATTGTAGATTTTTAAATTTCAATTTCGCAGTTAGATACTCTTTTGATTCGCGTTGGCGCAGACACAGAGTGCGTGTATCAGATATATTCGCAGAAGCAGTAGATTGACTTGAAGGGGGGTGGCCATGGGTGGCCAGCCAAATGTCTTCCGGACCAATTTTGCGAGACGACATTTGGACTAGTCCTTGCCAAACCAGCTGAGTGAATAGAGTGAGGGCCCCCAAAAGCGCGACAAATCATTGAATTCTAAATTTTACTCTCTTGTTCGAAGTCTCACTCTACGAGGGCGCAAGATTACAACGTTTATGTTTACATACTTGCAGATGTTTGGCCTGAAAAGCTCGTAAAATCTCCCTTTTCCACCGGGATTGCGCCGTACACAAGCGACAGTCGCTCACAATCTCCTCGCGCTCTCGACCGTCGGCCATCACGTAGCGCTCGCAGTCAGTGTAATTGGCTTCCCCGACACACACAGGGTAACGTTTGCTATTCCACTGTCAGTCAGTCAACAAGATGATACTGTAGTATTGTAGTGAAGCATGGACACCCCTTTCGCCGACTCTATTTTTATGTTATTTGCCGTAAGCTTATCCTCCCGAATGCCCTTTGGGCTAGAGAGAGAGAGAGAGAGAGAAGGGACAGGGGAGATTATCCAATCCAATTCCAATGCGTATACGTCCTTCCAATTTTAATGATTCCAATTGCCCAAATTGCTCAAATTGCCCAAATTGCCGATGTTGGGAATACTAGTACTGACTGTGAGAATGCGGCCAAGCTCTCTCTCTCTCTCTTCCGAACAGAAAAAAAGATCAAAATTTCTCACCACAGACCGCGAGAGAAAATGTGACAAAATAAAGATCATGTTTGGCTTCGCTCCTGAATAACTCTGTCGACATTGGTATTAGCCCAGAAGAAGAGCGACACGAGTTTTTTTGTATACAACAAGTGCGAGAGCCCGCGAGACAGCCGTCGATCTAAAGGGATCTTTTGGATCGAGTTTGCCGGATGGATGCGTGCGCATGCTTTGTTTTTCAATCTGTTCCCACACTGACGGCTATTTGTGAAGAGGATGTCAGCGATGGAAATCAAACCGAAAGCTTTTCGATACGCCAGCGCGAGAGCATATTCAGGGCATGGACTCGATAGTCACTGCGACTTTTGCGAGGAGAAACGGTGGCACCGGTACTTGTACTCACAGTAGGCATCCGGGATCAAGTCCCTGGGCCATGGCATTGCCAGGTGTCGTCGCGCGAGCTTCAGTGGACATTGACAGTGAAATATCTCCGCTCTTGAGCTCGTTTTAATTCTGTCAGGTGAAAGCCGTTGATATCCGAGCCGCCGCCGCGAAAGGCAGGCACAGTGGCAAGCAAATAAATTGCCAGAGCTGAGTTGGGGCATCCAAAACATAGGTAGACATTTTTTATTACTTAGGTCGCCCTCTCTCTCTTTCCTGCGACGACAAAGTGCAAAGAGAAGCCAACAAACAATCCACTGACCAAATGCGAGCGTTACCTCGACGCGGAGGGACCAACTCACACATCATCAAACGGGCTTTTGAACAACACTGGCATATTGGCAACGGAGTCCAACTTGAACACACACACACACACGAACATGCACACACTTTCCTCAGACCCGGACACCCCCAGACCGCGACTGCCGTGGACTAGCGCTGGCATATGGCACATCGAATATGCACACAGTGCTTTCTTTCCCCCATGAGATCCATGAGATTTATTTCTCCCCGTTTTCTCCTGCTACTCGAGTGCTGAGCACCCGTACCTCAACGCTAAGCAGCTTTGCACCCGCGAGCGACGGGCGTAGGTAGCCTCAACGCGTGGAAATCCGCGAGAAAAGAAACAGAGAAAACGCCCAAACGACATGCCGTGAGAAGTATCTTGTCCAGAGCGCAAGCATTGCCAAAAGCTTGGCTGATCGTCACAGGATGCGGATGTGAATGCCACCACGAACGACTCTGGGCAGACTTGCATTGACTGTGAATTTAGACTTTAGATTGAAGATGCTGACAGGTCTCGCCCCGTTTTGGCTAGCTAACTAGCTCTGCTTTCGCACGAGCTTTGGTGAGAAATTCTGTGTGGATTCGCGTGCCCAGAGCGTTGCTGTTCAGTGTCAATTCGCCCTTCTCGTATACTCTCGTTACTAGCTCGAACTTAAAAGAATATACCATGCCAGTACAGGTACCCAGCAAGACCCATGCAACAGCGTGATTTACGTTTACTCAGCAGTAGTGGCGGTATCGGCACAGTAACGGCAGGCTAGATTTTGATGCGTTTTGTTCGTGTCCAGGAATACGGTAAGCCACATTTCAAATTCACAGTCAATGCACATTTCACACAAGTCCTTCATCTCTTTCATAGCGTTCGAAAGCTCCAGAGGCTGCAGCATACATCCATGATTTACCGAACTTGGATGGCAGATGGCACGTGGAGCGCAGCCTGCACAACTAGAAAGACTGTGAAAACTGTGAAAACAAGAAATTGAAAGAATGAAAGATGCCATCGTTTCGTTTCGCTGGCCAAAGTAGCACTCACTCAGCAAGAACGTTATTACTCACCACCTAGAGGATAGTAGTACGCTCGCAGGACACCCAGCCTTAATTTTTTGCTAAAATCAGCTAACCCAACTCCCTTTCATGTCCCTTCGGACGAGCCCAAAAGTTGACGATCCATCTTTTTATCACCGCTTTCGTAGCGATACTATTAATAGTAGTCACATTCCACACTCGCCACAGTTCGTTGCTTACTTCTTGGCAGCGTAAACTATAGCCCAGTTGGCCTATCTACAGGGGGAGTGGAAGAGTTATTAAAGTTAATCCAGGATCATGATGGAGGGTTGGTGAGCGAACAACAGTTTACAGGAAGTTATTTCGATTTGATTCTAAAATTGTAAAATTGTGGAGGAAAAATAAAAAGAAGATCTGAAATTTCTGTTGGCTGGTGTTTTGTAAAGTTGAAAACGTATATTCTATTCCAATTTTTAAAAATATTTGCTTGCGGCGCAAAGAAAGAAGCGAAAACGGGTGAGATTAGCAAAGTCTGACTTGGCTGTCTTTCTTTCTTGCCGAGTGGACTCGAAATCTCATCTCACAGTGGACAATCTCGCCGTTTCTTATGAATCAACCTCCATTTCATCGTCGTTTGTGTCTATTTCAGAGAGCTATGCCGCAGGGCACGGGCTCATGCTCTCGCGGAGAGTTTCAAGGCTTCAATAAAGTTGGAGATTGGTCATCACTTCTGTAAAAATAAACAAGATAAACTCATCGTTCACTGTTCAAAAGAAAGAAACTCGAGTCAAGAGGAGCTCGCTTTCACGCCCTTCCTTCTTGGGTGTCGAAAACAGAGTACATTGCGGAGGAAGCGATGAATGAATGGATGAATGAATGCATGAATGATAAATGTGTGCATGCATGCACGCTCCAGCTAGCTAGATTTTCCACCTTGTTCTTGTTCTTGGAACGCCAGACCATGTCAGAGAGATGAGATCGATCGCATCGAGTCGAGCGTGTCGAGCGACGGAGTTGGGCGGTACTCCCGTTTTCAAGAGTGCACCGTAGCTAGCGACACCATCCGAGTCCGACTTGGAAGCAAAACAGTGAACAGTGGACAGTGAATGAAGTGAACCCGCCTGCCACATTCACTTACTCCCTCCCTCCCTCTCTCTCTCCTCCCAACTTGAACGTAGACAAATGCTTCGCCCCCCTCCCTTCCTCCTTCCCTCCGCATCCCCTCTCCTCTCATCGTGGACCTAAAAACCCGATGGCCAACACGTCTTCTGGCAGGTGCTGTGTTGTAAGTAAAGAGTGGAGGAAGCAAAAGGCAGCAAGGCAGCGGAGGAACGGAGGAAGGCGGCGGGAAGAAGAAGGAAGGACTCGACGGCCGTCTCTCTTCGTGTGCAGTAATGGGAAGCCAGCGCCAAGCATAGACCCGCGTCGCATGCGCATTCTAAGAATCGCGAGAAGTTGCAATAGAGTCTGTGTGTATCATACGGAGGATCGGTGTTGTGAAGTTCTGGGTAGGGAGAGGGCGCTTAGCGAGAATTCACACAAGTCGAATGCGATAAGAGATACACTGCTTGCTGTGAGCCACCCAAGCAGTTCTTCTTCCCTTCGTACAGTCAGTTAGCTGTTCGCGTTTATTCGCACTGCCAGCGCGAAAGGGGCAGAGCTGGACGGCACAAGGTCAAAAGCAAAGCGAAAGCAAAACCAAAACAAAAGCTCTGCGCGCAAGTCGATCGGCAAAGCTTTCAGCCAAGCTTTCTGTCACCAGCTTAGCTACTGGGTCCCACCAGTACAGGTATAGGCAAGACTGTGTTGAATTGCTTGCTGTCGCACCTATTTACTCATCTATCTATTCGTGCGGACCTGACAGACTGCTTAGCAACTCATTACTAAAGCATCACCAAAGTCTCGCCGTATTGCTCTTTTCACTACGTCACGCAACTCACGGTTCGCACAAGCAGCCTCATTCATCTCTGCAACCCGAAACACCCTCGAGCAAGAGCCCGTCCAATTCCAGCACTGATCGATTCAGCGATTTGTGAACAGAGCTGACTTGGTTGGATCTTTGTAGATCTCTCCATCCATACCTCTGAACCGTCGAATCACAGTTTGCACCCCCGATCGTACGCAAGCTTGCTCCACGGAAAGCTTCCCGCGCTTCTTTTCCAACTCGACTGACAGTGAATAAGTAAAGCTTTGTCGCATCAGGCTCCGGTCGATTGGGAAAAGCGAGATCAAATTGGTGGCCAGAGCTAGACCACACGATACTTGTACATTGGCCAGCCAGCTTTTGAAGTGCAGTTGATAGTACACAAAAGAGTCCAAGAGAAAGACATGGGCGTAGAGATTGAGGCTCGCCGGTACCCTATGAGCATGCGCTTCGCTTTGGAATACGGGTACGAGGAAGAGATGCAATGCCTCAGGCGTGCAGACACAGACCTTTCCACGCAGAGCATGAGTTCTGGCAGTCCCAGCGCGACGAGTGACGACGAAGGCGCAGAGCCGGCACTGCACGAGGAGGACGGCGAGCTCGCGGAGTGGCTCGAAGTCCTCAATGCCGATGGGGGCTTTTTCTTTGAGGATTATCAGCACATCAAGAGAGAGATGGTGTTTCCTCATCCAAGCCCAGTTTTCGGCGGGGCCGCTTCTCCAAAGCCTCAGCTCGGGTCACCCCGCGCGAACTCAAACAGGAGCCCTCCGTTCTCGCCACAGAGCAACAGAAGTCGATGCGGGAGCATCATTGTGCCAGAGATGACCTCGCTTGAGGTTCTCATGAGTTTTGTGCGCGGCTACAATGACGGGTTGGAGCACTTGGGGCTCGACTGCTCCGGGATCTTATCCCGTGCTTGCTACGAGCGGTGGATGGAGACCAGGCAAATCACTCCGTCTCACCCGGAGGAGTGCTTCCGCAAGAGCATAATCTCCAAGCTCACACGGTCCGACGGGGGTTCCGCGCCGTTCCCCAGAGAAGTAGAAAGAGAGCTTCTTAAAATCCTCCGAAAAAGGGAGGTCTGGGAGTGCTTTCGCGGCCGCAACGATTCCGTGTCTGGCAAACCCGTCATGATTGGGTCCAAGGGCTTGCGAAGTCTTGGGTACCATGAGCGCCAGGAGATGAAAGATTCTTCTTGCGCAGGTGCCAAACGCAAGCTCAACAAAGTGTACCACGACTCCGCAGTCCCTGTGTCTAGTCCGAAGCGCCGTTAGGTGGCGTATGTCTGTATGCGTGTCTTGTTCTTATTTGCCTCCCCCTCCTTTTTCTGCATTTTGCCTTCTGCCTTCTCATCTTGTTCATTTCCCTTTCTGTAATGTGTGCCGATACTTTTTCTTGCGTCTTCCGTGCCCTTTAGTAAAACTACTACAATAATTCGATTGCAAAACCAATTCGACGTTTCCCTGATTTCACCTAACTTTTTCACAACGGCTGGCTGCCCAGCCCAGCCCAGCCCATTCATCATCGTTTTGGTCGCCTCTCCGGGACGAGCTAGCCAATCTTTAGTGCATCAAAACAGACCAGACCATTCATTGGATCCCTCTCTTGCAAGCCGCCAGAGAGCCATAAAGAAGCAAAAACCTTGCAACATAAGATTGCACATGCCGACATAAACCTACATAAACCGAGTCGTTAGAGCCGGTACCGCAGCCACCGCCGCCACCACATTCATTCATTCATTCATTCTTCAAACTCTAAGCCAGACATCGCCCAGCCTCATCGCCTCAACTGGCTCTGCAAAACATTCTGCGCGCCTTCCTACTAACCTACTGACCGTGAGGTAAAAGACCGCGCGCAATCTCGCGTAATGCGGTCCCATTGTAACTGTGCTCTTAGTCATCAACTTAAGGTGGCATGTGTAAACTTGATCTTTTCACGCTATCTACAATATGTTTGCTATCCATCTGCTCGAGGCAAAGGTGAGCACTGTGCTCAGGGATTGACACTAAGTGAAAAACTATGACTTGGTGACTCGAAAGTCGCACGACAGAATCAGGATCAGGATCAGGATCAGGATCAGGATCAGGATTAGATTCAGAACGATAACCAGAAGTGCCGGGGTTTGAGACAGCACTCAAGTAATCGGGCGATCAAGTTTCTCATTGGTCATGCCGCGATGCGTCGATTGGCTCAACTTGCAACTTGCTGGCCTATCTCGAGGTTGTGGCTCCCAAGCGGCCTGCTCCACACCACCTCTATAACCCGTGCCCAGCAGTTCTCAAATTTCGTGGCAGCAAGAGACTCGGGAGGATACAATACTGTTCGTCGAATATGGCGGAAAAAATTGCTATATAATCTATTCACATATTATATTTCAAGAGGTGCCAAGATCAGAGAAGACGCACGGTCACCAAAATTTGCAAGCGGGACGCTGAAGCAGTGTAAGTGCAATGGGTATCGTAAAAGCGGCCCGCCCGAATGAAATGCTGGTCTAATAACTACGGCGGTGACGACACTAGATTCGTCAGACATGACATGGCGGTATCACACCGTGTGCAAGAAGGCATTTGAGGAGATCTACAAGACGAAAGCTTCGTCGTCAAAGATCCTGACAATCTCTGCAGTGTGATCCACGACTGTTTTACAGAGGCCACGAAGCCGCAACACGTGAGGATTCGTGTCGGACCCTGCGGCGGCTGCCTCACCAAGAACGATGTCGATAATATCCAAGTTGAGCTGAACAGTTGAAATGGTGCTCGAAAGCTCCAAGTTGGTTTTCGAAGGTTCGGAGCGTGGTTGGCGTGCTAGGAGACGGTTTCCTGCAGAAGGCTGATTCTCGGCTTCAGTCAAACCTTCGGCTGCGGAAAAGTCTCGCACACGCAGAGCTCCCAAAACCCTGGCCGTGTCTGCAACAGGGCCACTATAAATCGTCGAAACCTTCTCGAGCTCGAGAGTGTTCCCATCGTCCAATAGCTGCAAAAGTCTTGCAGCAAATTTTCCCGTGAGACGGAGGAAATGGTAGACCAACTCCAAGAACAGTGCAAAACGAAAGTCTTGCTGTTTGAGGGTCTTGCGGAGCTTTGGAGAGCAAGCACGCAGAGGCATATTTGACGGGCCAGCTTGGTACGCTCGCAGAGTTCGCGTGATGAGCCGAAACACCTGAGCGGTGGACGCACGAGTTGAAGTTGGTGTGCAGCTGCTGCCGTATAATTCGTTGCCTTGTTCTGCCAGCTTAATCAGCTCCTCGCACAAGGTGCTGTATTTGGAGACGGTCGGAGAGAACGGTTCCCAGGACGGGTTCACCACAAAGTTGCGCACGCGCGGGCTTCCATTGGAGTGGTTGCGCTTGGGGGCTAGCGGTTCTCGAGGCGCACGCGGCCCAGCACCTGAAGGACTGCTGGTCGGGGAGACCCTGGAGGCAACAGGAAGGGAAGCGACAGCCGGTTTTCTATTTTTGCTCGCGTCCTCGTCAGACGTCTTGAACGTGCGGAGAATACGGCGGCGATTGAACCCGGTTGCTCGAGGAAAGGCGGTAGGAGACGACTCAGTGACGGCGCGGCGGTCATCATCCACGAGAAGCGAACGAATCCGTGCGGCTAGTGGTTTACGACCCAAACCTCGCACAACGTAATGAGGCGACTGGGAAGGGTCGGAGCTGTCACACTCGTGTTGTGGCTGCTCATGAAATGGCTCTACTTGGGACGCAGGATTCTCGTTCCGAGCGATGCGGGTCCTGCCTTCATAGGTACCGTTTTCGACGGCGTTGCAATACTCCTTTGCCATCTTATATAGTTCAGCATTGTCAAGTATCTGGGACTCTGCGCGTGTCGCCCATTGAAGAGGCAAGGTTGGCAACGCCGTGGCAGAAGCGGAAATTGGTCTCCTGCGGCGTGGCGAGAGAACATGGCTACGCAATCTTCGAGAGTCCTTGTGACGAACTTCTTCCTCTTCCTCACCTGAGCTGCAAATCTCTCTGCCGTTGGCGTCGTCCGAATCGCACCTGAGTAGCGACTGGATCTCTTTGTCGCGAAGGAAACCCTGAATTGTGTCGTCGATGATTCCAGTCGGTGAGTCTGGAGGAGGCCAGCTCGAGAGCATGGCGTTCGGGGAAGGTAACGCTCGGTCGACCGAGCGACTTAGTCTCCGGTAATTGCGCTCCCTGTGCACGGGCCTCTGCAGGCGCACCGCGTTGGGCTTGCAAGGCGGCGATGGGCTGCTCATATCGCTAAAGAACCTGTGAGCAAAGCTGTTTGCACATATACAGAAGTGTGTGAAAAAGTTAGTTTGAAGCCAGGACAACCAATCCAATCCCCTGGGCTTGGTTGGCGTGGTGATCTGTGTTCTCTCTCTGATGACAAGTTGTGGTCAAGGCAAACGATCTATGACATGTGCGTTGTTTGTTGCAGCGACTTATGTTGACACCCGCAACAGCGCTCCACAAGAACACTTGCTCGAGCGTCCGCTGAGTGCAAAGAGGCTGCGCGCTCGGCTCTTGGCCCGTTCACACAGGCGCCGCGGCCAGCTGGTCGCGTTGGAGAAATGCGTATGCCTCGCTGAGGCGCACTCCTCGGCTTGAGGTACAATTCCTCTGTCGGGGGAAAGGGGAGGGAGGGGGAATTGATAATGATAATCTCCTTCTCTCTCGAAAGCACACTGCAGCGCGGAACGAAGGCCAATCAGTACTCTCACCAGTCAGTTACAGCGAAGACACGCGACAACAATTGTGTCTGTGCAACAACAGTTACTTTGCAGGCTTGCCAATCAATCTGCCAAACTTTAGACTGCGCGTTTCAGTGCAGCAGCGATCCCTGACTACCCCTGTCCAACGCTCCACCCACCCGGCTATTACTCTTTCTTCTTTTCTTGCAAGTGCGCTCTGCAAAAGAGAAACGCAAGCGAAGCAGCTGCTGCAACGGTCGTCAGGTGTGCAAGTTTTGTTGGTTGGTTGGTCGGCTTGCTTGGTTGTTTGTTCGCTTTTTCCTCTCCTCCTCTCCTTGGTTGCAAGAAGGAGAAGAGAGAAAAAGTAAACGAGCACGCGTCTCCAAGCCTTGAGAGAACTGGGAGACAGAAGGAAATAAGAAAGGGAGAGCAAGAGGCTCTCTCTCTCTCTCCCTTCTCTCTCTCTCTCTCTCTCTACTAACTGCGAGTGAGTGAGCAAGTACGTACCACACAACTCGCAAAGTCTCAGTCGGTCTCTACGCGAATGGTACGTGCTCGTACCACGGGAGGAGGCAAGCAGAGGGGCGAATAGGAATGCGTCCTTTGCCAAACTTTGCTGCTTAGTACTCAGGAGTATTCTGTAACCTCCCTGAGGTACTGTGAGTATCTCTCTCTGACTCTCTGTCTCTCTCCTCTGACGACTGCCGACAAACAGCACGCAAGAAGCAATTCAAATGCCAATCCAAAACCTGTCGCGAATTTACAATTCCTCGCGCCACGCGAACAAGCACCAGTCCGGCCAGACAATCATCAACGCTCTGATTTGTGCCTAGCTAGAAAGAGACTTGCAAAGAAGCAAAAGAGAGAGCATAAGAGGATGAGAGAAAGAGCGAAGTCGCCTCTTCTTATGAGCGACAATGGGGCCTGCCACTCTCTCTCAATCTCTCTCTCTCAATCTAAGATACATGGCGTCGGCCCACTTGGCATCTCAACTTGTCCAATCTCAGAATCTCTCTCGGAAACTCTCGCGATGGAAGAGAGGGGGAGGGATTAGGGTGAGAAAGAAATTCCTTTCTTCCTTCCTTCCAGTGTGAGGGCTCTGTGGAGACCAAAGCTATCCATACCACTTGCCCATGTGTAAGTGTCTGAGTGTGTGTGTGAGAGAGAGAGAGTGGGCGTGGTATTGCAATGCCAACTCAAATTCCATGCACAGGTTTTATAGGCCTTGTGCTAGCAGTGCAGTCCCAATCTGGGATTCATTCATCCCATACTGTCAGTGAGAGGGTAGTGGTAGTAGTAGCAATAGTAAACTTTCTACTAGTTTTGGAAACCGACAGACTCTCTCTTTCGATCTCCCTCTGTCTGTGACGATCCGCCCCTTCCTTTTCCTCCGCCTCGCTAGCTTCCATTCTTGGCGTGGAAGGGGGGCACTAGTACACGGCTTTGATAACCCTCACATAATCCCGCCTCACTACAAGACGGAGTCGCCTACCCCTTCCACTTTCCGGTCCCAACCCTCATTGTCCTTGACTTCTCCCGCAAATTTGGCCCCAGCAGGAAGAGGGTGGGCGGGGCACCTGCAGTAGCGAAGATTACGGCGATGGCTATACACAGTCCCATTGGCCGAGGGAGAGATATTGCTGGTAGCTAGCTCTATTAGAAAAATAGATGCGCGGAGGAGACGCGAGAAACGGCGAAGAGAAAGAAAGACGAAGAGCGAAAACCCGAGGGCGAATCTCCAAATCGAAAAGATCGAAAAGCGAGCGGTCTCCTTTCTTTTCTTTCTTTCAAACCGTGAATCTCTCTCGAGAGAAGCAAGATATCCTGAGTCTCTTCCCCGCCCGCCATGGAAATAATGGAAATCGAGTTTCTTTCCCCTCTCAATCACAGGTACCGAGTACTCACACAGCAATCCCACTCAACCCGCAGCAGCAGTGGCCAGCCCTGGCTACTGACAGTTACTCGCAAGTTGGGATGGGTCCAGCCCAACCAGGGAGGGAAGCAACTTCTGAAATTATGAAATTCGTTCAGATCTTTGTCTCCCTTGTGCGCTCATCCTTGGACAAAAGCTTTCTTTCTCGATCCTTTGCACTAGCACGCACTATGCACCTGTGACCAAAAGCCAGCAAAAGAACTCCGATCAAATCCTTCTTTGACGGCGGACGAACAGGAGATAGATAGATAGATAGATAGCCAAGTCCAACACCGGCATTGGTGCTATACTGTGATGTGAACTGGCATCGGCAGAGACGTGCAAAGATGTTGGTGACCAAGCCGAGGAAAGCGAGATCTCCAGCGAAGAGACTGATGCATGTCAAAAAACGTCGGGGGCCAACAGATTCACACGGACAGATCACCATCGTGCTGCTCCTGCCATTCACCCATTCTATCCATTCGTTCATTTGCACTTGCACTTGTCCATTTGCGTGGTTGGTTGGTGGGTTGAGTGGGTGGGTTGGTCAAAAAATTCGCGCACTTTCCCTCGCGCATTTTGCGTCGTTTGAAGCGAAATGGATCCTTTTTTCCGTGCAATCTTCGCACTACTCTTGCAGAATAGCAAACGCTCTAAGTTTACGTGGACGGAAGAAAGAAAGGGAAAGGAAATGAGAGCTCCATCGACCTGCCATTTTCTTCAGCCACATCGAAATATATCCTCCGCCTTCTAGTCCCCACCAGCCGAATCCTTAGGACCTTGCCTCTCTTCTCTCCTCCCGCCCAAACTGGGCCACTCCCTCTTTCGCGCACGACTCGTATCCGGTCTTACGCAGAGCGTTAGACAGGGACGTCTGGGCCAGTCTGGTTTGTGACCATAATGCAGTCCACCGTTTACGCTATCGCACACCTGTTCTACTGGAGAACAGCTCGAGCTTCTATAGTCAGGAGGAGAAGGTATGAGAAGGGCCAGGAAAAGGCACAAAAGGCTGGCATCGTGACTGCGAGATCCTATCGTAAATAGTAGCAGAGGGGTGAGCGAAAAAGGAGTGGGACGCCAAGTCTGTAGCTTACCGAATCGCGTAGACTCGACATAGGGACAGAAGTCTCGAAACGTTGGAAGGAGGCTGGCGCTGGTAGTGTGAGAGGAAGAGGATGACATACTCAGAAGCGGGGTCTGTTTGGAAATGATTGGCGAAATCAGTGTCGTGTGAAGGCCAAGAGAGAGAGAGTGAATGAATGCGCACTGGCGTGGAACGTTTATGTTGCGCGCTCACAGTCAAAGTACTAAATTACTAAATTTAGTACCGACCACTCAGAAGCAAAGAGTTCGCGGTTCGGTTTTTGCTCTCATTTCTGCCAAGTCGAGACAGGGTCGACAGAGCAAGTAGCACACAGCGCGCGCCACTTTTTTGATTTCGGGAGGAATCGACCCACCCAGTTTTCTCCAATGGCATCAAATTTCGCTACAAATACACCTCCTTGCTTAGCACTGTACTACTCCTCGTCGATACTCGCTCGGACGGTTTTACCGGCCGTGAATGCATCTTCCCATCAACTAAACGCCAAGCTTTCCAACTTGAGTTGGGCAACCTCAAGAACTCCCAAGTACCAAGTTACGCGCAGCAGCGCACCTTTTTCTTTTGCTGCGACTCGAGAGCAAATACGCCAAGATTGCCCAAGTCACAAATTTATTTGGGCAGAGATGACCGGCGATCGATTGATCGCACCGCTCACCAAATTTTACACTTTTGCAGAGACACAGATCACCCGCCAGCCGGGTTCACAAATAGCCCATCCGTCCAACAAACCAAATGATCTGAAATCTGAATCAAACTTACCTTTTCTTTGTCAACTGAATCAACTGGATTGGCGGCGAGTGAGTACTGACTGGAACGAGGCACGAAATCACTCAACTGTGAACCTGTGATATCTGCGATATCTGTGGCAGTCTGCGGTAGCGGAGCGGTGATGTGTTTGCTGTCTTTGCGTTCCGCACCAAGTTGATCTTGTCCTTGAGCTCAAGGACGCAACTGCAGCAGCTTCGGAACCAACCGAAAATTGGAAACCAATCGAACACGGCCGCGAAGAGATGATAGATAGGGTTTTGCCGTCCGCTCTGCGTTTCTTCTGCCTGTTGATCAAGACTCTTTTCTGTCCTGTCTCGTTTTCGTGCTTTGTGTAGTGGTGTGGACACGGATGGTGAAGCAAGCCCCCTTCAGACTCACTTACAACGCGGCAAAGCCTTGAGTCAATGTAAACTTGCTCAAGATTCGCCGTCGTGAGAACAAAAAGTATGCGGAATTTGCACCTGGCTACCCCGCTGGCCACGACTTGGCTGACTTGGCGCAGTCCGACAACTCACGAACTCACTCGCAGTCAGGACTCTCAGCGCCAGCACTGTGCACCGCGCGTACGGCTCTCCTTGGACGTCGTCCTTGGTCCGGATTTATTATTCCAAACCTACTCTTGCTCTTCACGTACTGACAGTGAGTGAGTGAATTATAGTATGCAAGACTGAGTTGAGCTCTGAGTCCGGATAGGGAAGGAAAAAGAAAAAGTCAGAATTCTGCTGAGCGTTTCTATATCCAGTACTGACAATTTGAGTTCTGATTACCAGCACTGTTACCACTGACTCACCACAAGGAGTGCAACTTACTCGCGTTCTCGCCTAGCTTACTTGAGTTTCAACTCGATTGAATCCGGGATTCCACCAGCAGTACAGCGAGCTAAGCAGAAATTGCTGTTGTCTATTTCAAACCAAATCAAACTCCAGTAGTCCTCTTGAGCTTTGTTGCTGCTGTATGCTTTGTTCACATTCATTCACCAATATTCGTGGAAAGTTTCACACACACGGTACGGTATGTTAGAGCGCTTGCTTCAAGCGGATTAAGAAAATCACAGCCTGACCATTCTCTTCCTTCCTTCCTTCCTTCCTTCCTTCTTTCCTTGCCGGGACGAATTGGGCTCTCAACTCGTTGCTCCCTCTTTGCAACTTTCGCAACTTTCGCAAGAAATATTCTCCTGGTCTCTTCACAACTGTTGGAGCTATCATTTACTCTTATGGCGACTCCCTCCCGCAGTGCCTTAGGACCCTCTTTCTCCTCCTCCGAATAAAACTTATGTTCTTTTTAAAAAGAGCATTGAGGATTCTTAAGGGACGGGCGGAAAGAGGAAGGAATGGGGCCACAGCCGTTCTCAGAGAGAAAGAGAACCGGGACGACTCCCTCCTCACACGAAAAGGCCATTCGTGTCGCGGGACCTGGGGGGGCACCGGAATTGTTGTGAAGGGCACCATGCATTCAGCTCGAGAAAGTTGCAAGGATACCCGACGCGATACGCGAGTTGTGCGTGAGCGCAGATGCAAGAACGAGAGCGACAGAGACATGTAACCGATGTCACTCTGCAGATTCTGAAGACCTTTGCAATTTGGCTGGCAGCTCTTCACCCTGCAGTTTCTTGCGACAACTACAGCTAGTCCGCGTGGTAGCGTCCGACATGAGATGTGGAATGGTGTGGATGGCATTTGGCATTGCAGCGCTCTCATTATGTCCAACCATAGTAGTCCTGGGTCCCAGCGCCAGCGGGAAGGAGGAAGGAGAGAGGAGGAAGGTGGAGAGAGATCTGTAGCAGGCTACAGCTGTGGTGTGAAGAGCAGAGATTCTTGACTCGCCCTCACACATCATCGCCATCCGTCGCACCTCTCTCTCTCTCTCTCTCTCTCTCGCGACAGGCGTCGCCAGCACACCAACTTGACCTTCACAACGGAGGATCACATGATGATGAAGAGGGCGGGAAATGACGTCCACATTTTGAAAAACCACGAAAGGAAAGTGAAGCGCGTCTTTCTTCTGCGTGGATTTCTGTCGAAATTCAAACTTTTACATCTCAATTTCGGATTTCCAAACTCTATTGCCAATTCCATTTCGAATATCATGATGCTGCGTAGGTTGGAAGCGAACATCAGCGATGGCCCTGAACTTGGTCCACCTTTTAATTGATACTCTACTGCAACCGCCAGGTACAGTTGCTCTTAAAATAGTGGATCCTACTCGGAAGACTCGGAAGCCACCTACCTTTTGTGGCACATCATGTTCATTTCAATTGAATGATGTTGAGCGCTTCATTGGAAGTGAAATGAAATAATTCATGAGATGTGTGCATCCAACGCCCGACACTTTTCGCGGCGGAGGCAGTTCTAAGCGCTCCTCCTCTCGCACCTACCTGCTTTCCGCGCTGGAAAGAACAGCTGCAAATCAGCCGCAGTTGATCGATGATAGATGATCGAAGATCGACGATCGAAGACAAGCGTCACTGCCAAAGTGCACACCACCGGAGTGGGGGAATACTCCGTACTCCAGCCGCCTCTCCGCCTTTGTTGGCTTGCTTCGTCACTCTCCACGATGTAAAACGAGGACGCTACTACTAGTACGAGTTTGCTGCTTTTGAAAGAAGGGCGGAAGAGGCGGAAGGAAGGAAGGAAGGAAAGAAGGAAGGAGGTAGTGGCTGTACCAGTGCCGCCTCAGTCAGCCATCGTACAAGAAAGCAAGGCCGTGTCATCATCCCGAATTCGAGATGCTGCAAACGCGCGTTGTTCATCTCTTTCGAAACGCCGGGAGAGGCGTGTCCTTGCAAGTCTTGCAAGGTTTGGTTTGCAAATACGGGCAAGTGGTCCAATCCGTCCCCGTACCTCTTCAAGCAATGTTTGCGGAAAATCAGTTCAGAACAAAAACGAGTCTTTGCGGGAGGATGGATGATAGGAACGAAACGCACGGGAAGTTGCTCACGGCCACACGATTCACGATTCTCACAATTCCCTTATCCCCAGCCAGGGAGGTGGCGTAGCTGCTTAATCACAGTCAGCACAAGTCCTCGAAGAGATGGATGGAATGAGCTACGTCTTCTCGTTCAGAATTCATAATTCAGAAATGAGAATTCAGAATTTTCTGCCAGAACGTCAGAACGAATTCGGAAGGTAGGGCGAAGAGTCATCTGCTGGATACAGGGTAGCCCTCACCTCGCAAAATGCAGGCTTCGACATCTGAGTTTTTGGAAGTATGCAAACGAATTGGAAAGTGCGCGGTCCGCGCTCCCGTCCGACGGTGGTTTTGTGCCTAGCTTGCCAGAGCCTCCGTGTCATGCAGTCCCCAAGCTTCCCGAGCTTGCTTGCGACTTGGCCCAATGCAAACGCGAAAGGCCAAGGGTTCGATCTCAGCAAAGAGAACACGAGAGCTCTCCTCCTCCGAGAATCACTGATTTTGGTCACGAATCGATTTACGCCCCCTCCCTCCCTGTGGTCCAGCATTTTGCGCCACCCTCCAACCTCACACGCGAACACTTACCTTGTTTCCTGTGTTTCGTGAATGGCTTCACGCAGGTAATCTTGGTCTGCAATGCAGTTGCTCCTCGATATTTCCGATGGCAGACTCGAACGAACTGGGCGAACTGGGCGATTACTTCGCCAGTAATACCCTCGTGCTTTGTCAGTCCTGAAAAAATGCGCTGAGGATATCCCTTCCAGAGACGCTCGCGAAAGACACTCATTCGCTGGCTAGTTGGCTTTTGACAAATGTCAGAGATCTCGTCGCTATCTTCGAGCTTTCACAGCGAGTAGATGAATTTGCGATTGCCTTCTATTCTCTTCAAGACCTTTCCCTTCTTTTTCCTTTTTTCAAATTGAAATAGCTACTTTCGTTGAGCAAAAGCGCAGAGGAGGCCACGCCAGTCCGTCTGGACGCAAAGGCTACAAGTTTGGTGGCCACTTGTCGCTTCGCTTCGAATTGGCCTTCGGACAGGGAAAGGGCTCGGACTACGAAGTCCTAAATTCTGAAATCTGAATATCGGACGAGTGCTTGGAGAATCACAACAAAAGAAAATTAAACCAAACCCCAAACCACACGCAGTTTAGTTGCAAAACTGTCCTGTGAAAACTGCGCTCTCACCACAACGTTTGAAAAAAAGAATGAAAATGAAAATGTGAAAATGAAAATTGAAAATTGAAAATACTTTGCGCTGAGGATTACATTCCACCTTCTTCTGACACTGATTGTTTCTTTCTCTGGACGTGTTGGACCGCAAACAGAACGAGTCTCTGCAAGACCCTAGCGCTCAGTGACTCAGTCACAAAGCTGTGACTTATGGGGGTCATCTGAGCTGTGTAACGCCGCACTTTCTCAGCGCTCGAAAAAATTCCAAATTCAAGCACCCGAAGGGCTCGAGAAAAGCCCTATGGTGTCGTTAACTACTAGTAGCCTGGTCTCGCTGAATTCGTGTTGTGAATGGAATGTGTTTGGAATTAGGTTGTTAGCTTGTTTGTTTCTATCACGTTGCAGCGGAAAAGGAAACGTTCCCGTTGCATGTCGTCCCATGGAAAAGAAAAACGACGAAATCACAGTCAGTACTCGCAGTCAGGACTTCCAGTCTAGTCGCCGCTGTTTTCTTTTTCTTGCTTCAAACTCTCTCTTCGAGCGTTTCGCTACTAGTAGTTACCAGGTACTTAGTACCTGTGGGGTTTGGCTGGAGGCTTTAGAATGCGCGTGCCGGCGAGGCTTAGTTTCTGAATTCACGATCCATTTATTTCACGAGATGGCACGGTAAAATTCAAACCACATTGGTGGCGGCTCTGAGGATCGACCAGACCAGATCAGGCCAGATTGGAAGAGCTCAAAGGGATGCAAGTGCTTCCGAAGTGGGATGACGACATGAGGTTTTGCACCCGCTTTACGAGCTGAACCCTGCCGGAATTCAGAATTCAGATCTTCAGGGTCCCATGGTAAAAATTGGACCAGAACTAAAAAAGAGAAGCAAGGTGGGCAGACCGGCTCGCCTTTTTTTTTGGCAGTGTGGACAGCGAGGGGGCAGGTCGCGCCCTCCCGAGGATAAGTTATCAGTAATTGTTGGATCGGAATGCTGAGAAATTTCTTGGCCTTACGTGCTTGCTTACTTACAGTATGGCGCGCACTTGGTCTGTCCTGAAAATTGTCTTTTAATTGATGGAATGTCAGGCCTGGCTCGGAGCAGGAAAGGACAGCGGCATCCACGTCACATACTCGAGATTCCGAAGAGACTTCTAAACTACACAAACACAAAGCACAAGGAGTCCCAAATTGAAAATCATAATTCCCCGCTCTGCTCTTAGGGCGAGTACTTATTCGTGGAATAGGGACCGGATCGTTCGAGGGTGGTTACACATAACTTCTCTAAGGTTACTCACAGTCAGATCAGATCTCACTCCACACCTTTTTCCGCGGCAACGGTGGTGCTCAATCAAGGAGTGGGATTTGTGGAAATCAAGAAGATGAGGGTGAGTTCGATTCTGCTCTGCTCTGTTCTGCCGCGCGGGTGCAAGATTTGGTGACACTTTCCGACAAAACCTTTTCCAGAACAGCAAAACAGAGAAAGAACAGCAAAACAGAGAAAGATGAAAATATTCTGTACAGAGCTGGGCCATACGATTCTCAACACAATACTTCCGCAACACAGGAACGCGAGTAGCCCGCACAACAAGGCAGAATGGGACTCGGCCATTGGAAAGCAGCTGTTGTCTGGAGATCGAGGTCAGGTGGCCCTGAATTCAACACTGGCGGTGTCACGAAGGATTAAACAAAGTTGGGACCTTTGCTTGGTAGTCATTTACATGAGCAAACTTGCGTGGATTATTAAAGAAGAGGAAAATGTGGAACTGCAAGTGGGGATATTCAACGTAGCTTGCATCTGAATTCTGCAAAACCCAGGATTCAGATCTTTGAGCCGGAACGAAAACGAAGCAGGTCAGACAGAGAACAAGAGCGTTCGTTTTCTCGCGGAGGAGCAAAGGCTTTCGCTTTGTGCTGAGCATCTACGCAAGGCGCAAAAGTCGATAAAGAATAGGATAGGAAAGCTTCGAGCTACGAAGTATCGAAGAACGAGCCGCAGATTTTCCTACCTCTGGACACAATATTTCTGCATTTGCCTTCGTTCACTTCGGCTGGATGCGTAATCAGTACCACTACTAAGCATGCCTAGGCGAAACGGTCATTTCTTCACTCATCGATGAACGCGTTGACTGTGATGGTTCAAATTGGTTGTTGACGCTTGATCAATCGATGACGG
This sequence comes from Parietichytrium sp. I65-24A, assembly GCA_012862575.1. Classification (NCBI taxonomy): domain Eukaryota; class Bigyra; order Thraustochytrida; family Thraustochytriidae; genus Parietichytrium; species Parietichytrium sp. I65-24A. The sequence continues at coordinate 510,353 of BLSF01000007.1, forward strand.
CCATGCAAACAAGCTCTTTCAATCAAAGCAAAGTATCCGTCCGAATGGATTCGTTCGTCCGCAGATTTACGTAGACCCCAAACTCGACTTGGCAAAGGTCGAGTCGAGCCTCTGGGGCCTCTCGAACTTCTGGAGCCTCTGCTGCGAGACTCGACAACGAAGAGTGAATACCAAGTATCGCCTTATGGAGAATTCGCAACGTCACACAGAAACAGCAGTTGCCTGTTTGAGCCACAACCAGGGGTGGGCCTGAAACACCGGCGAGAGTTGCACAAAGGGGGCTCGATTGCAGCCCACGCCGTTCACGTCCTTGCGCAGGAAGAAGTCGGCGGTGGGAAAAGCTGATTGATTTCAACTTTGCTTTTGGCACTGATCTGCGCTCTGCGCATTTTCTGCTCACAACACGTCACACGCCAGTCAATTCCAGGTTGTTACGAATTACACTTTTTACTGTTTTGGCTGTTTCCGAATGTTTCCGATAGATTTCGTTGATTCATTGACTCCATTGATTCCAATCACTCATTGACTCCATTGATTTCATTGAGATTGAACCTTTTGACTCGAAGTGACTGACTGATTCATTGAGATTGAGCATTGACTCGCAGTCAATGAACAATCAAAATGAATTGATGAACCAATGAATCAATCAATGGAGTCAATGTTCAATCAACATGATGAGAGGATGAGAGGATAAGAGGAGGTGAAAAGGAGGTGGTGGACGAGAGAGAAACTTTTTTCGCAGTGCAGTGCACCAACCCACCTCCTACCACTTCATACGCCAACGGTAGCACCTAAACATTCCCAGCCCTTCTCCGGCAGTTAGCCCTATACCTACGCAATACCTTAGCAGACCTGACTTTTCTCCCACCAAGAGGCAGCACTATTGGTGCCCTATGCGACCCAAACTACACACCATCTAGCGGGACTAGTGTATCTATTAGGATCTCTTACTGCAGAGAAGTATTAGTAGCTCCATTCTCCACCACCGCATAGGGTATACAACGTTAAATTGAGAACGCTAGAAGTACTACCATAAATAGGTACCCCTTCGGTATAAGTGCCTTATGGTATATGGTAGTGAGACTACCGTTCTCTTAGTGACTCACCCGGGTCATCTAACTTACGTTTCTTCCCTTCTCTCTCACACTCACTCACACTCCCTCTGTCTCTTCTCCCTCCCACTCACTCACTACACTCACTCAGTCTTCCTCTTGCAGCGTAGCGTACTTTACTAGTCTCCGCTATCATATTACATCAGTACTACTGTTTCGTATGATGAAAGCAGTCGAAATACTACAAGTGCTACGCTGCAGGTGCTAGCGACAAGTGTAGCATACTGCCACTCTCGCCTCTCTCCTCACAATACAAACAAGCTCTTCCAAACTCTCCCTCTCACACTCGTTCCCTCTCATCTTTCTCCCTCTCATTCGCTCACATTTATTTGCCCCCTCTCTCTCTCACTCATCTCTCTCTCTCTCTCTCACACACACTAAAAGAACTAAAAGTACCGGTACCTTCCGCGTACACCTTCCCGCGCACCCCCCCAGCCACCGTAATCAACCCTCTAGATAGCACTAGCCGCACGCGTACTTTTGCGACGTTTCACTCCGCTCGGGAGCGTAGAGTGCGAGTGGCGTTGAGCAGAGCAGTGCGTTTGGTGCGTGGATCGTTGGCGTGACCTATAGTTGGTGTGGGTGTGTGTGTTTTGTGTGTTTGTGTGAGAGTGTCCGCGCGAGAAGAGGTCTGCGAGAGAGGCGGAAGTGAGCAGTAAGCAAGGGAACAAAGGAACAACGAAAAAAAAAGGGCTTTCCTTGACGCGCGCATCGAGGTGCTTGGTGCTTGGAGCTCGGAAGAGGTTTAGGTGATTTGGCGAATTGGTGATTTGGTGAATAGGTGGCTGGTTATCTATCTATTCATCTATCTATCCGGTCAACGCGTGGTGTTGTGATAGGGAAAAGGAGCACGAGCACACGTGGATTGCATATATATATACATATATATACATTGACGGGGAGGAAGATCTGCGTCTTAATAGATTAATATCGTCTCTCGTCGGCCGGAAAGGCTGGTGTGGCGATCAGTGTGGCTTATATCGGGTTTTGGAGCGTGAGCTAGCAGAGGTGGCGTGAAATGCCGCGCGATACGGATTTGCATAAGGCGGCCTACAAAGGCAACGTGCAGGCGGTCAAGTCGTGCATTGAGGATGAAGAAATCGATGTGAACGCGTTCGGAGCGGCGAATAGGACGGCTCTGCACAGGGCTGTGGCTGCCAACAGCGCAGAAGTCGTGGCGCTCCTGCTGGAGAAAGGTGCCACCGTGGATATCAAAGACAAGTCGGGGAGGACGCCGCTGCACTGGGCTGCTGTGGTGGGTTCCGCATCGTGTGCCGATCTTCTAGTAAAGAATGGCGCCGATATAAACAACACATCCAACACGGGATCCACACCGCTCCACATGGCGTCCGACCTTGGGAAGGCCGACTTTGTGATGTTTGCGTTGCAGAATGGCGCGGATATCACGAAAACGGACAATGGCGGAATGACTGCGTATGACCTGGCCAAACTTGCAGGCCACAAAGACGTGGCCAAGCTTGTGCGCCCTTCGGGCGCGGGAGGCGGCACATGTTCTTGCTTCAGCTTCTTCTAGAAACCTCTCAAGTTCGAGTTGACTATGTTGCGTTGGTGTTTGTGATACCCCTCTCTTCGGTTGCCTGGCTTGCAGGCATGTCTAGAATTGCCATTTGTTTCGTTTTCTATGTTCGAGCTTGCCTCGATTCCCAGCAGTAGGACCTTCTTTGCGTTCTGTTTGGGATTTGAAAATATGAGAGACATAGAAGGCGAATGCTTGGCTTCATGTTGCGATGGGAGGGAAAGGGAAGGGGAAACATGCCGTGAAGGCAGCTTGAAGCAATACCGCAGGCAAGGAACAGGTTTGTTTGATTCTGGACTGAACGGCCTTGTCTTGTGTTCATAGAATCTGGAGCCTAAAGCTGCGGTGTCCGTCAGACAAACTTGGCGGCGATGCGACTTGTTGGGCTCCTCAGAAATTGACAAGTGTGTTTTTCTCGTTTCGTCCGTCCTTTTTTTGCCAAAGGGAGGGAGGTTGGTGGAAGCTGCTTTTGTGCAGGTTTTCTTTTCTCGTTTTCTGTTTGTAATCGTTTTCTTTTCTTGTCCCTTCTCTCTCTTCCAACAACTTGACTTTTTTTTTCTCAAGTATCACGAGATTGGCCGAAAAAAATTATGACTCGTTCAAGCAATCAGCAAAGGTCGGCCATGAAACGAGTCGCCGCAGACGACGCAGTCACTCATGGTGGAAAAGTTGGCAGTATATTTTCTCCATTTATCAACATCAACACCAACAGTAAAAGAGTGAGGCCATGGAAAGAGTTCAGGGGCCAAAGTCCGTGACATCCGAAAGAGACACAATCACACGTGCTGAAAATTTTCACAAAATTTTTATCTCCCTTCAAGATTAACAACAGTGGCACATTTATTGTACCCAGATTTTAAGCACACGATCTTTTCCCCCGGAAGCCATCATTTCTCCGTTCGGGCTCCAGTCAAGGGCATAGATTTCGTCAAAATGGCCTGACAAGGTTTCCTTAGGCTTGCGAGGATTGCGCACCTCCCAGACTTTCAACGTGCTGTCCTTCGAAGCGCTGCACAATAGCCTACTATCTGTAGCCCAGCATACCTGATATACGTGCCCCACATGCCCAGACATTGTGGCGAGAAAACGCCCAGTCCGGCCGCACCACAATTTCACCTTCTTGTCAAATGATGCACTGGCAAGGTAGCGTCCGTCAGGGGAAAACGAGATGTGTGCAACCACTTGCTGATGCCCATGCAGCCGCTGAACTGGCTTTTTATCAATTGTGGGGTGCCAGAAGAACATGGTGAGATCGTCTGAGCAAGACACCAACCGCTCAAAAGGTACGTCGCCAGACACAGAGCCTTCATGTTGGCGCTTTGCTGCGGAGTACCTCGCAACAGCTGCAGCGTGAGCTGCTTCCCTGTTGTACCTTTTCTTTTTCTCGCCAATCATAACTGTGCCGCCCTCCTTGAAGGTTTCGAGACTTGCAGGTTTAGATCCCTCTTCGGAGAAGAACTTTCCGGTATGATCGTATGCCCCGGTCCTGTTAATATAGTCGTTGGACAGTGCAAGAGAATTAATGCGGTGTGCATGCCCGTTCAAAATTCTCACGAGCTTGAACGGCGAATTTTGTTCTCTTGCGTCTGCCTCGCTGCGCTGAGCCCACACGTGGATAGTCTTGTCCCGAGATGCAGTGTACACAAGCCCCTCGCCGCCCCAACGCACGCTCTCCACGGAGTCGTTGTGCCCTGTCAAAGTCATTTCACACCTCCCTGTCCGAACATTCCAAACCCTGGCAGTCTTGTCTTTTGACCCGCTCAAGAGCCGCTCGCAAGCTGCGTTCATATGCTGCGGCTCCCAAGAGAGAGATGTGATCCACTGTTTGTGGCCCTGAAGTGGGCGATGGATCGTTTCGCCAGTGTCCGGGTCCCAGATGCGAAGTTCTCCGTTTTTGTCTCCTGAAGCAAAGCGAAGGCCGTCAGGTGCCCAGGCTGTGCATAGGACGTGGTTGCGGTGTCCTTTGCAAACAAAGCGAGGCATACGGGTGGACACATCCCAGAACCGAACCGTTGTGTCTCCTCCACCGCTGGCAAGCTGACTACCATCAGGACTAAAACTAACGTGCAATAAAGCTTCTGTGTGTCCGGGGAGACTATCTGTACAGCGGGTCACAGGGTGAACGCGAAAGAGAGACAAGGCCTCAAACTTGATTTCCAGGGTCGCCTCGGTGGAGATCCCCTCCTGCACAATCATATCTTTCAAGGTTCCCACGATCTCCTTCTTTTCTTCCGTGACGTAGAATGCAAAAGGGACGCTTTCTTCGTTTTCCAAAACATCATTTACAAGCCGCTCAAGTTGCAACGTGTTGGTGTCTAAAGGCACATCAATCTGCGGAATACTCGCCAACTTCTTCTTCATCTCCTCGTTTGCCTGGCTAGCACCCACATTCACAAACTTGACCACCATCGTCTCGGGCACATCGCTCTGCTGCGTCTTGAGCTTCTTTTTACTCGGCTCCGACATTTTCCCTGCTGATCTCCCTGTCCGCACTTGCCGCACGCCAGCTCCGCACTCCCGCCCTTTCACCCTCTAAAAGACTTCCACCCAAACTGCTTACAAGCGTATTCTCGTCCGTGTGTCACGTATGTGAACTGTGTCAAGTATGTGAAAGTGGGCTCTTAAGCTGACAGGCCCGCTATATCGCAGCCGGGTTGTTTTGCAAACAACAACAACAACAACAACAACAACCTTCAACTCCGCTCGCGCCTCCTTTTACCCTCGACCAACCTCTCTTCCGTCTCAAACACGAGAGCCAACGTCGATGTTCTTTCCAACAACAACAACAACAATCAGAACTACTCACAAATACTCACGCTTTCACTGTGAGTCTGTGTCTCTTGGTCTCTTGGTCTCTTGGTGTCTCTTGCATCTCTCGCAACAGTTTGCACCAACCAACCAATCTGCCTCTCCGCAACAGTACGACCAAGTTACCCAATTCCATGATTTGAGTAAGGCATCTTAGGATGAACATTAGCTTTTCGTCGGGTCTTGAAGTTCAATAGACTTGGGGACACTGGGTCTTGTGAGCGCGGTGCCATGGGGTTTTGTATTCAAAGTTTCCTTGGCATTGAACATCATTGAACAGCATTTTTGAGTTTTCGTTGAATTGGGAAGGTGCCATCTGTTTGGAGAATCTCAGCACCTAGGGCGGCAATGAGGGAAAATGAAGAGTGCAGTCTCTGGTTTCTAGCTTCCTGGTCGGTGAGGCCTTAGATTGGCTCGTGGAACGCAGTGAATTGGAAAGTAGCATCATCTTCTCCTCAACTCTCTCCGTCAATTAATTTAAAAAGAGCCGTTGGTCGAAACGTCGGCGCAGGCTCCGGACCTTGAGCAGGACGCGGCTTGGCCGAAACATTAGTAGTTATGTCTTGTGTCGTGAGGGGTGGTGTTGAGAACATGCCGCAAAGGTTCGGAATGGAATGATGCTTTTTCATACCAGCAAAGGGCTGGTCATACCTGCTCCATGGGCTTTGTCCAAATGCTAGGCAGCAGGTTTTTTCGTCCATTACAAGTGGGGATTCGTTGGGGGTTAGAAAGCCAGCAACTTCCTAGCACACGACTCCGGATCATCAAGTCCTGAGCACAGCGAGAACAGGTGTACTGACTGACACGTGAGTGCCGGTATCCGCTCCTCAACTATGTGCAAGGTTTGTTGATTTTGAGCCTTGAGAGAGTTTGGGAGAGGGGAAGCACAGGAGTACTCGGCCACGAAGGCGTTCAATATTCGAGATTGTAGAGTGCTTGGTATCCTAGTATCGGCATCTCACAGCAGTTCTTACGTTCTGCAAAGTCCAGACGTCTCACAGCAGTTCTGACGTTCTCCAAGTTGACCTTCGGCTCACTAGCTGGGAAAGGTAAAACCTCGGTGATCAATTCTGCAGACATTCCAAGCGTGTTGTCACCGATCGACCGCTTCAGCCGACACGAACCAGCAAAGCATCCCTTGCAAAGCTGAACGCCGTGGGTCGAGCGCTTTGATCATGGGCGAGGAAGCTGGGCGCTTTCAGGCACGAAGTCTTGGTCGGGGGTGCTAAATATGAACGAGTCAACGTGTGGCGCAGGGTTGTGGCCAGTCACGGGCTGTGGCCACGGCGTCTGCAACGTGTCTATATTAGCCTGCGTGTGCGAAGAAAACTGGGAAGCTGGCCGGCTCATAATAGACGATGATGACTTTACTCCGCCTTGTGATAAGCACGTGCCCTTCTTGAAAGGGATTTGGGCCATGTACACAGCGTTGACAGCAATTCGCGGCGGACTCTATATCGCGCGAACTGTTCTCGGATTCAAATATGGTACCAAAAGTACTGCCGCCAGTACAAATAAACTTATTGTCTCAATATTGGAGATTGTCTCCGCGATTGCTATGTGTGGGCTTCATTACAGCTCTGGATCAGAAATTCTCGAACAGCTGGAACTCACGTTCTTGTCGTGGCTCACTGTGTCTTTAGCCATGATCACACTGGTGATGAATATGCAAAAATTCATTGCTTCCATTCAAGCGAATACGACACGCGTCACAAAACACCGGGTAAGGATTTCGACTTTGTTGTCCACGGAGTGGGGACAGCGCGCAATGTGCCTTTCGATTTTTGTTCTGCACATATATCCATTCTTGTATGCAGTGACTTCGTTAAGTGCAAATTTTACCATCCGGAGCTTTTATGTGGCTTCATCTATTGGGTTTGGGCTGTATGTGAGATTGTGCTTTCTTGCCCTACGCAGTGTCCAATCAGCATATAGAGAGTTTATCTCTGTCAACAAGCAACTTGCTAAAGGCGAGAGCCATCAGGCTCTTCATCGACGAGCAATGCGTGGGCTATTGCGGGTGAACGGGTACATATCGTTGATTGCTCGTTACATGCCGTTCGTTTTAGTGTACAACCTTGTCCTTGTAATTTGGCCATTTGCCCTGCGAGAACTCAAGTACAGCTATCTTTTGTTGCAAGTAGGGTTAGCAGGAATGCAGTGTGTGATGCTCGGCGCTGCAATCTCGAAGTTCATTGGTACGAAAAACTCTTCGGTACGAAGATCTTCCCGCGTTGAGCCAAGTATTGGGAAGGACTCGTCTCGTAATTCACGAAATTCGAAGGGACTACGAGCCGATACGACTGTTGATACGTGCAAGGAAGACAGTAGGCTCTTTGAATCTGATATTTGTCGGGATAGCACGAAGGTGCTCAGTACACAAGTAGCGTCTAAAGGACCGGCATCGCATGCTTCTGAGACATAAAAAGTCGCAGCCCATGATTCATGCGAGCAGAAAGCTCTTTCCTGACGAACTTTTAAACCTTCGTCACAGTATCACAACATGTCGCTTTCACAGGTACTCGAGGTAAACAAAAGTGTTCACCAGCAGGATTCTTCGATCACCGGGCCACGGCAAACGTTGTCTTGGGTTTGAGGCGTTTGTACACCCAAGTACCTGGCGCAGTCGGAGCCAAGGGGGGCTAATTGTACCTCTGACACACTCTCTCCTGCTCCTCGATCAAACATGCCCGGGGTGCATCACATAGCACATAGTAAATTACCAGATCAACCAGTTCCAGTTCCAGCAAAAGTGGTCAGCTGCGGAACCCTCCGCCATAGTGGGGTGGTCAACTGCTGACGAATTAAGCTATGCATTGCAACTTACAGTTCGGCACCTTCAAAACTCCTAACGACACTTGTGAATGTTTAAGAAGCCTGTGCGTAAGCTGAGACGTCAATCAAATGGACAGGTATTTTTAAATCAAGCATTTGTGAAGCAAATAATGTGAAACTATTTCTCTACGTGGTTTTGATATGTTTCAATGAAGTTTTGTTTCTCGCGGCAAAGCAGGAGGCGCGTACGAGTAGAGAACGATTGGAATGAGAGCTCGAGTCTTTACTGTTAGTTCGAAAGTTGGTGAGGTGTTTTTACCTGTAACCTTAGAATCCGTATCGGTGCGAGGCCCCAACATTATAGTCGTAACAGTTTTCCCACTGTCCAATTTCCAGTACATTCCAGTACTTCAAGTTCCGACTTATGTAGTGTGAGAACGGATACTTTTTCAATACACGACAACTCTAGTAAGGAGTTAGATGTTGCACGTCAGAAATAGCGTCCCAGAAAGTTTACCACACACCACGTCAAGAGGAGCTGTGGCAAAGCGCAGACGAGCATAGGAAAAGGCCAAGTAAATTGTATGAGGACGCCATACGTACTCCATGGGCACGATTGACGAGACTTGTTTGTTCGTTTCCAGCCGATCGAAGCCGCGAGTTGGCCGGGCACGACGCGGGACGCCATGTCCGATCAGGGCGATACCTTCGACGTAGGCAACATGACGGCTTTGCCCGACAGCACTCAGCGCAACGCCGAGACAAGCCAACCTAATTTAGTTTCACTCGTTAGGAATGTTTCAAAGGACGCCGACAGCGTCCGCTCGCCAAAGCCGGCGTTGAGCAGCACCGTGACAGAGTCTGGAAAACGCAGGTATTCCCTCGAAAAGCTATCGTCCATGCAGAAGAATCAATCGCAAAGTTTGGAGCATACATTCAGTACTTTAGACAACGTGCGAACAGAGACGCGAAGGTACTCTTCATGCAACTATCAAATCGTTTCCGCAGTGAGCTTTGCGGAGAAGGCCACCACCACGAGCGACGAAGTGCCCCGGAGTACGGAGGGGCAATTTAGTGGTATGGTCATTCGCGAAATCCCACCAAATTTCGTCGACCAGCTCTACAAACAGCTGCGCATGATCTCGTACGCTCTTACTCTTGTATTCTTCAGCACGCTTGTGCTTGGAGCACTTTTGGTAGTCTCTCACGCGTACCAAGTTTTGCTTTCCAATAATAGTGCTTTCGAGCTTTTACGGAACCCACTTTTGCAAAACGAGACAAGCGATCAGTTTTGTGAACGGATGCAATGGAAAGAAGCGCTGGATTATGTTGACTACGAGGTCGTTCTTGTTTGTTCGTGGATCCTTGGAGAGCTTGCTGCGCTTTCTCTATCCTATCGCTTCAACAAGAGAGCTACGAAAGCGTTCTTTTCAAATCTTATTCTTGGTGGACTCCTCTGGGCGGGGTTTAGCAGCATCGGTCGGGTCTACATTCCAAAGAGTGGTTTTCGAAACCCCACTTGGATGCCTCTGGTTGTGTTTGTGGTTCCGAGCATGATAAGGCTGTCGATAAAATACGTTGCTTGCAAAACCCCTGTGAAATGGTACGAAAAGATGATTCTATCCTTGCAACGAGGAGGTCATATGTATTTTGCGGGGCTTACCGACGTATTGTACGTTAGAGCCTCGCAGCCGACAAAATTCAGCAGCGCGCTCGGCGAGGTCTTGTTAATTGGAGTCTTCTTCCCTTGCATACAGGTGTGGTAAGTTTTGCATTCTTGAATTATATTTTGCATTCACGGTATTTTGAGAGCGGCATTGACGCCAAGTACCCCACAGAGTCAAAACCTTTACTAACGCATCCATCGCAGTGTGCGACTTTTGAGTCTGAGACTGTCAAGAAAGCTAATGTTGCGCAACCAGGAGGGCAAGTACCTTGACTTGAGCTCTGTCATATACCTTTTCGTGGAGATTGTTCTCAGCACTTCAGCATACTTCGTGCTGTTCTCTTTAAAGTCCGAAGTGTCATTTTACGCCTCTCTATGCCTCTCGTGTGTGCTCGAGTTCATTTCAACGGTTTTCCAAGTGCAGCTCTGCACAAACCAGAGTATTTTAAAGATTAGAACCAAAGTGTCCGTGGAGTACGCGAGAAAATTCCAGGCCGAGAAGAATGTTAAGGAGCTTTCGTTCGAAACTCAGGAACGTCAAATGCGCTTGAAGCATTTGCTGGCTGTTAAAGTGGCGTACGAAGAGCTTGGCGAGGTAAGTGTCAGATTTGCAAATTGGCACCGCAACGTCCCCGACTAACAGCATAGAACGACAGAAAATCGGGCTTCTTCTCGGGGGATTCATTGTCCATGCAATGCTTCTCGGAACGATCTTCCCTCACTCAGTTCTTCGCTTGTGCGTGGCATTTCTCGTCGAGGCATTAGTGGACATTGCCAAGGACTACTTCTGCTTCCGCCATAAAATATATGTGGCGAGAATCTTCTTCACCACCAAGTCGAGCAACCTCGTCGAGACCGCCAACTTTATTTGTACCGCCGTATTTCTCACCTTCAGCGGCGTCTTCTCCAAGTGCTACTTCTGAGGCCTTACAGCGGTATGAACTGTTATGATCCTATTTACTCACTCCTCAACATTTTCTTATTCTATTCTATTCTATTCCTCACATGTATTTCCATGTTCCTGGCACGTTCCAAGTACACACATGAAGATTGGATGCGTTCCAGGATGTTTCATCAAGATCCATGACCACCCCACCTTCCGATAGGGTTGGCTTACGCTGCACTTCGTGGATCCATCACGTTATGCATGATCATGAGTACTCCAACGTTTCGTCCTATTCATCGCGCCGGCGGAGTGCACCTTCAACTGACTTTGGTCTTGCAGACCGGCAACTAGCTGCATCATCTGCACGGCAGCGGCTGTGTCGAGCCAGATCGAGCTTGAAGGACAGACAATTAGCGCATTCGCTTTTCCGTTTTTGGTTCTCGCAAACCTGCGTTTGTGATAGAGAGGTCGTGACATTTTGCGTTTGATTGCTTTTGCTTTCCGTGGCGCTGGCGCTGGAGCTGGATAGGTAAACTGAGACGCGCGACTTGGTTGCGAGAGGGGCGGCCTGTGCGGAGAGTGTTCATGGCTCACAGGAGGAGAAAGGTCAGCGTACCGGCGGCATGGCTGGCGATCGACACTGTGCCGTTGGAAACTGTGGAAATCTTAGACCGGGGATGCGACGACGACTGCAGCGACTACATGGATGGAAGGTATTGGAGGGACCTTGTCTTGGAAGACGCGGAGTTTATGAGCTCCCGCTCAGATCGGCTCTGGTATGAAAAGATGAGAAGGAGGCCGAACCAGGCTTCATCGAGACGGAAATCGGAAGGTTTGATTCACGGCAGGGTGAAGAGGAGGGCAGATGGGGATTGGAAAGCTATCAAAGAGATATTTAAAGCCGAGCTCGCGCATCGAAAAAGTACGTCCCGGCCTCGTTCCAAGGACCGCTTGGTAAAGGACGACATTCCAAAGGCAATGAATGGTTTCGTGTTGCGATCACGCATGATAAAGAACGAATTAGATCGCTTCATGCAGGAATTGCAATATCGCGAGATCACACCAAACGATTATGACCGGCTTCTTGAGCTGGATGCTTTGCTTCAGCGAGCCACTGTCGCAGAGACAACTTTTGGAAAGTTTCCTGTGGCAAAAGTCGACTCGAATGGCAATTGTCGCTTTGGGAATGTTGGCACTGACTCCTGTTCGATATGCATCTCGGAATTGTCCAATTCGGAGATTATTCAGCTTCCGTGCAAGCATCTCTTTCATAGCTCCTGCCTTCGCACGTGGTTGATGGAGCACTCTAATGAGTGTCCTATTGACCGGGTGAAGTACTGATTGAAGATCCAAACGTTGTTTTCATTGAACAAACGAGGAAATCCTTCCTTTGTTTAAAGTTATTGCAGTAATCTAGTAACACAGGATCGTGTACATACAAATCCAATCGCATCTCTTTCTTACAATGTAGCTCAAGGCTGTCAATTTAACTCCAACCGCAGACTGCTCTTGTCGTGAGGTTTTGGCAGTATAGCTGTTCCATGAACATTGAGACAGACTTGAAAAGTGAGACATTTACCCAGTGACACTACTTTGTGACACCGGCTAGATCCGGGACCTCTTCGGATTTGGAGTCATCCTTCTTTGTAATGGACGGCGGCGAGGCGTGACTGCCGTAAACACTTTCTTTTGACTTGAGCTCTGCTGGAAGTTCAAAAGAAAATAGCTTCCTTGACAACACATGCGAACCCACAAAAATAAACAGAATTAAGAATTTGGCAGACAGCGAGATAGGAGTCTCCACGCCAAAATAATCCACTACGCTCCGGGTGCAGTAAAATCCTAGCGCGCAAGCTGCTGCCACGTCCAAGACGTGGTGCGCATGGAGATAAACCCTTCCAAACGATGCAAGTGCGGCGACAGACCACACCCACCACCCGCCTCCAAATGTATGAAGTATACATGAGAATACCATCGCCCCAGCTGCATCGCCACTCGGGAAAGACTCCAAAGCCGGCTCCCCTTTCGAGACCAACTCTTGCACCTTGGGGAACAGTCGCTTCGTCTTCCTCAGTCTGCTCGCATAAGCAACTGTCGGACGCATCCTTCGCGCCGACATTTTAATGAACTGACTGACAGTCTGAGTTACAAACCAGGCCACAGTCACCAGCGCGGTTGCGACTCCAGCCCTCTCCCCGAGCGCCTGTGACGCCATCCAGCTGGGCATCACGAGCATTGGCACGAGGATGTATTTGACATTTCTGTAGTAAGTCATAATATCTCCCGACCCGAGGGTCATTAGCAAGTGCACCGTCACCACCACCAGCAGCGGCGTACAAAGTCCCAGCAGCCACGTCAACTGCACCCCCTCGCTCGCCTCGCTCGCAAACGCCCCTACAAACAGCGGCAGCACGCCCATCACGATGTGCGGGACACCAAAGAACGTCCCCGGAAGCACGATCAGATACTCCAGTCTGCCCATATCCAGCCTCATCACGGGCAAGCTCACCATGCCGTCCAGCGCATCTAGCTTCCTGCTCGGCGGCCACCAGCCCAAAGTGTAGCTTCTCTCCAGCCCCATCCTCCAGACACCCAGACACCCAGTGTTAAGTGAGTGTGTGCGTGCGTCTGCCTCAACCGACCAACCTTCTCAGACGCCTCAAACCCTCCACGCTTTGCGCTCCTCTCTGCACCCGTGGCGTCCCGCTCGGACCTGGGGGCTCGCACTCGTAGCCACGCTCGTCCTATCCCGCTGTCTTCTCCAAGATACTATATGATACTGCACAGACTGACAGTGAGTGCTCGAGCACCAGTGACATCCATGGACAAAATAAAGCAAGTACGTAATAAGTACTCACAGTCAGTACGTGTATCTTTTCCTCCTCTTTCATCTCTTCCATCTCTTTTAGCTGTTTTAGGTGTTTTAGGTGTTTTCGGACCTGGAAGGTGTGCGAAGATGTGTGATTACTACAGTAATGCAGATCAAGATGGGACTGGTCTCACCTTCGCGAATGTGGGTGGCTGACTGTTGGGTCTGAAGTTTGAAGGAGTTTGGGATGAATGCTTGAACGTCTTGTGCGGCCGAAGCCATTGTGGTGATAGTGCACTTGCGCGAGCTTGGGGAAGTGAGCTGCTGCGAGAGCCCCTCCTCGTCTCCCCGTCTCCCCGTCTCCTCGGAGTTGCGGAGAATGAGATGGTCAAAGTCTTGCGAGCAACAGGATGACTGTGAACGTGAATCAAAGTGCGAGGCTGATTGTGTGAGACGCCAGCGAGCCAAGTCGAATGGCTCGGTCAATCGCGCGTTCCGGGCTCGTGAGCTTTGACTGAAACTCGACTGTAAAGGCGCTCCTGAACACGCGTATGTTGTTGTTTCCCCGACGTGAATGGGAACCAGAATTCAGAAGATTATACCAGCCGAGAGAGAAGAGCTCCCGCAAAGAGAGAGAGAGAAAGAGAGCGTACAACAGGCTCTAAACGATGATTTGCGCAAGCGGCTTGGTTGTCAAAAAAAAAAGACTTTCTAGAGCCTGAGTCGGCTGGTCAAGGAGTTGGATTTGTCCACAGATATTCTACGAGCAAGCTGATGCAAAACAAGTCGCCCACAGCGCATTTTCACAATAACGGCACAAAGCCGGAATTTGATTTTTCACGGCTTACTTTGCTTTTGGAGAAGGGATCAAAAATTGTTTACAAAAGATCAATATCAACCGAGCTTACTTGGGCTGGGAATCTGGCTGTCCCGAGACGGCCCGTTTCTGCGCTTCTGTGAGAGAATCCAAGGTAATTGGTCTCAGCATCCCCAAGCTCTTCGCGTATATGGTGAATCCCGCCTAGGTCGCCACGCCGCGGACGTTTAGTTAGTCTACCCTCGTTTGAGCCCGCGCTGCTAGTTTCCAGAGAGGACGCCAGCGACCCCTTCAAACAACAATCAAACTTACAACGCCGATACTTGTGAAAGCAATCGTCGAGATCAGGATCCCGTGGAAGGCAGATGATCGACTCATCCTCCCTTTGCTCGCCGCCTGTGCCGGTGCCGCGGCCTTCGCCTCGTGTGCCTATCTGTGCACATCTGTGCCGCATTCATCATCTCAATGCTGACCATTTCGCGTCACAAGGGCGTTCTAATGACGCGTATCTCGTGTATTTTCATGAGCACCAAAATCTATGAGTACGAGCTGTACGAGCAACACGGAGTTTAGTTTTGTCAGCTCTCGATCTCGTCGAAGAGACCTATAACCTCGAACACTACCACCACGCTGTAGCCCCGCGTCCCTTCATGTCCCTTCTCCTCTCGATTTCCGCCTCACGTTGCCATTCACGTTGCGTTTTCACCATGGCCAAAACTAAAATGGCGATGAAACCACGATGAAACTATAAATTCTCAAGATCATCCAAAGCTCATACGAAGGGAACACCGTTACGCTCGCACTCCCAGTCCACTCGCTCGCTCGTGTATATGTGCGCTATGTGCGCTACGGCGTGTAGCATCTGTTCGAGCACCATTGGGGAAGCGAGTTCTCCGTCTATTGCCTCTGGCTCTGACGCTGACTCTGTTCAAAACAGAAAAGGAATTCTGGAGCTCTGAACTCTCAAATTCACGCTGTCTCATTGTTGGCTTTGAATGTTCATTTGCATTGACCATTCCGTTTCATTTTTATTTCATCTTCACTGTCAATGAACATTTTTATTAAGTATTCTAGTAAGGGCACTAGCTACTATCTTTGGTTCCCCAGTTCTGATCTGGCAATGATAGAAGAACCTATCCTAATTTAAGAACAGGCTTGATAGCTAGACACTACTGCCAATTGTACTATTGGGCACCATGCGCGATTAGCTAGTGAAATGTGTCGCAGCCGATCGACTACCAGCTCTCTAAAGCACAGTAACCTAAGCCTCCCATCCTACCCACCCACATATCCTCTCCTACCACACCCCAACCCAATCTCTATCCAGTCCTACGGCCTAACATGACCTACGCTCGATGCCCCCCCTAACATCCGCTAACAGCGGCCGGGATGGAATGTCTACTCAACAGAGTAACACGAACCCTATGATGGCGAGTACTGAGAATACTTACCGAGGGTACTGAGGGTACTGAGGGTACTGAGGGGCTGGCTAACTAGCAATGGCTTACCGGAGAGACTACTTGCCACCTGCTACTTGAGTTTCAATCAATTGATTGATTGATTGATTGATTGATTGAACTGATTGAACTGGTGGAAGGAGCAGAAGGATAGAAACAGGAGAGAGAGAGAGAGAGAGAGAGAGAGAGAGAGAGAGAGAGAGAGAAGAGAGAAGAGAGAAGAGAGAAGCGAGAATCGGCAGTCACCGATCCCGACTCTTGTATCTCTGCACGCAGGAAAGAAGTTTGTGTTGAAAACATCAAACATCTCTAGGTGAATATGGGCGAGCCAGCTTCGGAGGAGACGCTGCAGCGTCTGCGCGAGGAGAATCGCGAGCTGTTGGAGGAGATTGAACGTCAGGGCGATGGTCTGCGTGCTCTGAAAGAAGGAGGCGGCGGCAAGCAGGAGGTGGATGAACTGGCGGCCAAGCTGAACGAGCTCAAGTTTCAGCTTCCTATAGAGCTCATGTCGGAGCGCGACGCGAAAAAGTTCCTCAAGCTGCAAGCGAAGAAGCAAAAGGAGGCGGAGAAGGCGGCGCGCTCGGAGAAGTGGGCTGCTGCTACGAACAAGAACAAGGACAAGAAGAAGAAGAGCGCTCCTCAGGCTGAGGAGGTGTTCGTGAACAAAACCCCTGTAGGCGAGAAGAAGGACCTCGCCGAGCCGATGGCCAAGGCGTACAATCCGCCTGCAGTTGAAGCGGCATGGGACGCCTGGTGGGAAAACCAGGGCTTTTACACCGCGGACGTTGACGCAGCGATTAACGCCCCTGCGGACGAGAAGTTTGTCATCGTCATTCCTCCTCCAAACGTTACCGGAAGTCTTCACATCGGGCACGCCCTTACTTGCTCGATTGAGGACACCCTTTGTCGCTGGAACAGGATGGTTGGCAAGCACGTCATGTGGCTGCCAGGCACAGATCACGCTGGTATTGCAACACAGGCTGTTGTCGAGAAGAAGATCATGAAGGAGTCCGGAAAGCTTCGCCAAGACCTTGGCCGCGAGAAGTTTCTCGAGGAGGTTTGGGCATGGAAAAACCAGAAAGGAGCGCACATCCTGCAGCAGCTGCGCCGCCTCGGTGCTTCTGTCGACCACTCTAGGACGGTCTTCACCATGGACGAGAAGCGCTCCAAATGCGTTACAGAAGCATTCGTCCGCTTGTACGAGGACGGGCTCATCTACCGTGACACTCGCTTGGTGAACTGGAGCCACGCTCTGAACACTGCCTTGTCTGACGTTGAGGTTGATCACGAAGAAGTCAAGGGCATCACATTGCGTAGCGTGAAGAATCACGACAAGAACAAAAAGTACGAATTCGGTACGCTCACGTCTTTTGCTTACAAGGTCGTCGACGAAAGCGGGGCACCAACCGACGAGGAGATCATCGTGGCCACCACCCGTCTCGAGACGATGCTCGGTGATAGCGCCGTCGCAATTCACCCGGAAGATCCTCGGTATACCCATCTCCACGGTAAACGCGTGTACCATCCTTTCCGCAAGTGCTCAATTCCTATTGTCACCGACGCAGAGCTCGTGGACATGTCCTTTGGAACTGGTGCTGTGAAGATCACCCCTGCTCACGATCCAAATGATTTCAAGTGTGGCCGCAAGCACAACCTGGAAGAGATTTCTATTTTGAACGACAACGGATCCATCAACGGTGTCTGCGGCGCTCCATTCGAAGGCATCATGCGCTTTGATGGGCGCTACCTCGTCGAGGAAGAGCTCAAAAAACTTGGTCTGTTCAGAGATAAGCAGCCACACACCATGCAGATCCCAATCTGCTCTCGCTCTGGGGATATAATCGAGCCTCGCTTGGTGCCGCAGTGGTGGGTCAAGTGCGACACAATGGCGGCTGAAGGTGTCGAAAAGGTGCGCTCTGGCGAGCTCAAAATTGTTCCAGAGTTTCACAAGAACACGTGGTTTGGGTGGTTGGAGAACATCCAGGACTGGTGCATCTCTCGCCAGCTGTGGTGGGGTCATCGCATTCCTGCTTACAAGGTCGTTTCGCCGTCGTGCGGTGAGAAGTGGTTTGTCGGCAGGGACGAGGCTGAGGCCAAGGCTAAGGCTTCCAAGGAGCTTGGAGTTGCTGAATCCGAAATCCAGCTTGAGCAGGACCCGGATGTCCTTGACACCTGGTTTTCCTCGGGGCTCTTTCCTTTCGCAACCTTTGACTGGGCGCAGGAGGGAGAGCAGGCCGAGAAGGAGCTCAAGGCGTTTTTCCCAGGAACCTTGCTCGAAACCGGTCACGACATCATCTTCTTTTGGGTTGCCCGCATGGTTATGCTGTCTCTGCAGCTTATGAAGTGTCTGCCGTTCTCAACGGTCTACCTACACGCCATGGTCCGCGATAAGTATGGCCGCAAAATGTCCAAGTCTCTTGGCAACGTGCTTGATCCAATTCAGGTTATGGAGGGCATCTCTTTGGAGGAGCTCCACAAGAGCTTGTACGCCGGAAATCTGCCAGAGAGTGAAATCGAAAAGGCAAAGGAGGGGCAGCGCCTGGATTACCCGGACGGTATTCCAGAGTGCGGAGCTGACGCCCTTCGATTCGGGCTTTTGGCTTACACGGTTCAGGGCCGTGATGTAAACCTCGACATCAACCGCGTTGCTGCATACCGCAGGTTCTGCAACAAGCTATGGCAGGTGACCAACTTTATGATGATCAACATCGGAGAAACGTTCTCGCCGTCCAAGACATTCTTGTCAGACGTCGTCAACCGCAAGGTGTCTGGGCTCTGCTTGCGCGATCGCTGGATTCTCAGCAAGCTTGGCTACCTCGCGGCAAGCTGCAACGATTCGTTCTCAAAGTACGAGTTTGCTGGAGTTACCTCGGCGCTCCACCGGTTCTACCTAGAAGAGCTTTGTGATGTGTACGTTGAGGCAGTCAAACCGGTTATGCGCGCAGGAGGTGCCGAAGATGCTTCCCAGGAAGCCAAGGAGCAGATGAACGCTGCGCAAAACACGCTGTGGTACTGCCTTGACGTTAGCTTGCGTCTCATGCACCCAATTATGCCATTCGTAACTGAGGAGCTCTGGCAACGTCTCCCAGGGCGTCCACAACCTGCCCCACCTTCCATTATGGTCGCGCACTACCCAGGATCCACTCCTGTCGCAAACCATGCCAACGACCAGGCTGCGCACGACGAGACCGACGCTCTCAATAAGATTCAGGACGCTGAGGCGGACGAGTACTTTGCCCTCGTCAACCTCGTTGCCGCAGGCATGCGCTCCCTCGCAGCATCCTTTGGAGTCTCCCAGAACAAGAACCTAAACTACTATCTGAAGGTCACCGACAGCGATCGCAAGACTGAGCTGCTCAGCCTCGCGTCCTCGGACTTGTGCGTTCTCGGACGCGGCAAGGAGGTGTCTATGCTCAACTCTGACGAGATGCCACCAGAAGGGTGCTCGGCCACGCTCCCGGAACCCTCAATCCAGGTCTTTTTGCAGCTCAAGGGCGTCGTCGATCCAGAGAAGGAGATTGTCAAAATTCAAGCCAGCCTGGAGAAGGTCAACAAAACCATTGCGACCCTCGAGAAGCGCCGCGAGAACCTTGACAAGATGAATCCAGAGGGCCAGGAGAAGCTCATGACCGACCTGGAGGCAGAGGTCACCAAAGCCAAGGCTTACGAGTCGCAGATCGAGGCGTTCAAGACCTTGCTCAGCCAATAAAAACCTCCATCATCGAGACACATCCCCCCAGTAACCCAACTTTCTAATATCATCCGTTTGCCACTGTTTCTAACCATCTCTTGGATCGCATGAATCGCATGTCGCCTTTCTTCTTCGACATATGCCTCATCGACAGACAGAAAGACAGACAAACACAAAGACAGAAAGACAGACAAACAGCCTCCTAGTCTCAAACTCTCAAACCCTGGCGGCAAATCTGGCACCATGAGCGCGCTCCGCCGCGTACCCTCGCGCCTGCTCACCGCCTGCGCGCATCACCGCGCACCTTCATTACTCCCTCCCAGCCGCCCGCGCCAACTTTGCTCCTCGCGGGACATTGTTGACCCTGGGGACATTGCGGACCCCACAGCAGGCACAGCAGGCACAGCAGAGCCCGACGCGGACCCGGCGTGGCGCGAGGCGCTGGTGCGGGAACACGCGCGGCCCGCGGAGGTGAGCGGTAGCGGTGGGCTATTGGCGTGGCAGATCACGGAGGAATGCGCGCTGCATCGCGCGCGGGATGAGT
Source organism: Parietichytrium sp. I65-24A (assembly GCA_012862575.1). Classification (NCBI taxonomy): domain Eukaryota; class Bigyra; order Thraustochytrida; family Thraustochytriidae; genus Parietichytrium; species Parietichytrium sp. I65-24A. The sequence continues at coordinate 530,455 of BLSF01000007.1, forward strand.
CTGAGCTGCCGTTCCCAGCGCCGTGGTGGGCGTTCTGCTGGCCCGGAGGGTGGGCGGTGACGCGGTTCCTGGCGGAGAACCCGGACGCGGCGCGCGGGTTCTCGGTGCTGGAGGTGGGCTCCGGCTGCGGCAGCGCCAGCATGGCCGCAGCGAGGGCAGGCGCGCGAAGAGTGGTGGCCAACGACGTGTGCCCCTTCGCTGGCGCGGCGCTCAAGCTCAATCTACGGCTCAATGGAATGCGAGACGACGCGGTGCTCTTCGACGGGTCGGACCGCATAGGCAATGACAGCGGTGAATGCGGAGGGAAAGGCAAGGAAGCGGGGCTGCGGTCACTTGCGAAGGAGTTTGACGTGGTGCTGGTTGGCGATATGCTTTACGATGAGGACTTTGCGGCGCCCCTGCTCGCCGCGCTGCAAGGCCACCCCAATGTGATCGTGGGCGACCCGGGCAGGGGGTTCTGCCCCGACGTGGCCGAGGAGCAACTCCTGGCATCGTACGAGTTTGGCAAAGACGGCTTTCGCGAGGTCAGGGTGTTCAAGCTCGCGGTGTGACCTGCTGTGGCGAGGGTTGTATCTCGATGAGACGGGGATATTGACGGCTGGAGGACTTGACTTTTTGGCTCGCCCGAGGTGCTTTTCTCCACGCATTTCCAGTCAAAACAACCTTGAGCTACTTGGATTCATAGTTTTGATTTTGTGCGCAACGTTGGAGAAAAAGCCATAGGAAGGATCTAACTCAGATTGATAAATTACAAGAGTCATATCTCCACATTAGACATAAGTGGGAACTGAAATTTGAAAATAATCAAGAGCACTTGTCAAAATAGTATGTACAGCAAGCATGACTGCCCTGCTCGGCTCGCGAAAGCACAGGCGTCTTTTTCAGTCTATTCATTCGTCTAGCCTCTCCAAAAGCTTGGAAATGCTGTCGCTAAGGTTGTCCGTGTTCGTGAAGTCGATGTAGAGCTCCCCAGCGAGTTTTAGCTGGAGCGGCCCAATCCAGGAGTTGGGGTTAAGCATTTCAGGCTCCATCACGCAAGGAATCATGTTTCTAACACCACGGACTCTGCAAGCCGCAAGGAACTCATCGCGGCAAAAGTCGTCCGCTTCGGATGTCAGTTTGTGCATGTAGCGTTCTGTCACAAACACAATCACTTTGCGGGACTGCTCGATACCCTCCGTGATCTGCATCACCATGTTGCCGGAGAGGCGTTCCTCGTCGAACCAGGTGACCATGCCCCGATCGATCAAAGCAGCGTTCACGTGGCTTACAATCTGGTGATTGTCGCCATTGACGCCCCAGTCATGCGTCAGAAAAGCGTCATACGTGTATGCCCTGTCGTTGGTCTTCAAGTTGCGTCTAAAGAACCCACTCACACCACTCGAAATTCGCTTTGCCAGGGATCTGCGCCGCGGAGCCTCCCTTTCCGACCCACTGGACTCGTGGTCACTTTCCTCGTTCGCGAGGCCCTTGGAACTTGCAAATTTTTTGAGAAGCGCGCGGCGCTTCATCAGTGCAGCGACTCCAAGCGTTTGCAGGTCGTCGTCGCTGAGATCCTCGCACTGCTCGAGCTCGAGCACCTCGTTCTCGAAGAATGCAATAATCGTCTGACGATTGATGCTGAGTTGCTGCAAAACCTTCGAAACCTCGTTTTTCTTGAGGTACATGATGAAGCTCGCGATGTCGTCGCGATCGCAGGCCCGGGCGATCGATAGGGCTTTAGCGCCTCGAGAGTTTTCCACGTTGATGTCTGCTCCCCCCGCCCAAAGGGCCTTGACGATTGCCAAGGAGCGCTCGCGAATATGGTCGGCGTTCTCCTCAGTGCGGCATGCCAACATCAGCGCCGTGTCGCCGTTCTCGTTCCGTAGGTCTGGCTCTGCGCCCTTCTGAATGAGGGCATTCACGACCTCGCCTTGCCCCTTGCGACACGCATACATGAGTGCTGACCATCCGCTGAGGTCTTGACTGTCTAGCACTGCGTCTTTCTGGATCAAAAGCTGCGCACACTCAACCGCATCGTTTTTGCAAGCCAGCATGAGGGCCGTAAGACCATCGCGATTGGTGAGGTTCAAGTCGCATCCTTCTTTGATGAGCAGCAGGGTCGTTTCCGCCTGGCCGTGCACGACGGAAAACATGAGCGCAGTCATCATCTCGTTGTTTTGAATGTCCAGCTCGGCTCCGACCTGCGTCAGCATTTGAGTAATCTCTGGTTGGTCGTAGCGGGCTGCAATCATGAGAGCCGTCCAGCTGGCTTCGTTCTGGTGGTTCAGATGCGCGCCATTTTGAATCAGCCACTGGGCGATCCGCGGCTGAGGCCCGCTCGCAGGTGAGACGGCCCATGTCAGTGGCGAGTCACCGACGCTGTTGCAAATCTCATTCAACTTCTGTCGCTTCTTCGCCACTACCCTCTGGACTCCGTCCAGGTCGCCTGCCTTGATCAGCTCGAATATACTTGTGCTCACCATCTTGCCCGATGCTTTGTTCGCCTGTGCTCTTCCAAACGCCTGTCTTTGGACGCGGAGTTTGGGTTTTGATTTTGATACATGAATTCATTCTCCATCATTCTCGGCTTCGGCTCCGGCTCCGGCTCTGTCTTTTCTCTAATGAGCATACACCCATGAAAAGCTTTCCTACTAGCTAGCGAGCTTCATTGCTCGTTATCAATACACTTTGACCCGCTTCAGCCTAGGTACTACCGGTACCGGTACAGACTTTTCACAGAAAAGAACTTTTTTACAGAATTTAGAACAGATCGATCTCCATTCTTTTACTGATCAACTTAGTTTAGAATGAAGATTGCTGACAGCGCTCGACAGTGTGAGTCAAGATTTGGGTTGCTCAAAGACGCTAGCTAGGCTAGCTGACTTTGTAGTTAGTAGAGCTACAGAGGCGGTGTGCACCCATGCTAGGTCAAAAAATAGTCAGTGCTGCGACGAACACCCTACTGTCAAAGCGTGTTGATTTTGATAAAGAAAATTGTCTGTGAGCACACTCAACTCCCCGTCAATCATCATGGAGTAAGCAGAGAGAAATTGTCTTGCTTTTCGTACTTTTCGTCTATTATTTGCATAGGACGTTTTTGCTTTCAATGCTCTGTTCTCCGAAATTCAGAAGATGTCTCCAAATTTCCCATTTTTTTCCATACCGGGACCTCATATTACTCTTCGAGGGATAGAGGCCACAGCTAGCTAAAACCGGGACCTCATATTACTCTTCGAGGGATAGAGGCCACAGCTAGCTAAAATGCTCTCGATACTGCTATAGCTTGCGGTGAAAAGTACTACACGTAGTCAACATCACCTTCACTCGCTCAAGCGTGGTATCAAGGGGTCGTCGACAAGCGAGACCATCACAACAAACAATCGCGACCCGCGCAAATACCCGCGCAACCGGGAAACAAAACACTTTACAGTCTCGACTGTTTTACATCGTTGCTAACAGCCTTTCCCTTCCTGTCTATGCTACCAGAGCAACTTTGAAATGCACCGCGAACAACGCAATTAACGCAATTGCGCACTTGCGCTGCAGAGACAACAGAGACGCAGTTGACAACTGTACCTACCCTTTCAAAGAGCCCAGCATTCTAGGTCTAGCGATTACAGAGCGACTACAGTCCTAAAGTGGCGTTCGTAATCTTGAATTTGATTATTCAATTTTGAGCATCAAGTGTGAGGCATCAAAAAGAGTCTCACTGTGCTGTTGTAATCTCCTCTCACAGACAGCTATGTATGTTTTGAAAGATGTTTTGATTCGCAGAATCACACCGCTAGCGAAGTGTCATTTGCGGCTAGGGAGTAAAAATGAACCCGAAATTGTGGGAGGTGGTGGGAGTCACTTTCTTTGGATCGATGGAGGCTGTTTCCTCTTGGTCTTTCCTCACAGTCGAGTCAATTGGAGAGGGAACTGCGCACCAACAGCTTCAATCGGTGCTCGCATTCAGGACTGACGGTGAGCGCATGTGAGTACAGAGGTTGCAGAACAGATCTGCCATGATCTGCCTTCAATTTCAGATCAATCGAAACAGTTCACAATAACTATTTCCCCAACCCTGACTTGATAGATTCTCCGCAGGACAGCCCTGAATCTCCCTCCCTTCCGCGACTTGCCGATGTAATGGGTGAAACTGGAATGACAAGTCAACGCGCAGCGCAGTTGCTCCCACATCATGGCACTGGCATGATATTTGATGAACGGTAAAGTCCTCCTCCATCAGCCAGCTTGCTCCCTCGTTTTTCGGGGAGTGCCAGAATCAAAATTAACTGTCAATAAAAAACTGCGCCTCGCTAAACATCCCTTTGTAGTGTATCAGCTAGCGAATGCGCTGGATGAATCCTGCAAAAGTGGCCGATTGAGATTTCACTACTACGTATGTATCTAGCTACTTGATAGTGGGACAGCGCCGGAAAGCCAGCTGCAGTTTTCGCAAAACTTCGCCTCTTGATTAAGAATAAATGAAGCTTCCCTTCAACTTTTCAGGGTTCAACTTGTTCAACTTGTCAAACTCCGACAACTCCGAGTCGGGCGACGATTCGAACACAACTCGGTCAGGGGATTATTTGGTCGCGCTTTATTCATTCATGAGTGAATAAAAGAAATGCACTCACTGGCAGTGCCACCTCCGAACAACGCGCAGGTGCTGCAAACATGATTGTGAAGCGAACATTTCGAACACTTACGACGAAACTGCCACGCTGAAAACTCCCAAAGTCGTGTGGTTCTCTTGGTTTAAACAACTTTGCAGCGAAAGCCAAGCGGCACACGAAACGTTGTTAATTTCAGATTCAAGACATTCGAGGCCAGGTTGAGGGAAATTAGTCGTTAGGTAAAAGAAAAGATGCAACATGGCCGTCGGTCCCAGCGTTTCAACCGCAAAAGAGAGTCGGTTCGCAGGACGATTCGCCCAGCTCTTGCCCCGTGTCAGTAGAGCCAAGGTAAGCGAGCAATTGAAATGGACGCTGGGCATTGATAACAGTTCAAGATTTTTTCTAAAAGTTCTGTGTTACAAGTCATGAGACGGAAGGAGGAACAAAATGTGCGGACGGAAATTGACGAAGATCAGCTCCAATCGGCTGTGTGCTCTAGAGCAGCAGTGAGCCCCGCAGAAAAAGTTTGCAGGTTCGGGAATGGCAGGTACGATCTGTCCCAGTTGCTTATGGAGAACCAGCAATGACTAGAGTAAACCGCGCGTTCATGTGTATATTATCATCAAGAAAAGGAAAAACGCGATACCAGAAAGAGTCAGCGTCAGGCAAAAGTAACCTGGTCCCCCAGCCTGCTTGACTAATTCTTGTGTTTTCCCCTCTATCATTTTCATGGCCAGCGTTGTGCGGTCCATGTCCTGTCCAACCTCATCCAACAAACTAACCAACACCATCGCACATCAGTCAGACACGGCTGCAAATCAATCCTCGCAAGTCTCGGCCCAACAACATTTACACACATCCACAGCCGAGCGACACACTTACTCATTCTGAGCTCTCAGCTCCGCACTAAAACCCTCCGCAAGCTGGCCGACCCTTTGTAGCGACTGGCTGAGCGCGTCCAAGTGCGCATCTTGCGCCGCCTCTTCGCGCCGCTTGCTCAGAAACAAGTCTCCCTCTGAGGCCTCCAAGTCATCTTCTCCGAACAACTCTTTGCGCTCCCTTCGCTGCGCCGCCATCTCGCACTTCGTCTCTCAGTTTCTCCAAGCCAAGACCGAAATTTTGGCTCTTCCCAAAGACCGCTGGCAACGGTTGCTGGCGCGGACGACTTGGTTATAACGAAAAGAGCCGCTTCCTAACAGTCGCATACGCAGGTGCCGAGGACACTTTACTGTGTTTCGCACAGAGAGATCACAGACAAGTGAGATACGCAAATCTGTTCTGATGACGTCATGAGAATAGCCGCATGTAATGTGTCACTACCTCATTGCTTAGTCATGGGAAGGTGAGGTGGCAAACCTTCTAAATTCTACTCTACTACGAGAGCGATAGTGGGAGCCGGTGCTACTCGAGACGGGTATCGTAACCCCTAGGCTTGGCCTAGCCATGCCCGTACACTTCTTGCGGAACGCATTTATGAGGAACGCTTTCACCTCTAATCCCGTATACACCTTACTTACAGTCTCTGAATGCCTCTGTAGTTCTAAGCTTCTAATGAAAAGCTGTGCTAGCAAGTAGCTATCCCTTAAATAGTACCTAGCCTAGACACCTAACAGAGGTCTTAAGATAACGTTAGCTTTCAGTGTATGATCGAAAATTGATGCCTGTAGCAGAAATGGTAGAGAGATGCTAACGGATACTCTGAAGGGTGGAGGGCGAGGCTTATTTTCGACTGTTGATAGTTGATTGTTGTTTTGATTGATTGATTTGATTGACAGTGTATGACATTGTGAAGAATGAAATGGAATTTGGAAGCATTGGAAGGAAGGAGGTGTGGCTCGCAGAGGACAGCGCGAGAGACTGTGGAGCAAGAAGATGGGCCGGCACATTTTCTGGGACCGAAAGAAGGTGTTTGTGAGCTTGGAGGTGGAAAAGGAGCATGTACGGAGCACATATGGGGAGCACAGCTGGCAAATGAAGGTGATTAACACGGTGCACTCAAGGCTTGTGCAGTCGTGCCTGGCCGCACTTTTGGTGCTCGATGTGGCGTGCCTGATAACAGAGCTGCTCTTGGCGTCGTACTTTCCGCAATGTGTGCATGTGCTGCAGTTCTGCGCGGCGACAGCGGGGAATGCCAGCGGGGATGAAACAGCCACGGAACACAGGATGCTCGCCGAGGAAGAGACGTGCAGTGCGATATGCTTGGAACATCCGCACTGGCTTCACGGGTTCCACACGGCGCTTTTTGCCATCAGCATGTCCATTCTCGTCGTCTTCGAGGTAGAGCTCTTGGCGCTGTTCATGGCAGTCCGGCGCATGTTTTTTCGTGTTTTCTTCTATGTCTTCGACTTTGTCGTGGTCACGGTCGCCCTCGCGCTGGAGGCATATTACTTCACTCTGGATAGCAAGACTGCGGAAGAGGCGTTCGGGCTCCTTATCCTTCTTCGAATATGGCGCTTTGTGCGGCTCGGCCATGCCATCGGAACCGATGTGCATGAATACGAGCACCAAAAGATTGAACATCTGCAGGAGCAAATAAAAGAGCTCGAGCTTCAGCTAGCGGCAACGCGGCATTCTCCTCCGCAATCTGACCCCGGCTCTTCTTCGATAGCGAGAATTTGAGGGGATCATCCTCGCTGTGTGCCTTCCTGGCACGATCTTGAAGCTCGAGAAATGGTTGCACGGCTGCATGAGGTTCAATTGCGATGTCCTGACTTGATTCAGCTAACGAATTGCCTTTGGTCCCGTACTGCGCCGCACCACGATTTTTTGTTTTTGTTGTGCAAGGGGGAGACAGGATATCCTGCTCCGTTTCGGCGAACGTCATCGCAAGAGAGGAGTCGAAGGAAGCATTGAGACATCACAAGGGATGTTGAACAGAAAAGACGCTTCTCCGACGTTTATATGAATCTGTGAAAACGTGTGCCATTCTCTTCGCCGTAATCTCATGTATTCTGTAATAGGGCAATCTCGAAGCTTTTTTGATGATCTCTTGCATCGGAAAAACTACACTTGGGGCAGCAAAAACTTTCGGAATTGTCACGAATTTTAGAGGCTTGCTAGTACTGATTTGTCCACCCACCAAAATTTCCTCGCGAGCACTTCAAGCGTCTGGAACCATCCTGAGTTGACCTTGCTCTGCTATTTGAAAAATAATAAATCGGCTCATGAAGAAAATCTACGGCAACAAAACACAGAGTATATTGCTCGTTCAGGTCCCTTTGACACTTTGTAAGGATTCGGATTCGTCGTTTGCGTCGCCACAGCGTAGGTGGAGAACAAATTTACGTTTTGGACATGTCGTTACAACTTGCACAAAGAATCTCTGTGAACCTATGCTTTGGCATCGCTCTGGTTCGTCGATGGGCCCAAAAGTACTTGGGATGTGATCCGTGATGGACACACTGCACCGTCTTACGTTAGTGCATGATGCCGGGACAGGCTTTGCTTTGTCGCAAGTACATATCAGCCAGCAATGAACTCAAAAAGTTGGTATTTACAGGCAGTACATTTCTTGTTCGAAACGAAACGAAATGCCGCAAGATCAACATTCAGCGCGATTAGACAATCTTTAAGAATTGCACAGAGAGTTCACTTTCATCTGGTTACAGGACAGGCCCAGAAGTTCTCCGTCCCCGTGGAATCTCGGCAAGAGGTTCGCTTTTCCGACGCCACATTTGAAGGCAACCACGGTCGGAGAGTCGTAGACGTCGGTCATTTTCCAAGAATACCTTCCTATTACTTTAGACACTAAAAATCACTCACTACGTTAGCGAAGTGCACTTTGCAAATGAATCGCTCTCTCGATACTCTTTCTCTCCTGCCGACAACTACTCGAGAGTGCACATTGCGTTGCCTCGTTTATCTTCATCTTCTCATGTCTGCCCGTGAGTGTAAGCAGTGTTCAATGATGTTCAATGAATGCCATGCGAAATAATTTGACTTCGGAACAGCGTTCGTATTTCGTGATTGACCTACCCGGCCTTAGACCCCACCGACGCACAACTACTAGGTCACGCCCCTGGTTTGTCTCACCCAGACGTCCATCCCAAGACCGCCTTTTTCCATTCACTATCCTATTGAAAAATTTGAAGTCATCCTACTGCCGTTTCAGACTGAGCCAGAGAAAAATCTTTTCCATTTCAGGAATGATTTCTTCTCTGTTTTTCACTCTCCTATCTATCTTGTAGTCAGGTAGGCTTGCGCCCCCTCTTTTCGCTCACTTGTTCCCCGTCAATTGAACCTGCGAAAAATCGCGAAACCACTGAGTGAAGATACCTTCTCGACTAAAGCCACTGTGGTGGCTGGCTTCCGCGTTGTTTGCCGCTCTTTATTTTAAACCCAACATTCCCATCCCTGTTCCCTGACGAGGCTTCCGAAACTCTGAAAACGTGTTGATTGCATCAATCCGCGACTGTGTGTGAATTGAAATGATTCATTCATTCACACGCTACGAGCACCATCCATACATCCACCGCTTCACTGCGCTGCGCTGGCCTGTCACATCGCGCAATGCTCACAATGCCACAAACACTGGTCCGCGCTCGAAAATTAATGCAAGCGGATTCTTGTTTGCCTCATTTCCAACCTTGTGTCAAATCTCTGAAATCTGAAATCTACAGCCAAGTCTCCTTCGATTTCTCTATGCGCTTCTTACTGTCCGCGCAAGATGTTTGGGGACGAGGGGTGGCTCGCTTGCAGAAAGAGAGAAAGAAAGAGAAAGAGAGTCCGAGTACTAGCCGAATGATACCGGGACTGTGGCTATCTGACTGTGAAAGAAGACACCAGTGCGAGGGAAGAAAAGGAGTTTTCTTGATTGACAGCTAGCTAGTTAGAGCCTCACAGTCTTAAATCTTTCCGGGTGAGGCGATGTGAAGCGATCAATTTTCATTCAGCTCAGACTGAGGAGTCGTTCAGAATTGAGTGATCATGATTGATTGATCTATCGATCGATCTTTCATGAATTGATTTTGATTGAAATTAATTAATTGATTGCTCAGCACCCATCAACAGCGCCTTTCTTTCTTCTTTCTTTCTTTCTTTATCTTACTTGTCTATCTCTGCACGATTGCGGTTTCACGTGTCAGTCAGTTTTCTGTCGTTCAGAACATCGAGTGAGAGAGAGAGAGAGAGATCGAGGGGAGAGCGAAAGAGCGAGCCAACTTTCGTCCTAGGAGTTCTCCCCAAATGAATCTATGCATCATTAGTCCGATTGCCTGCAAGCAAACGAGCACACCAATCCATAGATTCCATAGTTAGCCAGTCTCTCTGCTCATTACTCATTACTCATTACGCAGTGCGGCTGCTGCCATACCGGCTAGTGGTGCATCTAATCTGAGGTGACCGGTACCGGCACTCACATGTCAATACAAGAGCATAGCAGAGGGAGACAGGGAGCAGAGAGGGAGCAGGGAAGGAAGAAGGGAAGGAAAGGAGCTGGCGCTGCAAAACTCATTCAGGTGGGTGGGCGGAGAGAGTTTGTGAAAGAGATTGAGAGATTGAGAGATTGAGAGATTGAGAGATTGGAGGAATTGAGACTCCGAGGGCAGAGAGTGCAGACGACTCGACTTGGTGAGGGGAGAAAGAGAGAGAGAGCGTTGATTGTGGATAGAGAGAGGGTACCGTGAGTACAAGCACGTTTAGCGGCTTCAGGCTCTTCAGGCAGGATCCAGAAGAGGAAGGAGAATTCGTGCGAGTCATTCATTCGTTTCCGAGGCGGCACCAGATTCAGAATTCTTGATCTACCGAGGCTGTAACGCACCTCCCAGAGAAGGTAGCCTCGCTTCTGTGTTCAGACAGCGTCGCGAGTCAGAGCCAGCCAAAGAGCGAGCTCGAAGCCCAGACTTGTCCGAAAGCGAGAAAGAAGGAAGGAAGGAGAGCAAGCCAGCTCGCGTTGCTGAGCGCCCGCAATGTATGCCAATCAGGGTTCGTTTTCGCAGCCGCACCAGTGGTCCGGCCAGCCCCAACAGTATGGGTACCAACAGCAGCAGCAGCAGCCAAATGGCTATCAGCAGCAGCAATACGGATACCAGCAGCAGCAGAGCCCGCAGCAGAGCCCGCAGCAGTTCGGGTTCCAGCAAGGCCAATTCGCAACTGAAAACTCGGAGAACGGACACCGTGCACGGACGTCAAGCAATCCTATCGACAATGCGTTTGCGGACCTCACCTCGACCGTGGTGAATCGCCAGGGGCACGATACGTCGTTCGGAATCAAGCCAAGTTTCAAAACTGCTGTGCCAAACGCATCTTCCTCTTTTAGCCGCCCTCCAACTCACCAAGGCTCCTTTTCTCAGCACAAGTCTGCGAACAATCCAGCACAAGAGCAGTCTTCTTGGGCATACTCCAACAACAATTACAAGCAGCAGCAGCAACCTCAACAACAGTTTGGGCAGCCAAGCACCTCTCCACTGCAAAGCCCGCAGCAGTTCCCTGCCCCAGCTCACCAACAATCGGGCTTCAAGTCGGACGAAAACTCCACCTACTCAGCGCCTCCCCCAGGAGTCTCTCAGAAACGACCGGTATCCACAACCGCTCCGTTCGGTGCCCCAACAGATCCATTTAGCTCCTACAGCAACGGTGAACGCTCACTTTCACCTTCAGGCTCGTACGGAAATCTCCCGTCTCCTGATTTTGCTCGACATGAAAGCTACTCGTCCATGTCCTCACAGCTTTCGTACGCAAGTGATCAACAGCAGCAGCAACGTGCGCCATCCCCAGTGCCTCAACCTAGCGAGTACCTGAACGGCAGCTCGGGGTCGTATCGCCAACCACAGCCGTTTCAGTCGCCGATGCCGCCAACCTACGGTGGCCCGAGCAGCTATAATCCCTCCCCTTCGAGCGGATTTAATGCTGCACCAAACGCCCCACCACTTTATCAAAGCAACCCATCACGGCAAAACTCCAGCGGCAGCTTTCACGCGCCAGCTCCGCAGACCATGTACTCGAGCGGTTCAATGCACAATATCTACTCCTCTGGATCAGCCCATAACCTGTACAACTCTGGGAACGTAAATATGCACCAGAGCTTTTCCTCAACCTCGTCAGGCAATTACGTCGATCTTGAGGGTGGGAGCCAGAGTACATTGCAGCCAGCTGGGCGGGCTATCCTGAACCCTGCGACACAGGCAGCAGTTGCTCACGTCAATGCAAGCTTTGACCCGTTCTTCGGACCCGAAGACACAAAGTCTTCTTCTCCGGTGGCCGACCTCGCCGATTCAACCTCCAAGCTTTCGCTGCACGCCTCCGGTAAGATGCAGCGCGAGCGCAAAGAAAGTGAGGACTCGAGTGTCCAGTCCTTTAGTCCCGCGCGAAATACCTCGGTCAAAGGTAGCGGAAAGATGGGCAGTGCCGTCAGCAAAAGCACCAGCAGGAAGGACGACGATTCGGACGACTCCGACATGGACAGTGATCTTGATGATGAGGAGGGCGGCGAGATCACCCAGTTCGACGATGGCGCACTGTGCCACGTCATTCCAACAACATTTTCGTCTGAAAATGTCCTTCGAGACTTTTTGCTTTCTCCGATGGAGTCGCCTGGTTTGGTGAAGTGCCTCATCATGTTTGACCCTTCCGAGAAGTTGTGGACCTTCACTAATCAGTCGAATGGAGTTCGGCTGATGACTGCATTTAAGCGCAAGGACGGTCTCAAGAGGCTCTCCACACAGGTGCAATTCTCCATCAACTTATCCCAGCGTGCCGTTGAAGACAAGCTAAAGTCGAAGAACTCCTCCTGGAAGGCCTCCAAAAACGAAAAGGAAACTTATATTGCAAAGATCAAGTCTAACGTCAATGGCTCAAACTTTGAGATCTTTGACTCGGGACTCAATCCGAGCCGCGCTGCTGGTGCCATGCATGCCCGCCGGGAGCTCGGCGTTGTTAAATTCGAAAAGGTTCCTCATGACAACTTCCGCCGCAAGGTTAGGGCCTGCGTTCCAGCGCTGGGCCACAACTACAGGCCGATGAGTAAGAAGGAGCAAATGTTCGAGCGCCTTGCTCAAGGCGATAACACCGTGCTGCCGCTGGCAAATCACGTGCCTGGAAAGCCTTTGTACCTTCCTAGGCTCTCTGACTTCAAGGGGATGGCGCAGAGCAGCAGCATCAAGAACGTCATCTTGCACAACCCTCTGGACCATTCCGGCGAACCGCTTTATGTGTTCGGAAAGACCGGCAAAAACATGTACAATTGCTACTTTCGTGAGCCGCTTTCTCCGGCAATGGCGTTCGCCATCGGCCTTTCCAGCATTGCATCATATGTGAGCCCAAAAAATTAATCGCTGCCCGTTCATTTACTTTGGCAGCTACAAACTTGCCCACTCAACACATCATCAAACTTCACGTCTTCCCCCACCAAATACTCTTGTTAGCCTACCGTTAGCTATTTATTAGTGCTGTATCCTACCTACTTGCTTACTACGAGAGCACTTGAATCCCTACTACGAGAGCACTTGGATCCCTACTGCGATGATCTGCGATGAACGATTATCTGTAGAATCTGTAGTCTTCTGAGTCATGGGAGTCCTGGGGTTGTTTTGAGCTTGTCAAATCTTGCCAACGCAAAAGCAAAGACGAAAAAGCAGAAGAGAAGGAAGAGCAGAGGAGCAGAGAAGATCGGAGTGCGGATTCAAACAATTTAAAAATTTGGGATTTGGGATTTGCGATTCAAGACTTTGTTAAATTGCGGGGAGCGCGCAAGGTCTTGCTTAGCTCTCGGCGGTGGAGCGGCGTTGAAACTGGATGGGCATGGAGCGTTGTGCGAATGGTGCCTTTCTGGCGTTGATCGTGTTCGCAGCGGTATTGGCTGTGTGTAGTGGGGGGTGCTCGGACGGAGGGGATGGAATGTCATGCGCCGCGCAAGAGCGGGGAAATGACCGCGTTGAAAAGCTGCTCGTGACGGCTGTGAACAGACTTGTGGGAGTCCAGGCGCAGCTCTTTAGCACCTCCAAGGCTCTGGATGCGGAGATGGGTGAGCTGATCCTTGCGAATCACGTGCTTGCCGGGCACAAGCAGGAGGAGGTGCTCGAAGTGGCTCGGAATTTCTTGAAGAGTACAGGCAATCTCGTGAAGGAAAGTGTGGTTTTGATACAAGCTTTGGAGCAAGGTGTTCGAACCAGCGAACTAGCCAGTCTTGTACGGACCGCCAAATTTAGCGGGGTGTACGATCACATGGTGTGGCAAGATGGAAACATCGAGAACATGCGCTCGGGGTCCGGATCTCAAATTTCCGAAGGCACGCGCAATATAGCGTCGTACATCATGTCCGCAAACGTGGGATCAGTTCTTGACATTGGTTGTGGCGATTTCGAGTGGCTGAACGCAACCACCCAAATGTGTTCGAACGAGCGGATGCCAAGGTACATAGGAATTGACATTGTTCCTTCTCTCATAGAGCACCACAAGGAGAACAACGATGGCGAAAGATGTTCCTTTCGAGTCATCGACGCTGTGCACCAGGTGGTTCCGGAAGCTGACTTGGTGCTTGTGAAAGATGTCTTCTTCCATCTGAGCCTAAATGATTCCATGGCGCTCATTCAGAATGTTCTGAACAACTCACGATGTAAACAGGCTTTATTCACAACTTCAAAGGATCGCACGGTCGAAAACTCCGAACTCATGGATCCTTATTTCGCTCACGCGGTGAACCTTCGCTCAGCCCCGTTCTCGTTAGGCGAGCCAAAACATTTGATTCCACACACCTCGACTGACGATGTGGCGGTGTTCGACTGTGAGGAGCTCAGGAAAGCCATGGGCAACAAGTAGACGTGCGCTACTTTCCATGTTTATGTCTGTCTGTCTGTGTGTTTGCGTAAAATAGGTATCGTATGGCTCTGTACATGCAATAATTGTTTAACGAGCACTTGACACCTTCCTTGCCTGTGGCAGACACATAGGATACGCCAAATATGAAAATGTTGTCGAATTAAATTGTTCGTGTTAGACTTTCTTCTTGGACTTGTTTTTTCCAAGCTTCCTTTTCTCGGATTGCTTATCTTCGACCTTCTTTTGCGGCTTTTCAGCTACAACGTTTCCCTTGTCATCAAGCAATAACCCAATCGAATTGACATATTTGACTCCTGAGCGCTCCGGCCGAATTCCTTCCTTCACCTGCAGGTCCTTTACAGCCCGCTGCATACGCTTTGAGCGGATTGCCGCGAAGCGGGACTCGTCTTTGTACGACACTATGAAAGAATCTAAAGTCGACTGATACTCTCGCTTCTCGAATTCGTCAAGGGGGTTCTTGATAGTTCTCTCAATCTCCTCTGGTGACCAGCCGAGTTTGCTCGAAAGATATGATTTGATAGCAAACCTGTCAGGCTGTTTCCACTCGACTTCCACCGTCGGGACAACGACTGGCTTCTCATACGCGAGAATAACCTGTCTCGATGGAAATTCGTTCCCAACGACCCACTTCTTCTTTACGTTCCGGTGAGAAGCCTTGAACGATCGAAGTGAGGGAGTATCTTTGCTCATGTCGTCGTCGGAGACGTCGTTGACGTCAACATTGCTCGAAGAGCTTTGGGATCGACTCTTACGTTTTCCTTTTCCCTTCGCACCGACACCGATGCCATCGGAAGGGTCATTCACCCATTTTCGAAACTCGCTGAGGTCTTTGAAACAGGAAACGATCTCAGAGGCATTGACAACTCCTATACCTTTCACACCGATTGTATAATCGCTTCCTAGTAGTAGCGCAAGATTGATCATTTTGTCTCTATCTAACCCAAGCTCGCTGCGAATATCGTCCGTCTTGTAAGCTTCGACGTATTTTCTGTCTTCGAAAATATTCTTGTAGACGTTCTTCGCGCCGAAGAGAAAGGCGTCGCAGTCATCTGTAACGACACCGTCGACTACCCCGTTGAGTTCTAGTTCTGCGCACTGCGCCTCAGCCTCCATCGGAGCTTCTATGTACGGGAGTCCGAAAGCATCTAGTAGCTCTTTCACTTCCATGAGCATTACAGGGGTAACTGTCTCAGCATCACGCTGCGCCATGTTGCGCTCTCGAGCAAGGGCAGCATTTTGTCTCAGGAGCTCACGCTCTGCTTCTTCTATTCTTGCAGTCCTCTCGGCGTCAGTTTCACGTGACATGCTTTCCTGCTCTCTCTCTGCCGCAAGTTCATCGGCTCGCTTCTCTAAAAGGAGAACGTCGTCGTCCAGGTCTTCTCCTTCTTCCCCGTCCCTCTCCAGATCTTGCGTGTCTTCCTCCCCAACGAGGTCTTCAAAGTCAAGAAAACTCGAGCCCTGCACAGGCTTTGCAAGACTCGAGTCGGAGACGGAATTCTGGCCATTTACAACTTTCGCCTCCTCTTTCCTAGACTCGTTCTGATCAAGTGTCAAGGGAATGTTCTCAACGCTGGAAACGCTAGATGTCTCCATTTTTTCTTCAAGACCGCGTCGCTCGAGGGCCATTCGATTCTCGAGGTCGCTGGAAGCTGGATGCTCTTCCGAGTCCCCGGATTTGCCACTTGCACGTGCAGGGTGAGGCATCTCTTTGCTTGGGAACTCTTGTTTGCTATCTGAGCTTTCCTGCAAGTTCTTCGGGGATAACAAGCCATCAACAGTATCACCTTCCTCGACCAGCATCAAGGGGGGAGTGGTGACATCTATCGTCTCATTATTATTCTCCACCTGCCTTGAGCATTTTAGAGTTTGCGAATCATCTGCCACCGAACTTTTGTTACTCGCCAAAGGGATATCCCTTTTCGTTTCTGCGAGTGAAGGAGGTAAGGATGTATTCATTCCTGGGCTAGAAGAAGAAGAGATTGTCATTGCTGGAGGACCTACGTCAAGTTTCAAGTCTTTGTCTTGAGGTTGGGTCGTCTCCACGGTACGTGTATGAGAGGAGGATCGAGTTCGCTCCGGCATTCCTTTCGGCGGGCTATCATCCAACACAATTGCAGTGTTCGAACTTGCTCGCCTCGCCCGCGTTACAATTTCCGAAGTGCTCTCCTTCCGTTGGCGCTTCTGGACGGCATGTCGAACTGCTAATGCAGCCCAGGATGTTAATTTCGCAGCAGTGCTCATTGCCATTTCCAGTGCCCTGTCAGTCTCTTTTGCACCTCGTGAGGTCTCTATGGGGTCGCTATCCGATTGTCCAATAGAGCTCTCTGTCCTCGGTCGCTTCATACCTGATGTTGTAGGTTTCCCGAGCTGTAGAAGCGAAGCCTCTTCTTCTGTGAAGGTAATGACGAGCTTGTCTGAGGGAGCCTCCTCTTGCTTGCCAGTAAAACGGTGTTTAAAACTATCCCTGGAGCTCTGCTCCTCATCCGATGCTACGAGGGTAGGTTTTGGCTTGTTGAAGAGCGACATGAAGTCTGTCGAACGCTTGGCTGCCGAACTATACTGCATGTGGTTGTTTTTCTTCTCTGGGGTTACTACGATGGGCTGCTTTGCTGCGGCTGTCCCTTCACGATCGTGTTTTTTCTCAACTTTTTCGCTAGTGTCGATCAGCACATACTGTCGTTTTGCGTCTGATGCAATGCGCTTGCCGTCTCCAGCTTGGTCGGCCAAGCCTTTCTCCATATTATCGAGTTGTTTCTTCATGACAACGTCTCGAATGAAGTGATTCAACTGGAGCGCGGAGTATTTTGATGGATCTCCAGCAAGCGGAATAAACTCATTTCTCTTGGACTCGCGCTGTCTACGTTTATCTTTCAACCGAGCGATGACTTCGTACTGAACGCGCTGTGGGAGTGCGTGAATACCAGATAGGTCAAGATCGCCATTTCGCTTAATGGGAAGCTGCTCCACGATCTCATCTGCAAGCTCAGCAGCATCTAGATCATCCTCGAGCTCAACCTGGAAAGCATCCGCTTTCGACGAGCTGCTCGTTCTATCCGCTATTTGAAGCTCCCTAGACACTGTCTCGGCTTCCAAGGGTGCTGGCTTGCTCACTTGCTGTACGCTTTCCCACTCTACGCCAGGTGGGAGGTCGTCGTCCTCGTCGCTGCTTGAGTCAAGTCTCAGGTCGATCGGTTTTGAAGGGCTTGCAACGCTGCTGGTAGAGCTGGGAAGAATTTGGTGCGATTGGATGCTTCCATTCGTGCTGGACGACGCAGGGCTCTTTCTCGCGCGCTGCACGGCATGTTTCGCGGGAGGCGCAATAGTTGCAGGCTGCGACGGGGCATCTGCCTTAGAAGAGCTTCTACTTTTCCCCCTGGGAGCCTCGGGAATAACAAAGCTCGCGGCTTGCGCCCCGCTCCTGACAAGCTCCTTCCCCGGTCCTTCCCCTGCGGCCTGGTTTCGAAGCTGAACCGCAAGCATTTGATTCAGCAAGAGCTTCTCCGCGGCCCTCCTAAGAATTCTGGCGCTGTGGTCCGCACGTTGCCGACGTGCTTCCGCGATACGCTTCTTCAGCACTGGAACTCCTCCGTCGAAAACAAACAGCGGCCGTACCCGGCTGTGCAGCAGCTTCAGGACCCTACGTAGCGATCCCACCAAGTGTGCGTTCGGCAACATCCTTCCAGTCTCACGATTCCGCATGGCTTTGACAAACTGCGTCAGCCAGATGCTCGCGTCCACCGCCAGAACCTTCCCGCGCAGCGTGGAAACGTCTATGCGCCGCCCACACGGCGCCAGCACCTTCCATAGCCCGTTCACGCCCATCTCTCGCTCGCAGCCTCCGTCCCCGCCGACTCGCCACTGTATCTGTATCTGTGTCTATATCTGCGTCTGTCTCTGTGTCTGTGTCTGACAGCAAACTTTCAACTCTTTCAACTCTTTCAACTCTTTCAACGCTTTCTGCTTGTCGTATGCACTGCAGCACTGTCCGCACTCGCGAGAACCCCGCACGAGGCACTGAGGAACCCACAATCTGCAACGGCCTTCACAACACCAGCCAAGTGTGGCCCACTCGTGGGTACCTTGCTTCCGTTCGAGGACACTTTGCTGAGCCACTGAGTACTCGAGTACCCGGAACTCACAACCAACTTGAGTTACTACTTGGTGAAGCTAACCCGGACGCTTAGCGAGCATTTAGCGATTCTAGTATCTTTCGGAGCGGTTCTTGAGTTCTTTCGGTTCTTTAGGTGGGTTCTGCATGGTTCTGCAGAATTTGAAGCGGGAGGGAGTGTGAGTGTGGGCTACCTTTGACAGATTTTCGTTGCTCTGGTTCCTAGGGATAGGTGGGCACGTCCGCCAACGCTTCGGGAAGTGGTTGTTGTTGACATGACGGGATATGACGGGTCCCAACGCCTCCTATTCCAAGGCGACAGGTGAAGACAGAATGGTTACCAACAAACAAGCTTTTCTGGCACGGCCAGGTGTCTTGTTTGGGAGAACTTCGTCAGTAAGTTTTCCTGTTTCCTGTTTCCTAACAGCAGTCTTCATTGAAAGAAAAGCTCTTACTCTACTCGCCGTGACCAATCTGGAGAGACTCTGTGAACGAACATTGATTCTCAGTCAACCCTACTCCTTACGAAGTAACTTACTCTCTACCTTCCCTGCCTCCTCATTCCAGCGCTCGCCAGCTAGGCACCCTGATAGTACCTCTTATACCGCCAGAGATATTTCACCGCTTTCCATGCCCCTCTCAGAGGCTCGCAAGACGCTTCCCGCAGCTAGCCAGCTAGCTAGCGCTCCCCTCAAGAACCCTCCCACGGCTCCCACAGCTCCCTCCTTCCTTCTCCCCCTCCCCACCAGCGTCACTCCGTCCCTCCGTCCCTCCGTCCTCGGTCCTTGCAAAGCCGAAAGCCTTTCAGGCGCGAAAGGCTGTCCAGTCTTGTCCTGTCCTGTCCGGTGACGCAAGCCAGCAGAAGCTAACAAGCAAGCAAAGAAAAGCTAGCAAGGAAGCAAGGAGGCAAGGAGGCAAGGAGGCAAGCATGCTCGCGTGGCGGCGCGCGGCGGGCGGCATAGGGCGGCGCGCGGGGTGCGCAGGTGCAGGTGTGGGGCCGCGGGGCGTGCGGGGCTCGAGGGGGATGTGCGAGCTGGAGCGGGTGTGCGCGCTTGGAGCGGCGGATGCGGGCGCGCTGGACCGCGTGAGACGGTCGCTGAGCGCGCGGACTCTGGAGAAGGTGCGCGCGGCAGTGACGGCGGAGGAGGGCGCGGTGGGGCAGGAGGTGCTGCAGCCCACAAGAAGACAACTGGGGCTGGTGATGCTGGCGCCAATGCCACTGTTCGTGTGCTTTGGCATCATCGACAACGCAGGTGAGTTGGCCGGGAGTGTCTAGATGAGGATGGGTGCGGAAATCGTGCGTGCGTGCGTGGGAAGTGTAGGAATGGCGGATTGTTGGGCCGCGCGTGGGTGGGTCGGTGTATATGGGGTGAAGATGGGCGAGTTTCGCGAGAGGCTCGAACAGTGTTTCGAATGACTGACAAAGCGGTATGTGTGTTTGGTGTGTTTTTGGTCTTGTGTGCGCCGGACGCCGCAGTGATGATTGTGGCGGGCGAGTATTTCGATTATACGCTGGGTGTGGCCTTTAACATCTCCACTATGGCTGCCGCGAGCTTGGGGAATCTGGTTAGCGACGTGATGGGACTCGCGGCTGGAGGCGCGGTGGAGAGCTGGTTCGACCGCATGGGCATTGGCAGGGACCCGGGGCTAACTCGGGCGCAGGAGGGCATGGCGATCGTCAGAAAGGTCAGGTTTCTCGGCAATGCTATTGGTGTTTCAATTGGCTGTCTCATTGGGATGTTCCCGCTGCTTTTCATGGATTTTGACAAAATCGCTCGGCTCAAAAGACAGTCTCAGATGGTAAGTGTCATTTTTCTTTTCACTGAAAAGACTGGTTTATGGCGAATGGCGAATGGCGCGTGCTGAATGTTTGTTTATTCTGTTCGCATTTAACGTTTGATGCCTATGCAGGATGAGCTCTTTGAAACTGTGACCGAGTACGTCGGGCAGGTGATGCATGCAGAAAACGCAACACTGTACATTGTAGACGGGGAGAAGCAAGAGATGTGGACGAAGGCGTCCAGCGGGCGGAGCAAAATGGAGCGGGTCAAGTTTCCACTTAGCCGAGGTGTCGCTGGCCACTGTGCCAGGGATGCACATGTAATCAACACCAGCGATGCAGATGATTTGCAGAGATACGGGTCAAAGTCAAATCTGCTTACGGGCAAACCCAACCAGAGCGTACTCTGCACGCCAGTCTTTGGCCGGAATGGTGACGTGATCGGTGTTTTGCAAGTCTCCAACCGGAATAACGGGAAACCGTTTAGAGTTCGCGATGAAGTGGCGCTCACTGCTATGGCTTCGCACATAAGCTGTGCGATGGAGCGCGCGTTTGAAGAAGAGGAAGGGGATCCCAACTCGACTGACAAAAACTCGGTTCTACGCGCCCTTCGAGCTAGCTTTGAGCACCATCATCACCACCTGAAATTCGCCACCTCAAGGGCGAAGAGCTCAGGTGGAACCGTGGATCTGGTGGAGAAGCCCCGGCAAGCGTAGAAGTGGGTGCACTCTGTTTTGTGTGTCTCTGTGCCTGTCTCAGCGTTTTTATTTTTATTGTCTCCTATGTGCTAAATTATTCTTACCAACAGAAGCGTCTCGGATGTAGAGATTGAAATATCCATCATTTATGACGATGCAAGATTAATTAATTAAAAGAAAACAAAACGTAAAATGTAGTTACATTCCCGAGTCCATATTTGCAGATCTGAACAAATCGTTTTATCAAAATTTCCTAAGCAAATTCAACCCTTGGAAGCTCTCCGTTCAATCAGAGAAGAAAAAGACCGTTGAAATCTTTTCATGTCTTAATTGAGCTCATGCTGAACTTGCGCACGAGGACACCGTTGCGCTGGCGCTTCTGGAGCTTGAATTTACCGTCGGATGAGTCCATCCACTGCAACATTGCAGATACTTGAGTGTCTGCCGTCGATGTCGCTGAGGAACCAGGAAATTTAGCAAGTGCGATTTTCTCAAGTAGACAGAGCCAAGACTCAAAGTTCAAGCTCCCGGTCTGCGTACGTGACTCCGCAGATACTTCGTGAAACAACCTGCGAAGCTCTGCTCGCCCATACAACGAAGGGACAATGTCAAAGTCCGCGCACATAAGCTGCATTGCCTTTATATGCATCCCTGACTCTTGCGACTTTTGCTTCGTGTCTTGCCTTTCTTTTGTGTATTGGTCGAAGATGCCTCGCAAAGGCTTCTCTTCTCGAGACCAGAGTCTGGAAAGACTGCTCCTTCCATCGGCCACCCCGGCTGGCCGATGCGATACTTCTGCTCCTGACGAAGATTTTAGAAGACCGCCACTGGTGTGAGGACTTGAGGATCGTCTCGGAGAGGATCCTGGTCTTCGAAATTCATGACCATTAGGCAAGGTCGATAGTGTGGAAACCGGAGCAGGGTTCGGATTTAGGTCATACGATCCATCCCACTCTTCTACAGAGTCATTGCTAGCAAAGCTAGACGCACTCTTTTTCCTCACCAAAGTTTGGACTTGCACGTCTTTGCCAGCTAAGAAAGATTGCACTTCATCGCAGCTTAGCACAGAGTTTAAAGGGGTCCAAGCGGGATCCTTGGCCCCGGAGACACTTTTCTGTGCAATGCAACCTTTTTTTATCAATGCTTTCCCAATAAAGTTCAACACGAATGCGAATCCAGACAGATCTAGTTTTCCCTTCCGCTTTGTCTTCTCCTCCAGCCTCGTGAATACAACGTCCATCTTCCCGCGGGTAAACTTTGGTGGCAGTATGCTTGCGTCTCGGAAGAAGCGAAACGCAGTTGAAAATGTTATACTCGGAGTCGGCTCTCCATCGGGCTCCAAACTCATGAATAGAGCAGTCAGGACTTGTGTTTGTGGGATAGAGTCCCAATCTTTACCAAGGTTCCTCCAGTCTTTTACCGAAATGGCACTTGCGCTCCGGCTCAGATGCATCCCGGTCTCGACTTTGCTTTCTAAAACTCCATCAGAAGTCGTTCCGGCGAATGATGCGGTGTGCCCTTCAGCGTCAATATTGTCGTATTCACAGTCTTTCAAAGGTACAATCTCGGTGAAACCAGTCAACTCTCTTTGCGACGAAGACGTCCGACTGGCCGCTGATTTAGGCCGCTCAAAGATACCGTCTTCGCTCCCTCCTGTTACCCGAAAACGCTCTCGAAGCGCGATGAGTTCGCTGTACAGCTTCGTGCGCTCTGCTTCCGATACTTCTAAACGCTCCTCCAATCGGGCTCGTGACGCTGTCATAGCTTTCATGACCATGCGATACTCTGTCTCCAGTTGGCTTTTTACCATTTCTATCTTCTTGGTAACATCTTTGGCACTTGATGCGTGTTGGTCCTGGATTTGCTTCTGCAGGTCGTCGATCGTATCTTTGAGTGCATCTGTCGAAGTTTTGTGTCTCGACCTTTCAGAAACATCTTTCTCACTCTGCTCATGCTTCAGTTGGGTGATTTGTTCGCGGAGCTCCACGACTTGGGAGCGCAACTCATCATTCTCTTGATCTAAAAGCTTTCGCTCTTGGGCTTGAGAACGGGCTTCAACGTCTTGCCTGTGCGTTCTCTCCTCCAAAGAAATAAATTCTTCTCTCAGAGTCCGGTTCTCCTCGCTAGTTGCATCCAGGGTTTGCTTGGAATCTTGGAGTTCTATCTCCAATTGCTTGACCTTCTCCATGGCTGCTTCAAAATCGCAAAATGCATCCTCTGAGTGAGCCTTGTCCATTCTCAGTGATGCAAGTTCCCCTTCGATAGCTGCCCGTGCAGTCCTCTCTTTGCTGAGCAGTTTTTGCAGCTCTTCAACTCGCTTCTGGTTGCCAGCCAAATCTTCGACTTCGCGCTCGAGTAGACTTTTCAGCCCTTGCTCTTGCAAGCAGCGGGATTCAATTGTTTTCAGGGTTCTGTTTCGCGCCAATAGTCTCCACTTTTGTCCTATCGACTTTGCACTGCTCTGCCGCTTGTGCCGCCGCATAATTTTTACTAGGCACTCGCTGATCCTCTCTTCATTGAGCTGAAAAGCTGCCAGCTGTTCATTTTTGAAAAGGATTTCATCCCTTAATTCTTGTAGTTGGCGAGCTTCGTTTGATTCGAGCTCAGCTGCTCCGCAGCTTAGCGCTGAGATTTCGTTTCTCGCTGCTGAGATCTCCACCTTGAGGGAGTTGATTTCCATATCTCGGGAGCGCACCAGCTCATCTTTTGTAAGGCATGACTTTTTCAGTTCAGAGCACTGCAAACGAAGCTCTTGTTCTAAATGCTTGGACGACTGATGTATTGCAGCAGACTCCAGCTCTTTGGCCGCTGAAACTTCTTTGACCTGTCGCTCTAAGTTTTCGATGTCTCGCTGATGGATAGCAAGGAGATCAGACTTTGTAGCCTCATGCTCCTCG
Source organism: Parietichytrium sp. I65-24A (assembly GCA_012862575.1). Lineage (NCBI taxonomy): Eukaryota > Bigyra > Thraustochytrida > Thraustochytriidae > Parietichytrium > Parietichytrium sp. I65-24A. The sequence goes on from BLSF01000007.1 coordinate 554,295, forward strand.
TTTACTTTTCTCAACGTCACAATCTCCTGCTGCAGGGTCGCAATCTGAGTCTTCTGGGACTCACAATTTTGCTTCTGATCGAACAACCGGTTGTTTCCTGCCTCCACCTCACTTTTTAAGTCCAGTATTGTAGTTTCCTTCCTCTGACATATGCTCCGTAACTCAGAAAGCTGTTCTACGAGTTTCTTTTGAGTTAGCTGCTCCTCCGTCTCCTTTGTAGAGAACAAGACAGACTTTGGGACGTCATCTTCATCAATGCGCAAATGGTGCAAAGGTTGGGTTATGGGAGGTGGCTGAGGTAGTTCTTCGCGCTCCAACTTTAACAAGAGATCAGAGCCTTTGGAACTCCATTTGGAGTTAAGCAGGTCTTCGGCGGAAACCTCATGCCTATCTTCCTCGTCGTCGTCCAATACGGAATTTTGCTCCGGGTGGGCGCTCTCATCATCGGAGTATTCCAGCTCTGCGCCAATCTCGTCCTCGTCCTCGTCTTCGTCCTCGTTCTCGTCATCGGACACTTCCAGCCGAAAGCCTCCATCAATACTCTTACTCTGCAAGCTGTTGCACTCAGTCCCAGCCTCGTGGGCGTGATTTGCCCACTCGCGGTCAAATTGATCCTCGATTGACTCTTGGTCGTCTTGGTCGACCTCCTGAGACATCCCATGAGTATCCAACGTGTCGGTTCCATGCAATTGACGCTGGAGCCCAGCTTCCGGGTTAGCTTTGGAAGCACTAATTTTGATGTCATCCTCCGCGTTGTGAGAGAATCCCTCCATTTCAGATGGTTTGTTGGGCGGGACAGGCGAACTCAGTAGCTCATGCAATACATGTGAGAGGGTCGTCATCATCTGCTCACCAATGTCCTGAACTGGTACCTGCGAGCAATCCTCGGAAACGGACTTTAGATCAGCGCTCATCGCCATGACAACTGCATTCAAAATTGCTTTCATTCCGTCGGCTCCGTTCTTTGCGATGATGGCTTCTTTTGTCCACACATTCACCTGAATCATAGAATGGAGCACAGAAAGACCTTCTGAGAGTGCTGCGAAATCGTTGGGGAGCTGAGACATGATATCGGCCACAATCATGGCAACGTCTTGACTCACGCAATAGTCCAAAAAAGGATTTATCTCTGAGTCTGACTGCGAGACTGCCGTCAGCGGCGAGAGGATGCTGTTTAATATAGTCAGACAATGTATCCTGGATGATTTTGAGCACTCTACGTCTTGTAAGATAGACAGCAGCAAAGTGACAAGCCGGAGGTACACGGTCTTATCTTCCTTCAAGCCCGTTCCCTGGACCGCGTCTAAGATTGCAGGTGTGAGATGGTCCATTATTGCGCACCCATTCTCCAGAATGTCCTCCGAAAAGGTGTGGAATCGATCGAGCGCTTTTATCAGTGTCTGTAGATTGCAAGGCTTTGCCAAGGCGTTTGAGACTCCGGGCTCCACTGCCAGCAATCTTAAAAGACGTAACCCGCATGACTGCACCTGCTCGTGGCTTGAGTTATCGCGAAGACTCATAAGAATGGTTTCAATATGGCTAGTGCTTGAGAGTTTTTCTTTGGCTGCCTTTGCCTCCGCAAGGGCGCAGAGAGTCTCCATGCAAAGGCAAAGAAGTTGGTGATTTGACTTGAACTGTGGGTCACTCATAAACCCCAAAAGAGCTTTGCAGCCACCGTTCTCCGCTATGCTGGCGGAATTGGTGTCACAGAAGGCTAAGGTGCCAATGAGAGCACAGAATAGGCGACCAACTTCAGCGTTCTGAATGACGCGGATGAGAGGCAATAAAACATTCATGGCTTTCCGCGGGTTCACAGCCACGACATTGGTCTCCGCATCGGTGAGTGCCTCGAGAATCTTGACAATGTGGCTTGGAACAGCCTGCCCCGGGTCTATTTTCTCTGCGAACTCGAGCAACGCTGTGGCCCCTCTGGTGCTCGCAATTTTTTTCGCGTCCGGCGTGCTTTGCCCAGTCTTCTCTGCCAGCCCAGTGCCTTGATTCTCGCGAGGGCTCTTTGACGCAGTGGCAGCGCTTTTATCTTGCGCGAGGTGTTTGAAAGTAAAATCATCGCTGCCACTGTCAAGAGATACCCCCACGTCGCTAAAGTCGCTCAGCTCGTCCAGAAACGCGCCATCTTCGTCCTCGTCATCCGAGTAGGACTGCATCGTGCTGCGATTGGTGTTCCAAACCCCGCGCTTTGCACCCTCACTCTCCTCCTCTCGCACGCCGGTGCGTTTATCATACGTGCAAGGACGATACTCTCCCGACATCTCCCGCTGCTGTGATTACCGTTACAAGACAACTTGTACTAAGGAACAGCGTAGGGTAGCATAAGCAATTAGAGAAATGTCCCGTGCATTCCCGTGCTCTCTTTAGAGCTACTAGAGGACAGAGCTCACATGGCTCTCAGCAGAGAGAAGATTTGGAAGGTGGCGTGTGGCATGTCAACATATAAAATAATGATAATAATTTTAATGATGGAAAAACGACGCCAATCAATAACTAAAAACCTGAACAAGCATATACAATAGCTGACAGCACACGGTGACGGTGTGCACAATATTAAAAGAAAAGAAGAGACGGGACTGAGGCGTCAGGGGTTGGCCGCAAGAGGGTCGCTCGACCAAAACTCTTTACCTCTCCATTTTCGTGCAACGGCGCTCATGCGAGCACTGCACGACATGAAGGCCAGTGTGAGACTCATTCTCCGCCGTTTCAAGAGTTCTGCGCCCGGCGCGCAAATCAAGGGTGCTCCATATAGAGGAACACCTGAATTGGCAACGCTGTGGCTGGCTCATGTCACGAAACGAAAACCAAACATATTAACTGTAAGGTCCGAATACGAGCCGAGTGTTACCCCGAAGATTCATAGCCGATATTTCCAAACAAACTCGCGCTCGGAGGAGGTTGCGCTCACTTGAACGAGCTAGAGGCTCTGGGGGCTCGAACAGAGCAAACGGACAGACATGCGAATCACGCTGCAACAAAGCAAACGGATTAGTATCGTCCCGCAGTCGGTCGCTGAGCTTGCTTCTGCCGCGAGGCATTCATATGATACAAGGTGACATAGGAGAGATGGCACTCGCCAGAGCAGAAACTAAATCGGAGAGATTCTTGTTGAGTAGGCGACCCTGGGTTGCGAATGAAAGGAAAGACGCTTTGACAATGTTTACAATTCCGAAATTCGCCCGGCTCTGTACAGCTCATATCCTCCAGTACAGAGCGGCTATGGCACCTTTTGAAGAGCTCTGGCGCAGACTTGGCAGTGCTTCTGCTCAACATGGGCGGACCGGAAGGAGTGTGAGCGTCTGGCTGCTGCTTTCCTTTGGCCAGTGCCATAAACAGGCAACTGCGGCTCGGCCTCCGTTCTGCGCGCTTGCCGAGACCTGCGGCGGACTGACCGCACGAGGAGACGGTCGCCGACACGCTGTCAGAAGAGGATCTCAGCAACACTGGCGTCTCGCAGTGCAGGTACCTTCCGGCGGCCAGCGAGGATTCGTCTTTGTCCGCGTCGTAAAAACCGAAAAACTCCTCCACTTTACGCTCCTCATCGTTGCCCTCGCAATCGCTGTGTACAAATTCCGAGTCCTGTGGTTCACTATTCCGCCTCTCCTTCTTCTTTATCGGATCCCTCGCGTCACGCTCCCATCGGAGCACGGACGCTCCCAACGAACGCACGTGCATTCCCTTCCGCGCTCTACCTTGCGACTTCAACTCCAAGCAAACGTGTTCTCGCGAAACTATATATCCAATCAAAATAAACTCCGTCCTCACGACGGATCGGATCGGGATTGGGGCCGCCTGCGCAACTAATTCAATCCCACTCCCACGTGAATCCGCCTCTGCAATCTACAATCTACAATCTACAATCCACAATCTGCAATCCCTGTTGCGAGTGCCAACTCCTTCGTCCAACAAGATTTCTTCAACAATTCAACCTCGGCCACTCCGCGACAAACTCGAACGAGCGACTGACTGATTGATTGACAGATTCGATTGACTGTCTGTCTGAGTGACAGGACGCGTCAACAGCCACGGGAGAGAGAGAGAGAGAGAAGACGGCGCAAAGGACGAGCGACGTGGCGCGAGGACTCCTCTCAGTATGTACATCTATGTACAAATACACAGCCCAGTCCGCGTGTCTGCTCCCGATGCGAGTCTGCCTTCCTTCTTTCTTTCTTTCTTTCTTTCTTTTCCTTCTTTCCTTCCTTCCCCCTCTCTTCCTCTCTCTCTCTCTCTCTCCTCCCAAGGTATTTTTTTATGTTTTCCTTTCTTCCTTTCTTCCTTCCTTAGTCCTCTTCCTTTCTTCCCATGCGTTTAGCACTCCCTCCCCTCACAACCTCTTTCTCTCTCCCTCTGTTTTTCTCTCGTCTTCCAGCTGAAGTACGGGACTAGCTAGGGGAGCCTTAAATGATTAGGGGTGGGCTACCGTATCAAGTAGAGAGCGCGGCTTTGTTGCTTCTGGCTGGGCCCCTTCCTCCTCCCAGCTCTTCGGGAGGGGATTAGAGGCTGATATGAGATAGTTAGGATGCGGGCATGCCACTGTCGCCATACTGTGAAGTTGAAGCAAAGCTGGAGTTAGGCGCCGTTTAGCAGACCGAATAATTGGGCCACGAGCTATGGTGGGGTTATGTTCTTGAGGTAGAGAGCGGATAGTAGCGGATGTTAAGCGATCGCGGGGTATAGCGTGTCTCTAGCGGATTTGCTGAGTCGGAGATGGGAGGAGGAAGAGGAAGAAAGGGAGGAGGGGGCAAGGGAGGATCGGGAGGAGGCAAGTTGGACTACTGAACTGCCTATACGCGCTTGGTACGCCTTGGTGATGATGATGAGCATCACATTCAGTGTGGAATAGGTAGCAGTAGCGAACTCTATTCAGTCCTTTTATGCGCTTCGAGATGAACAAAGTCCAAGGTTTCATTGGTCGATGAACAGAGCGAAAGCACATTCTGGACACCTTCAGGTTGAACTAAAAGCGGCCACTGAATCACGCCTCTCGTAAGCTTGTGAAGTTGCATACTAAGTTCCACTTGAACACCGAGAAGAGAAGTCATTTTTGACAAAAACCGGATTGTTCGAAATACGACAACTTCCAAGTACAAAATCTAAATCCTAAAACCTCCCGTTTAGTAATTCCCATAGCACCACCACCGGCACCTGATTCCCGGAGATATGTACACCGGTTACTAGACAATCACACTAGCTCGTCTTTAATCCGCCCTCTTGCGCCTCACAGCCTATTCGCCACTATCCAGATCCTTAACGAACCTGTCCTGGCTGGGACTCTGGAAGCGTTGGCATACACTCCATTCTTAGACTTTGTTTTTAACTACAAAAATTATTTCCAGAGAAGAAAGAAGGAGCAAGCGCACACTACGTGTAACGCTGGGACGCTCAGTGTGCGCTTGGTGGGAGGAGGAAGTGAATTTGGGGAGGAGGTTTTCAGCTCTTATCAGCACTTAACACAAACCGTAGCCTTGCTGTGGGCAGATCTCCACTCCCGGCATCGCGGCCCTATTATTAACGCTGTCTAACCGATACGAGGGCTCGCACACTTTCCAACGGTGAGGTATTCTACCAAATGATTAAAGGAAAAGTCTCGGGCTCGTACGATGGTCGCCATAAATCTTCCGTACTAAATACCGTTAAAGGGTCCTACCGACCACTGAATATCGTGGAGTGGGAGTTTTCTTCGCAAACAGCCCTACATAGCAGTATCTGCGAGCTAGGTAGACTTTGTCTTTGGAATTGGAAAAGATCGGTTTGCTGGTTGGTTGTAGGTGGCTCCTATGGGAAGTTCGCGGTGTTGAGAACGTTGCAGAAATGCAGAATTCAGAATTCAGAAAGGAGCAGCTGCAGAGGTCTACCGATCAAATAGTTGAGTCGGTAGCCCTGCGGACGATTTGTCTGAGATTTCTTTTCTTGAGTATCGTTGCGTCGTTTTTCAACTCGGCAGAGTCAACGTGGTCACAGCACAGCGATTGATCTGCCTCGCACAGATCGCACAGTGCCAATCGCGCCGCAAGAGCTACGGAGTACTGTACAGTACTCGTTCCCTCGCAGGGGCCAGTGCTGCACTGCAGAGTTGTTGCTGCAGCCTCAGGAGAAAGGTTGATCACGAGAGAGAGTCCGGTAGTAATCAGTACGCAGTACCGTACCGGTCATTAAATTGGTGGAGTCATTCTTGCCGCCTAAAAATCCGCTCGCCAAGTTTGCGTGAAAGGCGTTCGTTCGAAAAGTCTTAAAATTAAATACTTCAAAAAAAATGCATAACGCACGTTCGCAGAGCAGAGCGCAACGATCGGATGTCGTTGTATTCAAAGTCTCCACCACGAGGGTCTTGACGTTGGAAAGCCTTGATTGCTTGGGTCTTCACGACGCCGAGCAACGGCTTAATGGGCCAACATCTACATCACAGATTGATTGCTGATTGATTGATTGATTGATTGACTGTGAGTTGATTGATTGATTGATGGTCATCGATCCGGCACCAGATCTCAGACCACTCTCACGAGGAAGGCTACTGACAATGAGTACTCGTACCCGGACTTGGTCCTGCGCCAGCGTTGTCGGGGGCGACAAAAGACAGCTCGAGTGCAAGAAGGGCGAAATGCATGTCCCCCATCGTCAGCGTATTGTTGGCCTTCGAAGAAGAGCTCGAATTCAACAGTTGGCGTGCGACGGTGTGTACACAACGTACTGACATCAATACTGTACAGTAGTACTCTATACTGCCCTGTGAGTGTACAGTATGGGTATTGAGTACTAATTGTAGAACTGGCCTACGGTATTCATACCGTTGAAGATCAACTTGAAGTAAGTTAGTCGCAGGACGAAATGAGGTCTCAGAGATCTCCGCAGATCGATCTCCACAGACATGCACAGACGGCGCGTGGAAACACTTGACGCTTGACAACGCTACTAGTACAAGGGCTTTGAGAACACCCCACTGTCAAACTAGCTGACCAATCAAAATTTCAAAATTTGGAAAGAGAAAGTCTGAGTCTCTGAATCTCGGTTCAACATAAATGGCCTTCCTCTGTCCTCTGCGTCGCTGTCAGCGTAGACAGCGTGGCAAAGTGTTGCAGCGCAAGTCAGCTTCTTGTCGTCGGCGGAAACCGATGTCCGCGGCTGGAGTCATCATCCATAACTTTTTTAATTAAGAGAGCCAATTTTCAGTGAATCGACTGACGCGAGAGTGCAACTTGGAGCGACGCTTATGTGCGCTGATCATCGAAACTCTAAAGCCACAGCAGCTAGAATGGACGGCACCTTCCAAGCTGAACGTGAGCAACCATGCGCACTCGGGCGTTTGGCAAACGTGGCGCGTGTAAGGGAAAAAGGAACATGCCGCTCTCAGTCAGTCCGCTCCGATGCTCAGACCTCTCACTGCAACTTGAAGCAGGTTACTACAAAGCAACTGAAACTTCTCTCAAATTGATTTATGACAAAGCAGACGGTTCCCGATTGAATGAAATCTAATGTGGATTATTGCCATGGAAGAGAGAGATATGTTTGGCGCAATGCGCATTCACCGCCATCACATTGCTGTAAAAAGCTTGGTCGATATTTTTCCAAATTCCATAAACGATCCACTATAAGCGCTGGTAATGGTAGTACTACAGTTCTTGATATCTACAAAGTAGTGAGTCGTCCCATCGCGGCTCTGGAGAAACGCTAAGGAAATCTTACTGTCCCACACCAGCAAGACGCTATTTCCGTCTACTGCAACCTTCCTCTCAGTAAGCTGTGTAGTCAGGTTCGCCTATTGAACTCCTATAATTTCCCACTTCTTTCCTTCAAGGAAAGAGTTTCAAACTGACCTCTGACGCGCCACATTTCCATAATAGCTGCTTATCTATTACCTTAATACATTGTCTCCTCACCGTTTATTAGCACGGCCGGATAGGGGCCTGGCTATGGCATGATCATCGTAAACAGTAGCGCCCTGCTAAGGATCTGTATCTCATGTGGGGCCAATGTACGCTGTACCTAGAAGAAATTAAAAGAGCTTAAAACTTGATTTGCAGGAAATCTTCGCTCACAGCAGCTCACAGCACAAATTTTTTGTGAGTCCTTCACTGATGCTTCACTTCCTGAACGTTTTGTCTGACTGTGTTCACTGAAATGTTTCATTGTCCATGGATTGATCATGATCTCGATTATCGATGCCATCCATGATCATGATGAGAGCGACTGCACCGGTCTTCACGAGGACCACAAAGCAGTAAGTAGTTCATAGAGGTCCTAGAGGGTTCTCCCGGAACGACCTTCTCCAGAGCCGAAGGATCTTTAGGACCCTTGTGGCCCTGCTTAGTGATACCGGTAGCATGAGTGCTTAACTGCTAGTATATTGGGAAAAATGATCTGTCTGATTGGGTTGGTTTTCATTGTATGCATGGTGATGATGATTGTGCAATCGAATGAAAAATTAAACAAGTTCATTGACTGTGAAGAAAAAGATGAGAGAATTGAGAACAGTAAATTAGTAGTAAATTTCCATCCACAGTCCAGTCGGAGGGCCGGGAAGGCCGGGAAGGTCGGGAACGCAACTGTCCTTGTATGAAAAGCCACGTTCCATTTGTGCCCGTTCGCCAGTTTGACTGGCTGGGTCTGGGTTGTCTGGGTGCATGCATACACGTGTTGTGACCCTCTCGCTCTCTCTGTCCTTCTGTCCCTCATTACTCCAGACACTCCAGACTCCAGACCTTGGCTTAGCGCATGCCCAATAAACCCGGCAGAGCCCAACGTTGGATATGCCCAAAGCGGCCCAAGATGGCCCAGGCGGCTGACGAGGATGCAGAGAGCACCGAAGCTGTGTGCTGGGAGTCTGTGCCTTTTTGAAGCATTACTCGGTACGCTACTCAGTGCTCGGTGGGACGATGTTTTTTACTTACTAACTGAACTGTAAATTCTAAATTGTAGTTTTTGCAAAACTAGTTTTGCAATTGGAAGAACAGTTGAAAACGCCAACGGAGCGGGGTAAAAGACTGCACACCACTGCGCGCCAGAGCTGTCGTTTCGCACGATTGAATTGAACAGATGCCAATTGTTGCTTGACTTGAAGAGCTCTTCGCCGCTGGCCCCGTGTGGGCTCGTGTCTGGGCGGTTCATTTGACACAGCGGATCCTTTCCAATATCGTAAGGTGCCGCCAGTCCCCGCTGCGCCTCAGAGCGCTAGCTTGTGCCCAGGCGGAATGCCCAGTGTTCATCTTCGGCCGTGCTGTCCTTCCTGTTAATTTATTGCGCTTCGCTCCTGACTGCCTTCCTAAGCCCACGTGATCCCCCGTGGGATTGACTGACTGCTGCTCCTCAGCGTCTGGTTGGTGTGCACAGTACTGGTTGTACTGGTACTGGTGCTCGAAGCGAGAGTGAATCGGCGATCGCTACTCTGCGCTGGAGCTGTTGGAGCACACGGTGATGTCCGCTGCCCCACGCTGTCACTGTCGTTCATGTCAGTCTCCTGTGACGAGTCGACTCGAGCCAAAATGAGCGCTTGAACTGGTGTGCTCCCTCTGGGCCACCGAGGCATTCGTGGCAAAAAATGCAAACTTGAAGGAGCGAGAACTCCGGGACAGTGCACAGGAAGTAGGTGGTATCAGTGTGAGCTGAACTCGAGCTTGGCACAGTCATGATGGACGTTGACTGACGGGTTGGCCCTGTTGGCCGACTCGGACGGCCAGTGCAGTGGTTGTTGGTTGCTTGGTTGGACAAACGACTCGGACTTGGGAATTTGGCGCGCTCTGGCGCTCTGAAATCTGAAATTCTAAAAACCTTCCCATGGTTGACGTGGTGGCGCCAAATCTGTATCTGCAAGTTGTAGAGCAGACCAGACATTAACTAACACTGTAAATTTATACCTACTAGTATGCACCACTGCACACTCCGCACCTGCGACCGTGCGGGACGCTGGGACACCGTCGAACAGCGTCGATTGCGACGAATCAAAGTTCTAAAGCTCTGGTTTGGGTGCTCGAAAAAGTGAGTCCCCAATTCCTATTCAAACTCGTAAAGTTTAGAAGGCCAACGAAAGTCGAAAGGAGTTGGGGAGCTGGCCGGTTCGAGCAGGATCAGCAGAAACCTGTGAGGACCGCAATTCGCCAGGAAGTTTTGTGCCTGGGACAACTTGTTCATTTTTATATTCACAGCCAACCAAGCACTAATTCCACGCTCAACTTGAAGATATGACGCCGGGCAATAAAAGCGAACAGGAAGTTCTGACGAGAGCGACCAAAAATGAAAATAAAAATAAGAGAATGTTGAACTGCAAGTGGGAATATCCAAAAATGAAAATTCGAAAAGCTTTCTGTAAATGACAAAGTCGCCACTTTCATGTGAAAACGCCAATCCGCTTTTTGGCCCTGGACCTGGCGAATTTGCTCTGCAACAAACAGTTCTGGCAGTTTGGCGATAAAGAAGGGTTTTGATTTTGAAACCCTCGAGCAGGTGCAGCGGTGTTAAACTGACCCGTGCTTCGTGGAACCTACAGTTAGAGATTTTCGCAACCACATGTCAGAGTAAGATGGCGCACGGGAATCATCGGGATCCCTCCTTCGCCCATTGACTGAGTGCAGACATGTGCAAACGTGCCGCAAGGAATGTGGGTTGCAATAAGTACTCACAGCCAATCATCTTGAAAGCCAAGACGCCAAGGTTAATGTTTGCGGGGTTTCAGTTTTGGAAAGAACGAAAGAAAAAAAGAAATGCAACGCCGCTTGCCAAACGCCAGGTGGCCTTTTCTGCCGGAACTCATTCGCCAGATTTGCCGGAATTTGGAGATTTAGAAAATGTTTTCTTCTCCGACAGTTCAGCAGCAGCAGGTAAAAGTTTGACTGTGAAGGATTCTGAAATGAATTGCGCAGGATCGATCCTGAGTGATCGAATTCCAGGTGTTCTCTGGATGAAATTAATTGATTCATCGTGATCAAGAACAGAACTTTCGCCACAATCAGCGAGCTGGGCCCTGGTCAGGGCGCGCAGTAAGCACAGGTCACTTTGTTTGTCGCTCTTAGTTGAATTACTCCAAGCTTCACACAAACTCGCGCATTTTCGCAGGGTACGCGAGCACAGGTTCTCACTATGAATCTTACATATTGCTATCCGGAAATATGCGAGTACACTCGCGCGCCTGCGGAGGCTATGGGTTCCTCCACGAGTAAAAGTATGAGTATTAGTCTCGTACACGCCTCCTCACAATGAAATTTCTTGAACGTTATAGAACGTACCGAGAACAATTTTTTTTATGGTTACAAATCATCAAGGGAAAACATTGATAAATTCGAGAACGCTCTGGGCACGTTCCATTGCTGCGCCGAGTAACGAAGTCACTGAATGTCACTGAGGTCACTTTGACTGGCAAAACACGATGCAAACAATTTCACAACTTGGACTCGAACGGCAATCTGCAAACGGGCAGCGGTTCAGGCGTCTAATTCAAGGGGTGGATTGTGTGGAGGACAAGCGAAGATGTACGGTCTATACCAAGAGCATTTACATGCTCTGCAGGAGATAGTGCGTGGAAAGTCCGTAGAGGCTGTAGAGGGCGCAATCGACGAGAAGTTCAACGGCAAGGTTCGCCTTTGCGGTGAAGGAACTCTGCTCAGTGTCAAGTATAGCTTCCTTGGAACTGATTTTAGTGTTGCAGGGGCTCTTGCGCTACGCGGAACAATCTTTGAGGTCGATCCCGTGACAAAGCTTTGCACTGGGCGGGTAGTATGCCTACCGTTCTTCAAATTCTTTAATCACGACCAGCGAGGGACCGGCGTCGATCCAGCCGACAGCGACGCGAAGATCGTGCGGGTGGACACCAAGGTTGATGGTTCTATCATCAAGTTGTTCTGGTACCAGGGTAAATGGGTTATTGCGTCAAATTTCGTGCCCCGTGTGGAGCGCACAGCGTGGAGTCGTGGTAACCCCGAGCTGGAGCCAACTTTGGCCGATTTGTTTTGGGAGTGCGCAGAGAAGATGGATTTAATAAGCTACCTCGACCAGGGTCGCACGTATTCGTTTGAGCTTGTATCATCGTACAATCGAGTCATTATTGACTATGGAGAGCGCGTTCAACTTTGGCACATCCAAACTAGAGATGCTCATACCCTCGAGGAAATTTTCGATGATGACCTCGTGGTTGTTCAGCGGCCCCAGACAATAGAAGTTGAGGATTTGAATGCCTATGTAAAGGAAACAAATGGTGTTGAAGGCTGCGTGATCACGTACGAAAATGGAGTGCGACTTAAGGTGAAAACAAATTGGTATAAATTTCTTGCCAAAAATGTCACCTTTGGGGCAGTGAAAGATACAAGTCGTACTTTGGCGGTCGCAATTTTACTGACTGTAAGTGAAAAGATCGACGATTTCGCAAACATCTTTCCGAATTCTCTCAGCGATGCGATACGTGCGGAGCTTCAGGCTCAGGAAAAGTTTGCCCTTAAGCAAATTAAATCCCATTCAGGCAACAGAGCTTCTTTCGCGAAAGCAGCGCAAAAGTCTGCGATGAGCGAGTACTTAAAAAGTATTTGTTTTGCATTTTTCAGTGATGAGCTCCTTACTATTGAGGGATATTACACGAAAAAGCTCGCAGGAAAATCAAAGTTGGCCGCCGAGGTCTTCTTCCAGCTGAAGAACGAACCAGTTTGGGAGGGGGTCTGGGAGGGACGCAACTAGGTCTGTAATCCTTGTCTATAAACAAATTTCTTGGCTGTGTACTTTCCTTCCCAGCGAATATCTTCTCCGCAAGAACTAGACCATCTGCATTACTTTCGTCCGTTCTTCTTCAGTGTAAGACAAGCAAGGCGAATGTGGGCTTTATCGGCTTTGCTTTTACACGCTGATCATTCACGATCAGACTTTATTCTTCCTTCGCACTTTTTCATTCCAGAGCCTGGATATCATCATGAGCCCGCCATTTTGAGACGGAAGAAGCGATTTGCGAGCATTTACATTCTCACTCTTGGCTGACGGCGAGACGTTTTACATTCTCACTCTTGGCTGACGGCGAGACGAGATTTCCTGGAAAGTGCTTCTTGGACACGCAGGAAATAATTTCCCGATTTCCCGAACAACAGTTCCTGTGAGAACTCACTTGAACTGCGAGCACATCCGAGGATCGCATACCGTCTCAACCTATTTTCGACTTTTCTGGCAACCAGCACTAGAAGACAACCTGTCTCCGGCACTTTTCGTTTCACAGAATGCGGTAATTTTCCCCAATTGAATTGCAAACTTTTCTTTGACTGGCAAGCACGCTGGCAAGATGAACTCCAAAAACAACTCACTCACCAATCTCACCAACCCAATCGTCCTCATATATTATTCATTCATACCCATCTACCTAGCTAGCTCAGTAGAGCACCGCCTGAGCACCGAGTAGAGTCTCCGCTGGCGCACGCAATCCAATCAATCCAATCAAAACCAAAGCAGAAGTGCAGAAGTACAACATTGTTATCCCAATCAACCTGATACCCTTTGACGCATCGAGTGCGAAGTCCACGGTTCACGGTTCAAGGTTCAAAGTTTAAGGTTCAAGGATCAAGGATCAAGGCTACCGTCAGCAAACAGCTGCGAAGAGCAAGGCTCGGGCGAAAACAAGGATGAAGCGCAGCGAACGGCCGGAGAGCGGCGGGCAAGCGGCGGGCAAGTCGAAGCGACCTCGAGCAGACTCCTCTGGCAGCGAGGGCAGCGAAGGCGACCTGGCGGCGCACTCGGTGTACGTGGAAGGGATCCCGTGGGAGGCGGACGAAGCCGAGCTGCTCAACCTGTTCTCGGACTGCGGCGATGTGGTGGATGTGCGCCTAGCGCGTTGGAATGATTCGCAAAAGCTGCGCGGGTACGCCCACGTGGACTTTGCCACGCTCGAGGATGCGGAGAGGTGCATCAAGAAGCTGAACAAGTACACGATGGGATCCCGGTATCTTACCGTGTCGCACGCAAAGACGCAGCAGGGCGCGGGCAGCGGCCGCGGTGCCAAGACTTGGGCGCAGTCGGACATTCCAGATACGTGCACGACGCTGTTCGTTCGCAATTTACCTTATGACACGGACGAGGAGGCCGTCAGCGAGGCGTTCGCGCCTTTTGGCAAGGTTGTCAGTGTTAGGCTGGCCAAGTGGAACCACACCGGCCGACTCAAGGGCTTTGGGTACGTCCAGTTCGCCAAGGCTCAAGGCGTTAAAACGGCGGTGACAACCAAATCTGCAATCATGGTGGCGGACCGCAAGGTTTCGGTGGACCCCGAGCTTGAAAAATCGCGTCCAAAGAGTAGTTTTCGCGACTCGGATGGCAGACAATGGAAAAAGTCTGAAGGCCGGGAAATCATCAAGCAGTCTCAGACGGACCGCGGGCGAGGTCGCGGAAGGGGAAGGGGCGGCATGCGAGGCGGAAGAGGTAGAGGTGGAAGAGGAAGCTTTCGCGGTCCCTCGCTCTGAGCGGGCTCTTCATGCCCCGGTGTCTTCTTCGCCGGAGAGTCGGAGGCGTAAATATAAGGTTTGTTCCAGCTATGGTCTGACGCGCTTGTAAGATGGCAGGCAGCCTTCACAATCAAGCCTCTGAATTGAAAGAAGTAAGATCGGCCCAGGTACCTGTGGCCGTTGTTTGTATTCGTGAAAGTAGGTATTGAATTTATTAAATCTCTGATCCTTTTCAGTAATTACAACCATTCACAAGAAATGAGAGGATAGAAAACATAAAAAGATATACGCTCGTTTACTCTTGAAAGCCATTTCGAACTACGTGCTTTTGATCTTCTCCGCTGAGGGAATGCATGGTCACTGGGAGGTCAATTACTTCCGTATCTTCAAAATCGCAGACCAGGCCATTACCAAACTAAGCGCCTCTACACATATTCACTGTCAATTTCAGTTCAGATCTATCCCGCGAAAACTTGACAAAGACCCACCTCAGAGTGTCATGGACGAAGAAGGTGGCTAGTGTTCATGACCAGCAGAAAGAATAATAGGTACGATGCAACCGATGGTCACAGCCACAATCTGCTTGCGAGAGAGGTCTCCATGACTGTTTCTGGGGAGCTCCTGAAAAGCGTGAACCACCCCCACATATAAAAAGGTCCCTGCGGAAAGAAGCAAAATGAAAGCCACGGAACCAATCGAAACTGTTCCAAGTGCCAGAAAGGATGGCGAAAGCAGGACAAAGGTCACGAGTGTTCCTACGGGAGCCGCGAGGGCAAAACACATCAAATTGCGCCGAATACCGGCCGTGTCCAGCGCAGAGTTGCGAAGGTAAATGGTGAGCGCAAAAGCAGCAGGAACCTTGTGCATCATGATTGCAATGAAGACAACAACTTCTAAACTTCTCCACTCTCCCTCCGATGATGCCTTAGCTGCGCCGAGCGCCAGACCGTCAGCCGCGGCATGGACGAGTAACCCTATGGTGACTGTGGCACGGCGTTTCTGCGCCTGAGGGTTATTTGGTAAAGAGCAGGACGAGTTGGTTCGTATTTGAACTGAGCCGAGCCGCGCATCAGAAACCTCGCCGGCAGCGGAACGCGGCGAATTTTCCGGCAATGACGAAAGTTCTATCTCCCCATTCTCGAGATTTTCCGAGTCGCTGAATCCGAGGTCGGAAAGATCGCGTTTGTGTGAGTGGTCGTCTGCAGAATCGTCAAACCTGCTCACCTGGTTGTAGTGCCCTTGAGCGTGGCTGTGGCCATGAGCATGGGTTCCTCCGCAACAGGACAAGTGATCCACGAAAAGCATAAATAGAAACCCAGAAATAAGAGCAAGACCGACCAAAGTCTCGTTTGACGGGAAACCTTCCTCGTGCTCATGCCCCCCATGCCCGTGATCGTGGAGGTCGTCGTGGTCCAGCGGAGATCCAATCTCATCGTCAAGGTCCAAGTCGCCCTCCTCCGCGCCATGGTACAGCTGGTGGATGCCTTCCGGGATGATCACCGCGAGAGCCGTCCCAATGATGAGCCCCGTGCCTCCCGAGTTGAACAGTGCGAGCTGCTTTTGGCTGAGAGAAGCATACAGCGGCAGAAGGCCCGCCCCAAACGCCCCAAGCAGCATGCCCAGAGAAAGCATGCTCACCTGGTACAACGCCGTGGCCCTTGAAGGCGCCTCCATCTCTTCTGCTCTCCCTTTTCCTTCCTCTTTCAGACGGCCTTGATACTCAACGCAAACTCCTGGCCCCGCGCGCCGTTCCGCTAGCACTCGCAGCAGACACAACGCCACCGCAGCTTCGCGAGTTCCGCACCTTGGTCTTTGGTGTGCCGCGGAATTTCACAGGATGCAGTACTCAGTACGCGGTACCGGTTTGCATGTGCTCTGACAATGGATCTATGTGTGCGTGAGATGTGTGTGATGCGTGTGCTTGCTCTCTGATTGTGACAAGGTTGGTGCAGGTATTAGATAATTTAACTCTACAGTCAGCCAGCCCTTTCTGTGAGAAGTGAGATAGGGATACGATGTGTCGTTTGTGTCAGTGAGGATAGTGAGGACAATGAGGGGTGATGGGGCAGCGGAGAGTGTGCAGCCATAACCTCTGTGACGATAAGGTTGGATTTCTGCGAAGGAACAACATTGACCGTGAGCCATGAATGGCACGAAGAAAAGATGTTTTTCGTGTTGAGGGTTTTCTGTTCAAGTAAGTTGCTCTGGTTCATAGCGATTCATGATCTTGGAGGATTTTCTTACAGAGCCCATAGAAATAGAAATTGAAAATAGAATTTTTCTGCCTCCAGGGCACCGAGGGGATCGATACTTCGCTTTGCAGTCAACCTCTTGCGCCAATGTGTCACGTCAGATCCGATCACACAGCTTCGTCAAGCTAGTTTCCATGAGGGTCACATCGATTTTAAAAAGGTGACCAATAAAATGAGCTTTTTGAAGATACCTGATCCAGGTGCTTGTTAGTGCGAAACGCAAGCTCGGTTCCAATACACTGCCAGCGCAAATCGTGCTGCGCGCTCAAAATAGCTCGCAAGTCGTCTTTGCTACCCACGCTACCAGCTTCGCGTCAATCTCGGTCATGCTCGGATGCATAGACACCCAGAATCACGAGTCGCTGTCACAAGACAAAAACGTAGAGCCCATACGATCAGGTGTAACTTTGTCCACCATGATCGTCTGCCTCGAGCCGGCGAGGACAACCTGCCTCTGCCGTTCCAGCAGTTTAATATCGCTGGCGATCTGCTGCTGCGCAAGGTCCACCCTCCTCTGCTGCTCCGCGAGCCGAGCCTCCCACAGCTCCAGGTCTTGCTCCCTGCGCCGCAAGCCCTTTCTCAGCTCCCGCTCCCGCGCTTCTAGTTCCATCTCGCGCTCCGAAGCCAGCGCCTCTCGCGCCTGCACCTGCTGCCGCGCCACGTCCACCTCCACCTGCGCGGCTGCGATCTCTTGCCGCCGAAGAGATCCCCACTCGTCGCAGGCCGCCAGCGCCGCAAGGACCACTTGCCGAGTCGCCATCGCGACCGGGAGGAGGAAGGGGGAAGGGTGCGCGAGGACCCCTGTGAGCAGCGTGGCGTGTGGGAGACGGTTGTCGACTGTACTGGTGGGTTGTGAGTTGTGAGTTGTGAGTGTGGAGAGCTAGGCATCTGCGTGCCTGGCGGACGCGTTCGCGGGGTACTCGGCGCGCACCCCTGTGTCTGTCATGCTGCGGACTCTGCGGACGCAGATACTATTGCATAGTATGGGAACTTTCGTCTGTGTTGCTATTGTTGCTATTGTTGCTATTGTTGCTATTGTTGCTTTGTTGCTATTGTTGCTATTGTTGCTATTGTTGCTATTGTTGCTATTGTTGCTATTGTTGCTATTGTTGCTATGATTCTCAAGAGAGAGATAAAGAGAGAGAGGGAAAAAAACAGAATCAGAATTCAGAATAATTAATTCAGACTTCAGTGGTCTAAGAAGTCTCTACTAAAGGCTAGAGTTAGAGTTAGAGTTAGCGCAGAAAGGAGCTGCTGGGTCACGAAATGAAAGTAGTGACGTATGACAGAGCTGTGGGAAGTAGAAACAAAGGGTACTCGATACTTTGGAACTGTTGTACTGTGGTACTTTGTTACTTTTGTTAGTGTGGTGGGTGTCCTCGCGACTTTGTTGTAGCGCATAAGAACGCTACAAACGGCGTAGAAGCATCGCAACACTGGCGTATACTGGCGTATACTGGTGTATACTGGCGTATACTGGCGTGCGTGGATCAGGCCAAAGGGTGAAGAGCGAGTCGAATAGCAAGACTGAGCAAGAGGATTGGAGAGGGTAAAGAGCGAAAGAGCGATGAATCAGCTGCTGGACCCCGAGTACCCTGGCGAAAAGATCACGGACAAGAGCTTGGAGCGTACGCTCAAGCAGGAGTGCCTGAGGCTAGCGGGCAAGGAAGGCACCAACTTTTCGCGCTTCCCCGGATCACAGCCGGTGTCACTGTCTCGCGAGCACCTGCCGACGCTAAAGTCCACCAACTTTTTGGTCTGCGAAAAGAGCGATGGCGTGAGGTATCTGATGATGTTCTACAACATCACCTTCCTGGTGAGATACCCGCCGGCGTCGTGGCAGAGGGTTCTAAACGGACGGCCCGGAGCGGTGTTTTTGGTGAATCGAAACTTTGAGTTCCTCACGATCCCGGCGCTGGACCTGCACCTTGGGCCAGAGCTGCTTCAGAGGCTCGATCATACCTTGCTGGACGGCGAGCTTGTGCGGGACAGGATTTTTGGGTTTGACGGAAATGGGACCGCGCAGCAAGCAACTTTTCTTATTTTTGATGCACTCAGCGTCTGCAACAATTTCGTTGGGAACCTAAACTTGTTTGATAGGCTCCGTGCAGCGCAGGGGGAGGTCATGCTCCAGATTCGAGAGGCGCTTCCGGAAGAAGACGAAATCCCCCCCTGCGTGCTTACCGTGAAACAAATGTATAGGAAGTCTGATGTAGACTTTGTCCTCAACAAAGTTATTCCGGACAATCTCCCACACGAAAACGACGGCCTCATTTTTACACAGCATGATTACCCATATGAGAGTGGAACTTGCAACGCGATTCTCAAGTGGAAACCGAGACATCTCAACTCTGTGGACTTCGAGGTTAAGGTGAGATGGGCTAATGGCCCAAGTGGCGAGAATGAATTTCGGTATGCGGATATTTCCGTGGCCAATCGCGGAACGCCCGAGTTTTTTGGTCACATTTATATTGAAGAAGAGGTTCAAAGGGAGCTCAAGGATAAATACAGAAATCGGCCCATTATCATTGAGTGTGTGCTCGACGATAAATGGCCCAGCTATCGCCCACCATCAGAAGCCCATCAAACATGGGCCGACGAGGAACTGCGACCTGGCCCAGGCTGGAAATTTCATCGCGTTCGAGAAGATAAGCGGATGGCGAATGATACTCGTGTGGTACAAAAGGTCATCGAAAGCATCAACGCTGGCATAACGGAGGAGGTCCTCACTGAGACACTATGCACTTGAGCGTCTGGCTTTTGCGCTTATTGTACAATTCCCACAGAGGTTTCATTATTTGTTCAACGTTTTGGAGACGTATGGCAAGGACAACTGCAATGCGAGGATGGCAACCTAAGAAATTTCCTGCTCCTTCCCTGTTTCGGCTTAAGCTGGGGTGCAGCCGATTCGAAGCAAGACAAGTATTGTATAAAGGCACCTGTGGGCAACAACCCCTTTCTCTACGCAGACGCACTATAATAACCTTTTACAATTATTTTATGAAGACGATCTGTGCTTACCAATGCTTCCTTTTTCATGACCCTCATTCCCTCGTGCTATGCTCGCAGTTTGACAAAAGTAACCCGGCAAGGTCTTGACAGGTTGAATGATATTGTACCAGCACAGCCATTCTGATTCAACGTCGGAGTTGGCATTGCGAGGCGACAAATGTTCTAAGAATCCTCCGCCTCTTGAGCACGCTCGCGGCAGAGCTGTTTGAAAACTAGTAGCTACTAGCCTAGAGGGCGATAAGAGACGAGCCATATTCGTGCACGACAAGTCCTTAAAAAATCGCATATTTTATGGTTTGTGTCGACTGTCGCATGTTCTGCGGCTCGTGCTCAATGGATTTTAATGAGTAGAATGGCGAGGCTGGCGTACAAGTGGAAAAAGAGAGGCTTCAAAAGCGAACCTAACAGGAAATGGATGCAAACTCTACTACATTTCTAAAAGTCAGGGCGAGGTAACAGTTTCACAGTGTTGTCGTGTTCTTCTGCATAAGAGCCACGGCCACGAAGCAAGAACACAAAGCTTGGCCCACCGCGAGAGCATACACGGAAACGGCTTTCGTAAAGAGTTTCCTCGGAGGGCTGAAAGCAGACGTGCACGTTTTGGGGTAGGCGCTTTCCGTCGGCGTCGAACCCTTGTGGCATGAGCCCATCACTAGCATTGAAGGGCAGTGATGGACCATCAAGTACACCGCTGTCAATATCGAACGACCAGCATGAAGGATCGTCGATCGCATCTTCTTCATCACGTACAGCCAGGCCATCGTCTTCATCACGGTCGGGTTTGGGAACATGCTCAATTTTCCAATCTGCTAAAACAACGGTTGGATTGCCCAACTTGAGCGCGGTGCGAACTGACGTTTCGACGTGCACATACCCAAAGTTGTACTCCGCAGGGCTGACCATCACCGTCGGCCGAACGATGGTCCCTTCCAAGTCAACAGTTTGTTCATCCCCATTAACGAAATCGACTCGAAAAACTCCCTTGTATGTGCTTCTCAGCTGCTCATTGATTTCATGAGCCTTACTACCCAACGTTACCGGTCGGAACTGAAGGGTGACGACCAATGTCGACCCAGCAGGCATGCAGACTTTCGTTCCTTCGATCTGGGAAAACTGCGTTTCCAAGGCGTCGTTTTCTTCTTTGTTCAAGACTGGCTCCGTCGGCGCCACGACTTTACTCTCTGAGATATAAAATGGAGCATTCACACTAATTTTACCCGCAACTCTCATCGGGCCGTCGTTTTGAAAGGTGATCGTCTTGAAGAACGACTTGTGATGCACATCTTTAGTAGACCAAACAACGAAACCAAGATATTGCCGTTGCTCAGATCCTCTCTTTCTCCTGTCCAGCAAAAGAGAGGGTCGCACAGACTGGCCGCCAAGCTCAATTTTCAAAAATCCGCGCATCGGATCACGACTGCTTGCAGATGTGCTCCCCGAGACTGTTGAAAGAGTTGCAAGACTTGGGACCGAGTTGATTCCTTTCTCATTGTTGAGAGTGGACTGCCCTTCAACATCAGGCAATGAGACCACCGAGGCAACTAAACTCCGGAAAGAACTTTGAGACGATGTCATCGCTAGGGACTTGGCGTCAGTTCGATCTGAGTCAAGCCACTGGTTATCCGCCACAAGCATGGCAGTGTCATCAGTTTCCAAATGCTCACTAGGTAGGTAGGACACCCGGAACGTCGCCGACCCATACCCTTGTATGACCTGCTCCGCGGGCTCAACGATAAACGGTGGTGGCTCTATCAAGTCTTGATGTGGGGAAATCGTAAAGGTAATCTCAGCAGAATCTGAGACCTGTACTTTAGATTGCACGACCTCGGCATCTGCAGCTCGCTTGGCAACTACACACCAGCTGATGCGAGACGCTATGGGACCATCGTTTACGACCTTAATTTCCTTTCGCTTTGCCGAGGTAGCAACTAAAGTATGCCCAAAGTTCAGAACCGCATCGCTGCTCTTCACATCCCCAAATTTCTTATCACGGTTCAGAACTAAACCAACAGTGTTTTGCTGAAGTCTGATCGGGTTCCCTTCCACGGATATTTTCATTGTAGTAAATGAGGTAGGCAGACCTTCAATGTTGCATTCCAGCTCGCTGCGATAGGTTCCAGACATGTTATTGAAGCAGACAACATCCACAATCTCTGCTTGCCAGGGCTCGAGAAAACCAGAGGCTGGGATTGCCAAAAATGCGACCCCATCACCCTTTTCGAGTACGCGGCGATCCTCCTCCATTTGAACTTTCTTGATCGTGTGCTCCATCCCCCCTTTGGAGCTAAACACGTTCGTTTCTTCGTGCTTATCGCCCAGGCGCGCGACGGAGAAGGAGCTTTTGGAGCTGCTCATCATGGAGCGCGGCGATGCTACCGTTTGCCTTGATACAAGACCAGACCTGTAAAGACTTGCATTGGAAGCAGTATGTACACCGGACGACCCCGCTGAACCCACCTGCACGATGGACGATTTGCTGGACTGCGCCGCTACCTTCGTCCTCCCAACTTGTGCTCTCTTTTCGTAGGATCTCTGCACAGAAGGCGGTGTATACTCTGCAGCGCAGCTCCGGACATTGAGGCTATAGGCCGCTCTGATAGAGGAGTGATTGACGATGCACAGGCGAAGTGTGCGCCTTTCGCACAGCTGCACTTTGTCGCCAAAATCTAGAACTGGAAGTTTGGCAGGACTGCCTCCGTTCACAGTAGCCCCCTCTTTCTCGCCAGGAGCCGCTGGAGTCATTTCTTGTGAAGTGACATCTTCACCAACCAGCGAGTACGATACGACGAGGCCCTTTGATACTGTCTTGAACGCAAAGCCTAGCGGGGAGGTCATGCCTTCAATATCGCACACAAACAATGAAGATATACGACCGGGTTTTTGAGACACATAGGTCAAAGACACAACGCGCTCCTCTTTGGGATTCAAGACCCCTTCATTTGTACAGGAGAGGGAGACCGCATAGGTCTTTTCTGTTTCCGGCTTCACTTCCCTCGACGACGATTTGTTGCTTGGGGACTTCGAGCCGGTGGCGGAAACCGGAATTTCTGACCACTTGAATGGAGCTGGCAAATTTGAGAGGTTCACCATCCGAATAAGCCTTGTCACAGGGACCGTGACATAAGTAGTTCCCAAATCAATCATATACTTCTTCGCTGGCGAAGTTTCGTCTTTCTCATCCATGCACTCCACATACACGCTGGGACACTGAATCTCGCCGCGCAAAGGAATGTATAGCGGAGTGTCTGCCAGGTGTACTGAGCACTCGACTACTTTTCGGAGTCTTTCGGGCTTGATCCCGGCTTGACACCTCACTTGAATGACGCTTCTGGCTCCTGGCTCAAGCAAGACTTCTGATGGCGTAAACATAAGCATGGAGGAATCTGTAAGATGTTCAATGCCTCCCCTTTCCACTTCGTAGCGATCTTTTTCCGCCTCACGGAAGCATGCCTTTGCGGGAACGTCGCTGATATTTTCTACTTTTAAGCTGACTTCGCCAAAACCTCCAACGCTCAGAAGCCCCACGTCAAGCTCTTGTTGCAGAAGTCTGACACGAGGCCCTCTAGCAATGCCGGTTATGATGAGTGACGCGCCGCCAAGTTTGTTTGCGCTCGCACTATCAGCAAACTTTGCGGGGTCCAGGGAAAGTTTGCAGCACAGCCGATGCATGATTCGCCCAGGACGCAGCGCGGTCACTGTAAATATCTGCTTGCTGACTTGATCTACCTGCACCTTGCCCATAGGAAGTCGAGGTTCGACACGAACCGAATTTGATTCGAGGTCTTCCCACTGAAAATGCACTGCTTCACCAGATGTGTTCTTGAAATGGGTGACAATCGTGTATGGCTTGCCGATATCCAGGTATGAGTCCAGTGATACCTGCGGCAAGGGAAGAAACTCGCACGTTGGAGCCTTCCCTTTGCCTTGGAGAACAATCTTGGAGCAAGGGATGTCTAAAAGTTCAATCTCCTCCCGACTGCTGCTACAGGCATGCAGGTCTTCACTTTTCTTGAATAGATTCAGAGCCTGAACTGCTTGTCCGCTAGCAGTTGGTGCGTCTCGTGCGCGAGGATTGGTAGTTGAGGAGCGGTGAAGCTTTGTGGACGCTCCAGGGATGTACCCAGCTACGGCGGTAGCGGGTATCCCTTCTACTATCATATTGGCAAGGCTGGAGCTGATTGAACACAACCGAGGTTCATATCGAATCGTGAATTCCGTGTCCTTGCCCGGAAGTAGTGCTCCGCTGGAAGGTGTCACGCTGAACACAGATTTTGGATCTGGAACAAGCGCCCCCTTGCTTCCTTTATGCTTTGCTGACGAAGATCGTCCTGCTTTTGTGGTGCTTGGAGCCGGCTTCATTAAGTCCCATCGGTACCGAAGCGTAATTGGTGTCGGGTTCTTGTAGCAAATTTTGCGCTCGACAAAAGAGCCAACCACAGTGTCTTTAAAAGAAAGTGCTGGGGGCTCCTTAATTGTGCCTTTCGGGTCTGTTTCGAATGGAAGGCCATCCACGTTTAGGACTTGCACCTTCACTCGACAGCTGTCTCCGCTAAGAACCAACCTTCTTATCTGGCAGTTATCACACGCAAGCACCACAGTCTCCGTGAAATTGCCGCTCCCTCTCGGAGTGAAACTGACCTTAATTTTCAACGCCTCACCGCTATCAAGTCCGAAGCTGACTGGAGACAGTGAAAACGGCCCAAGATTTAAAAAATCACGATCGGCGTAATTGGCATCCGTGTTTGGATTCTCCAGTTCTTCAGGCTTCAGGAGCTGGAACGCGCCCTTTCCACCTTTGTTCTCGCACTCAAATTCCGCAACAGTCCGGTCTCCCACAAAGCAACTTCCACAATCAAGCTTCTCAGTTAGAGTCAAACAGGGCAGCTTCCGTCTGGCAACCAAAGCGATGCGGAACTTCTCTGTTTCAGTCGCAACAGTCACAAAGTCAGTGTAGTCTCCGAGAGAATCTGCGCAGAACGCGATTCGTAAAGTGCAAGCCATCCCCGGAGCGACTATGCCCGGCCCAACAGGGAAATCGGTTCCGGCAATGGAGAAATATTTTGTGGTTGGTGGTAAAAACCTGATGGAGCGAGACACGGAGGAGACGTTAAATATTTTCAGCGCGCACTCGTGCGTTTCGTTCACTTCATACGCGTCGAATCTGGCGTGCGTGGGCTCGGCTTTAAACGAGAAGAGCGTTGACGGATCGTTTCGAATGAGTTTTCGTTTCTCCTGCAATTCCAGCGGGAGCTCTTTGGTACGCAAACTGGAAAATACTTGTTGAATCTCTTTCACCTCTTCTGCATCTTCCAGCAAGAAACCCTTTGGGTTGCAATCTTCCATTACCAAGAGCTCCTGTTGAGCAAAGGTCGGCGGCTCCGTTAGGTCTTTATTGAGAAGGGATATCTTCCAGTCGCGCGTGGCCTTCGACGTAAGAGTGAATCGTGGGTTTTTGAGAAACGATATCTTGTGCCTCATCTTTGCAAGCTGTTTATTGTTGTAGTCCTTCTCCTCGCTAGACATCTCCGTTTGCCTGCGCGCCGGCGGTTTGGTTCGCGCGGAACTCTCCTCTCCATCGGCCGCCTCTTGATTGTTATTCGACGAAGGAATAAGACTACCGTTTCTTGCTTCCCCCTCCTTGCTCTCCTGTACCTTCTTGCGCATATTCTTCAATTTGCTTGGCGGGATTTTCTGATAGTTTGGAGTAGATGGCCGAATCTGGCACACATCTCCGGAACCCAGCTTTATTTGGCCCCTTCTGAATAACTCGAGTGTTTCATTTTCTGTCATGATGTCTTTGGCGGATATCAGGCTCACCCCGATTGCCGCGTATTTCTCAAGCTCGCTGTTTTCTAGCGAGAAGTAGCTGCGCCCCCGTGGATATTCTGCGCCAATGAGCAGCCCTTGCTCGTAAACCTTTTGCGCATGGTCCTCGTCCATCACCTGCGCGATTTGCTTCCTCTTCTCCAGATAACTTTCGAGCTCGCCTGCATTGTCAAGCTGCTTCTCAAGCAGCGCTCCGATCTGCTCCACCTCATGTGCGAGCGCCTCGTTGGGCTGCCCTTCGCCGTCCCACTCTTGGCCAGCACCGACATTGGCCTCGCCGGCATCTTCGCTGTCCTCGACGCTTGCACTAGCATCCGCGCTCTTGCCATGGCCGTGCGCAATTGCGCTCACTTCTGTCTCTCCATCCTCACCTGCTCCTGCTCCTGCTCCTGCGTGCTCGTCCGAGGAGTTGTCGGCGCGGGCCGTTCCCTTAAGAGCATCCTCGTTTTCAGCTTCTGCGCCCTCTTCCACAAACTTGTTCCCGCCGTCCGCGTTATTAGGGCGGGACTCTTCGTCGAAAGCGTCCTCTCGGCCCTCCTCCTTGGCCTCTTTGGCCTCTTTGGCCTCCTCGGGGAAAAAGTCCTTGAAAGTCTTGCGCAGGACGTGGTCGATGGCGCCCACGCTACCCGTTGGCATTTTGGCGCTCCTAATGTGTCCCCGCGGACACTTTCTCTTTCCTCTTTCCTGCCTCCCCCTGCGTTCCGTTCTGCAAAGTTTGGTCAATGCAATGCTCAGCTGCTACTGAGTTTACTGAGTTGCGAGATGTTGCGAGTGGCATGGGATCAAACCAGAGGTCCTATTCCGACAGTAGGCGTTTGATACTAGTGGAAGGGAGCCGTTGCTGATGCTCGTGAATGATCGCGTCGAGCTGTTTATTCGCCTCAAAGAATGAATCTTTGTTCTCTTTCGAAGCTGTTGGTGGTGAAGTGTACACTCCGAGTTCTGACAACTCGAACCGGAAATGACAAAATATAAAAGAAGAGTTACAAGCACAGAGGAAAGAGCGCTTGTGTTCATCAAAACTCAGGAGGCTCATGGCACGAGAGGAGAAGTAAAATATGCTTGGGTCTTGAAATGTATCTTTGACACTGAGAGATCAAAATTATTTATCGAAGAGACTGAATCCAGCATGTGGCTCGTAAATATTGGAAGCCGTTGGCAGACTACAAGAGTTCAACAGCTGCATCCAGAGTGTGAGACAAGTACGCAGCCCGGGCTCCACCATTGAGCGACTTATAGAGAAGTTTGCACTTCTCGGCGTATCGGTCCCTCGCGATATTGCGGCGGAGCTTGAAGGTGGATGTGAGGATCTCATTCGACGGATCGAATGCAATGTGCTCCAGATATATTCCCTTCGGAACCTCGAAGGAAGAAAGCCCCCCACGTTTTGATTCTTCCCCAATCTCTTTAAACATGCGTTCTTGAGCTTCTTTTGTTGCGCATACCGTCTTCAATGCCTCAACATCCGTGATAGAGCTCCCCTGAGGAAGGATCCCACTATCAATCGCCCATGGGATGATCGTGTCGGGGTCGGGTACAATTATCGCAATGAGAACGGACTCCAAAGGGTCGCCATGAATATAGAGCTGCGCGATAAACGCGTTACGAGTAAGTACCCCTTCAATTTTTTCTGGTGCAATATATTCTCCTTGCGATAGCTTGAAGATGTTCTTCTTGCGATCTATGATCTTGAGGTTTCCTTCGACAGTCCATAAGCCGATATCGCCCGTGTGAACGAAGCCATCCGAGTCGTAGGTTTCCTTTGTAGACGCTTCATTTCGATAGTATTCTGTAAAGGTGCATGGTCCTCGAACGCAAATCTCCCCACGTCCTCGACAAGGCATGGCCTCTTCAGCCTTTCCATGGCTTGTGTCGTTCCAGTTGTAGCCAAGGTCTGGCGCGGATACGAGTCGAATTTCCGCCCAAGGAACAGGCGGGCCCACATGGCCAGTCGTAGTCTCATCGGCGAGGGTGAGGGCAGCTCCGCACGTCCTGTGCACAGTGGGGAACAAAATTAATAGTAGGAAACGAACATGGTTAGAGGAAGACCTGCAAGTGAACATACCCACGAAATTGAAACTTACAATTCACTCATCCCGTAGCCCTCCACCACTGGACAGGAAAACACCGCGCTCAAAAAAAGACGGCGATACTCATCGAAAGGAGCGCTTCCAGACAATATGACGCGAGCGCGGTCCAAGCCGAGTTTCTTCTGGATCTTGGAAAACAGAAGGCGATCCCAAAGAGCGTGGGTGAACTTGCCTTTCTTCTTGATGACTGCGAATTTTGAATTCAAAGCTTTCTGCAGAACTTTATCCGCCTTCTTAGCTTTTGCATTTGCAACGATAACGTCCACAATTTTGTTGAGCAAGCGCGGAACAGAGAGAAAGAAGGTCGGGCGGAGTTCAGCAAGATCCTCCATAATTGCCTCGCGCTTGCCTCGAAAGAAACCAGCACGACCACCGTAGTAGATGACGCTGACAAGGGACATGCGCTCAAGAATGTGACCGATAGGCAAGTAGGAAAAGTGCACATCAGTGCTCGAGATTTCCGTGTACTTGCTCTTGCTGTTGTATACAACCATGGATGCAAGCTGAATTATGACCCCCTTCTGCGTCAAAAGGACGGCTTTTGGGTCCCCCGTACTGCCACTGGTCCACACAAAACTATAAATCTGATTGGGCTTGCAGCCCGGAAACTCGGCCAGCATGTGTTCTCTCCCAGCTTTCATGACATCATCGTAGTGCAGGAGGTTTATCCCGTTCTGCTTGAAACGATCCCGCATGGCCTGGTCGATGGGATCAAAGCAGATCACGTTCTCGATGGCAGGCGCCTTGCTTTTGCTCTCGAGAATCACCTCGGCAAGCGCCTTGGAGGCGCAGATGGTGGCAAGCCCGCATAAATTAATTGCGTGCGAAAATTCGGCAACCCCGTAATTCGTGTAGAAGGGAACAGTTGTGCCGCCGAGGGAGAATGCACCATACTCTGCGACAATCCACTCCACCTTGTTGACGTCCGCCAAGCCGATGAGCTTCATTCTGTTATCCAGGTCTGCCTTGAGCAGTCCCAAGTGCTGCAGTCCGCTTCCAAAGGTTTTGACCATCTCAAAGACCTCGCCATATTTCAACCACTCATACGGTCCGGGGACACCTTCAGAGGTCTCGCTTCGCTTTCCCAGCCAAGGGGAATCCTTGAATTTGGCACAATTTGCCACCAAGAGGTCCCACATGGTCTCCGGAAGCTTTGCTTGCTCCGCTTCAAACTCCGCATGGTCACCAAACCGATACACTGGCCCGGCCAACTTTTCCTCGTTGGCTGGCTCCAGAGTCGTGAGCCTGAAGCCGCTGGGGTTATGCGTACTTGATCCGCTGCCCATCCTTCCAGCTAGTTGAGGGTTTGCCGTCGTGACTCCGCGACCACGTGCACAATGTCGTGAAGGGCGTGGCGCTCTTGATCAAACTGACGAAATTAAAAACCATCATGCCAAACAAATGGTAATCTCCTAATAAAAACACTAAGTAATTGTTCCGTTGACAACCTTAGCTGGTCCGATTTGTGATTTGTGAATTGTGAATTTTTGACGGCTGAGCGAAGTAACCTGTGCCAGTACCCTCAAATTTCTCCATACCAGGAAAGGCGTTCGCGATATTTCGCGATTTGGGTATCGGGCTGTCTGGTAGTTCGTTACATTCTGCAAGCTCCATTCTCCTGCATACGGTACCGAAGTCTTGAGCTTTTTGTGTGCACCGTTTTACATCCAGATGATGATTGCCACTGCTTATGCTCACACAGAGTTCAACTTAGAGAGAGCGGTTATGCGGTTAGAGTGCCACAGGTTACGCCTTTACCGGTATCGACGTCAAGGTTTCTGTGGCATCGCCTTCAAACGTGGCAAGCACCGCCGCGTGTGAACATAAACCATGAAGTTTTGTTTTGCCACGAGCGTTATGCAGTCCGTAGTTATCAGATGAATAAGCAGGAAGCGCCGACTGTAAAAGTTGTGCATTTCATACCACCCAAACTGGATTATCTCTTGTGACAAGATGCAAGCACTGCACTTGCAGGCGAGAGGGTGTACTGTAGCAAACATTATATTTCCCGGGGTAGTCTAGCTATCTAACTCTAACTACTGCAGCTAAAGGCTTACTAGCGGTCGGTATAAGTGGGGGGAAAAGCAAAGGAGGAGACTGACATAAGATGACATAAGAGACCAATGAAAGAACAAAGAAGCGGCTCTTCCTCTAGGGGAACAAAAGAAACCTTCTTTCAATCGAAATTCGAAAGAATTCAAATTTGATTTGATTCCCGCTGTGACTCGGATGTGACTCGCTCTTCGTCCTTCGCTCTCCACTTTGCACTTTGCAGAATTCAGGTTGGAATTGAGGCTGAGTTCAGGGCACAGGACACACAGGACGGCGGAAAGCTAGCTCGCAAGGACCCACATCGTCACGAAGCAGAAAGCGGAAAGCGGAAAGCGGAAAGCTGATGCTGTGTAGGTCAAGAGCGGCCGTCCGATTGAATAGAAGCATGTCGACCGCCAAGCGGGTGACCAGTAAGCGGCAGCGGGGGACGGAGAATGCGGAGCCTGGGGAGGCCAAAAGCGTGGCCGCGAAAAAGAGTAGAGGCCAAAAGGCATCCGATGGGGAAGATGCGCCCGTCTTCGTGCGTGACGTGCCGCCCAGGAAGGGAAAGCCGGAAGGTGGAGTGCGCGTCCTGAGCTGGAATGTGAATGGTCTCCGAGCTGCCGTGCGCAAAGACAAGCAGGTGTTTGAGAGGTTGGTACAGGAGGAGGATCCGGAAATTCTGTGCTTGCAAGAAACGAAAATCCAAGAATCACATGCTGAAGCTTTGGAGACTCTCCTGCCAGGGTATCAAAGCTTTTTCACGAGCTCAACGGCAAAAAAAGGCTATGCTGGAACTGCAGTTTTCGTTAAAAATTCTCTGGCTTCGGAAATGCAAATTGAATCAGGTATCGGCTTCGACAAACACGATGGTGAGGGCAGATCAATTACACTCAAGTTACCAGCGTTCAACCTGCTTGCCTTGTACGTTCCCAACGCTGGACAGCAACTCGCTCGCCTAGATTACCGCACGAAAGAATGGGATCTTGACCTTCGATCATACACCAAGTCTCTCACGGAGGCAACCGGAAAGCCAACGATTGTGTGTGGCGACATGAACGTTGCTCATAGGGATATTGACTTGTACAACCCCACCGCAAAGCACATTCCAAAGTCAGCTGGTTGTACGGAGGCTGAAAGGTCTTCCTTCACTAGATTTCTCGAAGAAGATGAGTATGTGGACGTATTCCGTTTCATGTACCCGGACGCTCGCGGAGCGTATACGTACTGGAGTACTCGTGCTGGTGGACGACCCTTTAATCGCGGCCTCCGCTTAGACTATTTCTGCGCTCCTAAAGCTCTAATGACGGAGGAAAACCCAAGCGGAGTTGCAGTGGTTGATTCTTTCATACTCGACAAGATCACTGAGGGCTTTAGTGACCACTGTCCCGTTGGGCTCGATCTAAGCATTGGAACAAAGTCTCATCCTGCCAGTGAGTAGAGTCCTCTCCTTGAACTGCGAATCTACGGTAAATTAAGTATTCTTGCCTCTTTTTATTTGTTTGTCATACTTTTCCCGTCAGTGTGAAAGTTTCCGCATTTTAGATCTTCTCATCCCAGGAAGAAAATTCAATTAGGGCACATTGACTGCATGCAATAGGTTTTTTTCGGGAGTCCAGACACCATGGCTTAATCCAAAGCAGGGTCAGAGCGTCGAGGACGAATAATTGAGCACTTGCACATAAGAAGAGTGCCCAAGGGTCTGTGCAAGTGCTTGAGGGTTGACTTATAGCTGTGTGCTTGTGGGAAGCCAAGTTTCACGACTCTCAGCTTCTTTACGGAGAGCAAATCTGTCAATGCTCTGTTTTGCAGCCATTGACACAGAAGGGTCGGGGGTATACACCCCAAATAGTTTTCCTGGGGCAGAACTTGTGCAAGTCCAAGTTGGCTTTGTATTTCTCCTGCTGGACCTTCGGTTAGCTACAATGTTCGTTTTGGGGTCTGGCGTGGACAGGCTTGTGCCTCCCGTGCCATAAGAAGGTGTATGAAAGAGATCCCCGCTTCGGACAGAATACCAAGGGGCCTTTCCACGATTTTTGTTCGCTTTTTCGGAAGACGATTTGATGACTGGCCAAACTGAACGATTTTCAAAATCAAAGGCTTTACCGTCTGGGTTTGGCTCGACAGCTTCAAAGTCAGACTTGTGAAACCATTCCATGTTGATGCTTGGGTTCCAGCTCTTGTCGTGCTTGACGCGATTCCCAGGCTTGTCGAAGTTGAGCCGTCTGTCTCTCGCTTTTTTGCCTGCCCGAGCCTTGTCAAGCCTTATCTGTCGCTCGGTTTGCAGCTGTTGCTTTTGCTGCTTGAAGAGCTCCAAGAACTCGTCCACCTGTGAGGGGGGCTGCGACATGGCTATCTCCGGTGAGCGCGACAAGCAGCCAGCAAAACCCGTGCAAACCTTCCGCTACTCCGAGCGCTCGTTGTGCTCGTTGGGACCTTTGATGCGTCGCTTGAGCCGATCCCCGGCTGGAGCTTGGACTGTTTCAATGAACATAACACAAAATCCACTTCCCCTCCTGCTGTTTGTCCTCGAGCTGCAACTGTTTTGTCGGTTGTCAAAATTGATACTCGTGCCACAGTGTCATAGTGCCAGTGCATGCCAGTCCAGTGGCTATGAGGCCCAACGGATGAAAATGTGCATGCATACAAATAGTAGTGGCATCTAGTAAAAGAGCTAATTAAATAGGTAGAAGTGCCTCCGGAAGAAATCATAGGTGAAGTTACAACAACACTTTTTGCGTCGCTGGCAAGACTAGAGTCTCGATGCGTCTCGGTTGTGAAATCAATGTGTGTTCCACCGTATATCAACTTGCTACACGCATCACTCTTCATCTTTTTATGCCGCGTTACATTGTAATAACATGTGATATCTTGATCTCTCTGGGATTGGCCGCGTCGGGGTTGATGCGGACTCCAACATAGAGATGCCCGCTCGCGTCTTCAAGCTCAGAGGGGAATTCCTTTAAAAT
The DNA here is from genome assembly GCA_012862575.1 of Parietichytrium sp. I65-24A. Taxonomy (NCBI): domain Eukaryota; class Bigyra; order Thraustochytrida; family Thraustochytriidae; genus Parietichytrium; species Parietichytrium sp. I65-24A. Next base: position 586,874 of record BLSF01000007.1, read on the forward strand.
GCGTGCACATTTCTTGTTTGGCCATGGGTCGAAGGTTGACTTGTCAAGTATCTTGCCGTCGAATTCAATGTCCACATCATCGTTGTCGATGAACATGTCCACCCCAACAGTTTTTCCGCAGCACCCACAAAGAACAACAAGCCCCACTTCCATTTTTGGAAGCTTGATAGAAAGCCAACCTTGATTTCCGTTTCGTGCCTGGATCCCTGCGCAATGGTCTAAATGCTCGCAAGAGATCTTTGGATCAGAGGAGTACTTGATAGCTTCGTACTTTGGGATCAAACCGGATGATCCACGAGCGTCGCGCCACTTCTCCCAGCCATTTGTTTTCCCACGGTAAGGATTCAGATCGTCATCGCCTGGGGCAATGGAAGCCCCATGCCAGCCGTACGTTGGCTCTTCCAAATTAAGACACTCAGGAGGGTCGTCAACTTGGCAGTATTTCGGATCACAAAACAATGGTTTCGGAAGATCTTTAGACATTCTTGGCACCCTAGCTTGCTTCCACTTATCTCGCGGATCCCTGCCCGCCGCCCACTCCTTTTCAATCTGCTCGATGGCTTTCAACACGAAATGGGCATACACATAGGTGAAGGCGTCCGCAACATACTGAAATCCAAGCGGCCCAGGATGCCAGTTCCTGAAAACCACGCCTGTGACATACAATAAATGTTAATCAGATAAACAATGACAGCGATCTTCGCTTTCAGTATAAGCTTACCTAATGAGTTCTTCCTCTCCTCATCCGTCTCAGCCTCTCCATAGCGGGTCGTCATATGATAGCCATCCCCAACCTTCGCCCACTGCTTGCCCTCGTACTTCCCGCCACTGTAGAGGCCCGTCTCCAGGCACAACGAGTTATACCCGTATTTGGAGTAGGCATTCATGACACGAGTGTTGGCGCTGTCACGCTGGCACCCGTCGGCTCTCCCGCCAGCGTTGAAGAGATGCACGGGAGCTTGGCGGTCCATCATTTGCGTCCAACGCACAAGGGACTCGTGTTCGTTTTGGCCATCCGAATTTTCAAAATAAGTCCAGCTATAATGCACAATGTCAGCCCAAGGAGACACATTTTGCTTGATGCAGTAAACCTGGTTCTCGTGGGAGTCCCCGCAGCCACCTCCTTCCCCGGCATTTTGCATCGTGAACTTCATGCCGGCAGCCTCCCAAACCGGGGCGAAGAGCCGGGAGATCTGCATATCGTACGAATCATAGTGGCAGTTGTCGTGTCCAGCTGCGACCGAGCTGCCAATCAGGCCAATGATAAATTCATCCTGTTCGTCCGCAACTAGAGCTCGAGCCATGACATCCGTCATATAGGCGTGGAAATCGGGATTCTCCCCACTGTCAATCGGCGATTTCGCCCAGCCTTTCCAAAGCATGCTCAACTTGTCTCCGTAATACTCGCCTAGGAGAGTGTTGACCTTTTCCACTTCTGCCTTCACTGCAGCTGCGCGTGAGCTAGTGAACTTGGCAGGGCTCTTGCTTGGGGCAGAACCAGGGGCGCTAACAGGAGCCTGAGCGCTAACAGGAGCCTGGCCTGGTGTTGCCGGTTCTCCGACAGAGACAGGAGAAGTCCCCGGTACCACACTGTTTTGTCCACCTCCCTGCCCACCACCTCCTAGTCCTCCACTGAGCAGCTTGTACGCGTCGTTCTGCCCTACCACGACCCCCAGAAGGAAGAACACTGCTACTATTAGCGCCGCGATGGCAAGTTGCTGCCACTGCCGCTTGGGCTCTGGCGCCTTCCCGTGCATAGGCTGAAGCTCGCTGTCCTCACGCATTCTCTAACTAAAAACGACTGAGCTCCCGTGAAACGGGCAAACCGAACACCCTTCCGATGCTGCCAGCCGTAGCTTCTCCGAGCGCTTGCCTCGTAGCCTGCGCAGCTAACTCAACACTCGCGCACAGAGCAGAACAGTGAATCCTGTTCCCGAAAAACGTTGCGTTCCGACCGGTACCCACAGTCAAAAGTGTATGACTCTGCGTGAACCGAGGGTCTATGTCTGTGGGCGCACTAGCTAGTTTCCAGCGCGCCAAGTTGCACGCGACTGGTCAATGTCGCTCCTGAACGAGTTCGATCTATGGGCTTCCGGGCCTTCTAGCTAGACTGACCAATGTGCCCCTCTTCTGTGCACGTCCTTGTTGTCTATTCGATGTGACTCATCAAATCAATCAGCTCAATCTTATGTTGATGAGCTGGTCAGGGATCCTATTATATCTTATAGTTAAGCTTAAGGGGCTCGGCAAATTCAATGAAACAGTTCACGAATATTCGTGAATTAGTTCCTGGGAGCAGCTCTTTGTTCTCCCGAGTGGCCTGTTCTTGTCTTGTATGCTTTCGGTACGAACTGCACTAGTTTCTAGCCTAGCTCTAGCTACTAGAGTGGATTTCACGCAGCGCGGACGAGTCCAGCTAGGATTTGTCTTTCGATGATTGATTGACTTGGGGAAAGCCTCCGTGCGAGAGAGTCGGAGCTCGAAAGGGCAAATGAAGCAAGAGCAGAACTTGTTTTCTTTCGCATACACACAACGGGCCGTGGTGCACTGATAAAGCCTTCCTCCTCCAAGGTTCGGTTCGGAATGTACCGCGATGATTCAGGCGTCGTATTATAGTATTAGGTAACCGGATCTGTATGATAATGTCTGCACTACTAGAGCGCTAGAACAGCGCTCTACACCCCGCGCTGAGCTACGCTGTCAAGCCCACACTCATAGTAGCGCTGTATTGCTCTTTCTAATTCTCATTCAAGAGGCCTATCTATACGAGTTGGTAGTGTCTCCCCAACATTACATTATCTATGCATACAAGCTAGCGAGTGGTTTTGCTTATGGTAGTGGATTGGAGTGGATTGAAGTGATTGGAGTGGACTCCATCGAGTGTGAGTGTGAGTGTGAGTGTGCGTGATGTGCGTGTGAGTGTTTGTGGGGCAATCGAAAATAGGGTTTTGGGTGTTTTGGGATTTGGATTTGGGATTTGGGATTTGGATTGACAAGGTTGAGTCATGTTGAGTCTTTGCTTTACCTCTTACCTGCTCGTAGTTTATAAGTATTTATATGTATGTTTGCAGAACCAGTAGAACCAATATAGTGGCACCAGTAGCACTAGAATAGTCAGATGGATTTGGATTGGCAGTATTGGCAGTATTAGGCAGTATTGGCAGAGCGAGACGGAGTGTGCGCTTGGCACAGTTTTTGCACGGGTGTGTTGGGCCAGGCGTTGCGCGTGGAAGCGTGACAGCGGGAATTTTGCACTTTGTCAACCGCGTAGCCTTTGTGCGCGTTCAGCGTTCAGCGTATTAATACGAGTACGGCGAGGAAGTGGTGGTGGAGGAGGAGACCGAGCCAAGTGACCGAGAACGAAAGCTTGCGCTTGGGAGGCGTGGGGAAATCTATGTGCTAAGCGCGATGGGCCGTCTTCGGGTTTTGTGCGGAACTTGGAATGTAAACGCGAAAAGCCCTCCGACCCCCGCGTCAAAGCTGAGCGATTGGCTGTGCAAGTCCTCGTATGCACCGGACTTGGTTAGCGTCACGTGCCAGGAGATAGTCCCGTTGTCCGATGTAACACAGTACATTCAGTCCAAGAAAGGCCTGGAGGCGTGCGAGGCGTGGAGTCAGAGCGTTAAAGATTGCTTGGAGCAGCATCATGCCTACGGGGGCAAAAAGTACACGATCATCGGCAAGTCCTCTCTTGTTGGTGTCATGACTTGCGTACTGGCTCAATCGGAACACATGAAACGAATCTCGAAGGTAATGATCGGATACTATGCCGTGGGCAAATTTGGCGTGCTGGGCAACAAGGGAGCTGTGGGGGTGCGATTCCGTCTGGAAATCTCCGCGCACAAGTACAAGTCTTTCTGCTTCGTTGGATCGCACTTCACTGCGCACAGAGGCGAGGTTTCGAAGCGAAATGCAGACTTTTTAAGCATTTACCAAGGGATGGTGTTCCACCCCCTAGATTCTGAGCTTCAGGACCCGCTTCTGGCTACCTCTGCCCTCTCCCCAACCTCACCTGGTACACCATCATCTAAAAACTTTCGGAGGAGAATGACTCGAGCAGCGGCGACGGTGGATCTGGAGGAGGTCCGCCAGCAACTTACCGCGGAGCACTCCGACTCGGAGGTTGATCGCGAGGCCGAATTAATCGCTGCTTTGTATATGAAAAACCTGCCATACCTTCGCATCGAGAGTCACGACCTCGTCTTTTGGTGTGGTGATCTAAATTATCGCATTGACACGTTGTCTTGGCAAGACGCAGTACAAGCGATCCGTGCAAAACGTCTTGCACATCTTCTCGATCATGACCAGCTAATCCTCGAGAGACGAGCAAGCAGAGTTTTTCAGGAGTTTGAAGAAGGGGTGATCACATTCAACCCTACGTATAAGTATGTGGTCGGATCTGCCAAGTATGACCTTGCTGCAAATGGAGAGTCGTCATCTGCAAGGAAAAACCGAGTTCCTGCGTGGTGCGACCGCATTCTGTGGCGGTGTGATACACAGCGCTCAAACAACAAGGTCCAGCTTTGTAGATATTATTCCTCCGAGAGCGTGAAGATTTCGGACCATATGCCAGTTGCGTCGGAGTTTGTCGTTCCATTTATGGAGTTAAAAGCTGGCAGCAAAAAGAAGAAAAAGAAAAAGGCAGCCGATTCAGCACGTGCTTCCTCACAGGATGGCGGGAATAGTTTACTCAGGAGAGCCAGCTTTTTCTTCAAAAGATCAGCTGCGCCAGAGTCGACAGAAAGCAAAGAGTCTTCTGGGTCGGCACCGGGCGGTTTGTTGAAATGGAGGCTTTCATTCAAAAACAGCGCGTCAGACCTTTTGAAGCCTCAGGAGAAGACTGAGGCGACGAGCGAGGAAGAACCCACAGCAGAGTTTCAAGAGATGGACGGCGAAGACAATGACGTTATTTCTGAAGCGGTGAGAGGTATTCCAGCTTGGGACGGCGACGACAACATTGACGACGAATTTTTGCCCTTGTCTCGACGAAATAGCTCAGTCACCTCCGTGTCAGGGTCGATGAGGAGTGGATCAATGTGGGGTAGCATGCGGAGCCTAAGTGACTCTGAATCGGCGGACCCGGACCTGAAGGATGATGTAGATTTGTTGCAGAGCGTTTGTGCGGTCAAGCCTTACACAGCAAGCTCGCCGGAAGAGCTGGATCTTTGCGTGGGCGACCTTTTAGAACTCCTTCCGGACGAGAAAATAAATGTTGATGATGGGTGGCTGCTTGGTAGGCGAGTTAACGATGGCAAAACTGGTTATTTTCGGTCCGATATGGTTGCTGCTTTAGGGGCTGTCCAGTCCAAGATTGGAGAGACCGATGGCCGCGAAGCAGCTTGCAAGGCGTCTGCTCTTCGTTTCCATCGTAAGAAGACCGAGCGAGACGCAAGAGAGAGTACTAAGGAGGAGGATCTGCGAAAGCAACAAGGCAGTCAGCCGCGGAACGCCTATTCTACTGTGGAGGCGCTCTTGCGGAAGGTTCAGGAAACGCTTCTGCGACAGCCTTGTCCAGAGACAGAGCAAAGGTGGTCAATGGAGTACTTTCGCGACTCCAAATACGAGAGGATGGTGGCCAAAGTCAGTTACGTTGCTGCTACGTCCGATGAGCTGTCGTTTTCAGCAGGAAGTGTGGTGCAAGTTCTTTCTATCTGCCCTGAAGCAGACTCAGAGAGAGGCTGGTTCATGGGAAAATTTGATGATGGTCAACAAGGTCTGCTTCCGCGAAAATGTTTTGAACCCTTGGTTTAATCTTTTAGGTCCCGAAGGGGTTCGTGCATTTCGTCGCTCGACAAAAATCACTCAACGCGGTCCAAAGCGTGTATGTACTAACGATGTATGCTAAAATAAAATAAGATTGAATATCTTTTTCACAAGCAAGTCAAAACAGATCTGATTCGATGACAGGTAATATTTCGAGAATACAAACTATGTTGGACTGTCAGTGAGAGAATCTTGTGGTGGATCCGCAATTAAAAGTGTTGGACGAATCTACTCTAGCTACCTAGTAGAGATCTGAATGACCAAAAACCTTTTTTTTATAATTATACAAAATGAGGAATACCGATCTCGCTGCCCACTGTCCAAGGAATGGAATGTGTGAAGGAGGGGTCAAAGCGAAAATAATATCTCTCCCAAACGCGCAACGCTCTCAGATTTACCCGAGGAAATAATTTTGTACCGGTGGAGCGAGCGCTGAAAAGCCGGTTTCGGAATCTGTCTTGCGTTAGCAAGAGTGACCATACGGAAGCAGTTTGCTGTATACACTTTGCCTCTGTGCGTTCCTTCTCAGAGTTGCACAGAAAGGTTCCGTAGCGGCCAGAGGTGACATGGTCAAGGAGAGCGATCAGAAAATCCTCATTGAATTCGAAAGATTGTGGGAACTGCAGGAGAAGCTGCCACACGCAATCCACCCACAGAGTGAATACAGGCGAGAGTTCATCAGATTTATGCGATCGGTCAGTCATTGGCTCGTTTCCGGCACGGTGACGGAATTTGTGTCCAAAGGTGCACCACTCTTTTTCCACCAAAACAGCAAAACCAGCTCGAGTCCTGTAGTAATGATCAAGCATCAGCATCGCTAGGGAGCACATCTGAGCCGTGCGGTCCCAGCCATCAGAGCAATGCACCAACACGCTCAGTTTGTCTCTCTGGAGCGTGACCGCAAGATGGCGCGACGCTTCAAATACTGCCTGGACCTGCTTCAGCCAGCCAGTGTCAGAAATTGCCTTGAAATAGTCCGTTGAGGAGTCCACAACAGAGAGAGTCGATATATTTGTCAAGCGGTGGAAGCAGGCCCGGACGACGTGAATGTTGTCTATGTTCAAGAAACAGATGTTCGCGCCAGGGTAGTTGTTTGGGTTCTCTGTACCTTTCCCGAGCACCTGATTTCCCAAAGAAGCTATCTGACTTCTTGCATCCATGATCACGTATTCGTTTCCAGACGCAGCTCTACTTTCGTCTGCAGAGTTCGCAAACTCGTCAGAGCCTTCTTCCTGCCCATCAAAATTTGCTTTGCCATTGTGGGAGAGCGTCTGTTTAGAGTTTAGAGCATGCGAATTTTGCCCCGTCTCCAAAGAAAGGAGTCCACTCCCCCTTGAGGCTGAACCGCTTCCGCCAGGCGGTCGGTGAGAGAGATGAGAAGCTCGATTATGCGCGCTCGTTTGTGTGCCGTGTACGAGGTTGGGCGACGTTCTCGAGTTGCGGTCTTCCTTCAAAAATTTATTTACTTTATTCCACATGCCAGACACGAATTGTGACATACCTTCCGTCGAAGGGGGGTCGCTGTGATCCAGCGTACGTGGGCCGTCACCTTCGTAATGCTGATATGTGTTGTCTGACCACACTGCGGACCACTCGTCGCATTCGAGTGAAGCCGGTCTCTCGGCCCTTGCCATCATGGCGGCAACTATGCGCTCGTCTCCATCGCTCGTAGCGCTTCGAAGTCCAGTCAATGGCTGGGCACACCGAGCGAGGACAGCTCCAGTCTCTCTGTTGAGCCACGTGACTACTGGGAGCCTTCCTCGACTACGAAACTTTGCAGAGTCAATGCGCTCTTCGTGAGTGCACGACTTAGGAAGAAGCAGGAATCTGGGGTAAGTAGGACAGAGTTGATAATCGTCCTGTTCAAATATCTCCAGCGATGGAAACAGTTCAACGCCCATCCGAGAATATTCCTGCACGGGGTCGTAGACTTTCCAACCACCTGCTTCCTCAGGCAGCTGTGCTAGCGCCATCGCTCTTTTGATCGGGTCATTTCTTGCAAGGGCTTTGATTTGCCAGAACGCCTTTTTGGCGATTGCTTCGTCCATCAAGTCTAACCGAAACTTGGACACGTTCTTACAGTAGAGAGTTACACACGTGTCTTTGTTTTCCACACGCGAGATACAAAGCAGCGCAACATTAAACTCTGGGCTGAGGTGTGCAGCAAGATGCGCAGACGTATCTTGGTGAGCTCCGCGAGCTTCGCTTGGGTCGCCCTGTAAAAATATTATGCGGTAGGTAGTGACATAAACGAATCCACTCACTCCGTGCCAGCTAGCCGGTGCACTCAGCAATGCGCTTTCACCATTTACTCTAGAGCATCGTGCCCACAAGCTTCCCAAGCTATCCATAGTGCCCTTTTGATCATCTTCGTTTGAGCTGGACGAACACACACCTTTGGTATGAACGCGAGGACCAGACCCAGTTTCGGCGGGCCCAATTTCTCCCACAGCGCCGTCGCCAAAGCTTTCCCCCATAATGAAATGGCCAGATGCCTTTTAATACAAGAAATTTTTACAGATCCAATTGCATCCACTGGTTTGCCGCAGCGGCAGACTCACTGCCTGTTTGTCTCCGCGTCTTTCCCACTTGGCCCACTTTGGCAGCGAACCAAGGCGCCTCAAATAGAGCTTATCAACAATTCCGTTTCCGGCGTAGAGAATTTTTATGCGAGGATGACCCAGAGTTTCGCGATAGCCAAGGTGCGAAGAAAGAGGCACGCAGGGATCTTCTTTAATAGGCCTGTGGATGCACGGCTACGAAACGTCGTTGCGGCGCTGACAGCGGGCTGCACAGCCGTCGCCTTTCCCTGAGCTGCGAAGCTCTGCAAAGCACCGAAATACTCCACGTTGTCAGGTTTTAGGTTGCAATAGTCTGTTGAAGCGAGTCTCTGTCAAAGACCGTCAACAAGAGAAGAGCAGAAACAGAAACCCGAAATTCGCTGTGCCAATCAGTCCGCTCCAAAATCTGTCACTGGCAAGTGCCTTGCCACCTTTCCCAAGCGTCTCCAAAGTCGTCCGCTTTCTCTGCTTTCTCTGTGCTCCTCTAAAAGTGCTCTTTGCTGTTTCCTTTCTGCTACTCGCGAGTTCTCCCGATTTACCTAGCTAGCCTACCAGTGCCAGCATTTACTTCGATTAGAGTAGCTTACTTCATAGTCACACCACTGGTAACCTCGGATAGTACGTCTTTATACTGTCCGAATCTTTTTCCCAGCCTCTCGGGACTCTTGGGAGTCTATTGGTTACCCACTTGAGGGCCTTCTTCGAAAGCAACGCCCAACCACCTTGACTATGAGTTCAGAATTCGGAATTCAGAATATTCAGAACACTTCATCCATCCCGAGTAATCCGCGATATTCTGAGCGTCAACCTGCAGCAACTTCTGAATTCTGATCGAGTACTTGTACCACTTGTACCCAGGACATTTAGAACATCCTCTTGGGCTTATGCCAGTGGATTCTGCCGGTACCGGTACTCTAGTCTAGAGTATTCACAGTCAGTCCGGAGCACTGGCGCGCTTGAGAGTTGTCCAAGTTAGTAGTCTTGTAGCAGCGAGTACCTCGGGGTACACGGGTACATGTCATATCGTGCACGCAGAGTACGCGCTGGGCCACTGCAGGACTGGCATGTGTTCTCTGGAAGGATTAGACTACCATCAGGCTGTGCTTGTCCCGGCGAAGAGATAAGCACAGTGCCGAGAAAACCTGGGAGTACTTCAACTGGCGTCGTGCTTGAAGTGGACAGAGCGCGGACCAAGTCTTTCGCCTCCGTGCAGCGCGGGGTGCGCGAGCGTGTGTTGCAGAGAGGAGCGAGGAGCAACAAAGTGTTTGTATGACGAAGCGCGATAAAGAATCGTAGCTTGTACGTACGTTGTTTTGGGTGCAGGTGGTAGCTATTTTGTCGGCGATGAGTAGTAAATGGCGTGTATTGGTAGCTATTTTGTCGGCGGACGTGAGTACCTCGGCCCTGACATGGGAAAGGGTTCAAGTACATGCCAGAGACTGCGTGGAAAATCTTAATCTGCATGCCAATTGTACAGTAGAGGTGTGGAGCAGCAGCAGTTACGGATCGCAGGCTCAGGCCGTGGGCAAAGATGGCCTGGAGCTCACCCACGCGCTCTGGCGGAGCTTTTGGCGGAAGGTGCAGGAGTCTGATGCTCATATTGTGGTGTTCCTGAGTGTAGGAGTTTGCACCGGGAATTACTATTTCCACCGAAAGGCAGATGAGGAATCCGAGTTGGAGTGGTATCAAATTAAAGGCGAAGCCCTTGCCTCAGAGCTAGTAGAGAAGTTCAACAGGTCCAAACGCTTCCAGGTAATTATTCTTGCCGGCGCTGGCACGAAATCGGTTGGCTCTTTAATCGACGCAGGATTCAGACATCACACGCAACCGTTTCCACCGTCAATCATTTGTTGGGATTCAAATTTAGTGAAGAATGGCAAAGCTGACCACAGGGTTGTGCAAAGACTTTGCGCCTACACGGAGCAGTTCCTGACTGACACTTTGCGTCACAGAAGTCCGCAAGTGCAAAAAGTCCTTGATCTCCGCGGTACGATGCATTCTTTCATCGGGTTGAAACGCGAAGGGAAGGAAAACAAGGGCCTGCTGCAGTACGAGGGCATTGCGTTCTTTCCCAAGAGCGAGATCGAATTCATCGAGCATATATACTACCGACTTGGCCTGGCTTCCTTTGAACTTGGGCGCCGTCTGCAGCAAATAGTTAACAACGGCCTGATGCTGACATTCAACAGTCGCGAAAAGAACTATTCGCGAGCAACAACTTTGTACCTCTTCGCCGAAGTCTTTGGGTGGCTGTATATTCTGAGGCAACAGCCAGCGCAGTTGTGCTTTTCGGAGGAGATACGCAACCTGGAATTTTCGTTTTCAGGTCTGGGAATTGGCGGAGAGATCATCGCCCAGAAACTAAGCAAGATTCCGGCTCCGAAGCGTGGCGTTTGGAATGCTGGTGACGTCCGCAGTCGACTTTTTCAGCTCTTGAAAAATACAACGCGGAAAATGGGGGAAGTTATGGTGTATAAGGATGGAAGCGAGCTCAAAGTCCTGACGTGGCGGGACTTTAAACGAAAGCTCGAGGACGAGTCCGGGGAGATATTTAGAAGTGTGTTCAAGCCACTTTTGACGAGCCTGCAGGACCTCGAGGAAGATAAGTATTATTTGCGGCACCAGACCACGAGTAAGATTGACGGCTCAGCGGTAACACGATATATATTGGCCGGTGGGGAGCGAGCTAGGCTTGCTTGGATACACAACCAGCTTTACTTGATTGTGTTTCATTACACGCCAGAGCTTCTGAGAGGCACGCCAACAATGACGCCCATCTTCGACTCAGCGGATGGAGAGCTTGCGAAAGCCTTTGGCACATTCAAGGCGACGGGGACAGCGGGACAGGTGAAGTCCGCTCTGGGAAAGAGGTTGGATGCTCTTTCTCGTAGAGCAAATCTACTTCAAGCAAGAATAGCGGAAACACTTTCTCCTGCAGTTGTTGGGATCACAATTGGTTTGGTGTTATCCTTTGCGAACTACCGTCCTTGCTGACGCTTTCGGCAAGGTCCGGGGTTCTTTTGACATTCAAGGAGTTCATTTTTTGTCGCACTTTTTCCACTTCCAAAATTATAACACTGCAGAAAAGAACAAATTAGCTCATCGTTGTTGTAATATCCAGTCAAGATCGAGACTGCTCTAACCCAGCCCGAGGTCAAAAGTCGCAACATCCAAAAACTCAGACTTCAGATGTCCCAATGCATTAAAGTAGGACAGAAATTCCCGAGGTTTTTTTCGTGCCTTTCCAACGCCTTTGTACACGTCTTCACCAGTGTGAAAACGTTTTCGCCATTGTATTCGTCAGCGAGAGAAAAGCTCCAAGCCGTGTCCCAAGTATTACCTGCGAGGATCCGAATTTACTCGCGAGCTATTCACATTCGTTTGGGCCTTAGTCTTCGGTGCTCCGCTCAGCTGCAATATTACCTCAAAGTTTGAATTGAGTGCGCTTCGTTCCTTGTCCTTCGTGGAGAGTTCTTCCCTAAGCTTGGACAGCTTGCGTTTTACGGCGTCGTCATTGTTTATCTCTGTGCTCCCGACGAGGAGACTGAGGCCCTTTGCTCCACATGCTGACAGTTCATCATCCATGAGGTCTATCTCTCGGAGCAGCTCGCGCCCAAGTCGCGACGCGTTTGTGTCGGAGCTCAGGCTACAGCAGCGAAAAAGCGGGTTTTAGTTGGGGAATTTCTTCTCAGTGGCTGCTTTAGACGATAACTTCCAGAAAAGCTACACTTCAAACTTACAGTGCTCCAAAAAAGTCGTCAGCTCGCTTTTCTACCTGAGCAAGTTGCTCCTCAGCGCGAGACGACATCTTCACGTCTTTTGAGCTCCGTCTCGGCCCCTCTCTCCTCAGCGGACCCAGTCACAACCTTCTCTTTTGGTGGGGGCTTTGGGATGCTTTGGGAGGACTTTCGTACACTTTGTAGCCTATTCTAAATAAACCGTTGCATTAATCCGAGTCTCAACCAAGTGGTTAGGCGCTGTGCCGGAGTGGTTAACGGGATTGGCTGCTATCGATCAAATATTGATCAGGTGAAACCAATTGGGCTCTGCCCTCGGGAGTTCGAATCTCCCCGGCGTCGCATTTGTTTATATTTTTATAGTTTCCGGATTGTGTACTACGTGTACGTGACTACTGCATTTCATCCACTGCCACCCCACCTTTCAATAGGGTTTATTTACGCTGGACTTCGTTGCCCCACTTCATGGCTATCTATACCCGCGAGCACGTGCCCGCGAGATGGATGTTTTTCCACAATTTGCCTACGGGCTTGCACATGTCGGCTGCGCCACTTGTGCTTGTTTGAAGGGCTCGTGGAACAGTCTCTCTATAGATAAATTTTTAAGTAATGTTTTCAATTTTCACTTCATTACAGCCCAGGTGACCTGTCAACCAGACAGACAATAATCTTTTTATTTTTCCTCTTCAGAGTGGAAAAACCTTTATATAAACCTGAATTTAACCAAATAGTATCTCAATAGGCGCTGTGCCGGAGTGGTTAACGGGATTGGCTGCTATTGATCACTCTAGTGATCAGGCGAAACCAATTGGGCTCTGCCCTCGGGAGTTCGAATCTCCCCGGCGTCGCTTTTTTAATTTTATTGTGATTGTTACGCTCGCTAATCTTGAAACGTAGGAGTAAGGGTTCCGCATGCGTCAGTTGGCGCGGTGCCGGANGCAGTTGCGCTCAATCATTCAGCCGGTTCACAAGCCTGGGACACGTAGTTGCCGTAAGGTGGTGACTCTAGCCACTGCGAACCCTGCATAGGAGATAGAAGTTAGGCAGAGGCTATCCTACCGATAGATATGGATAGCGAGAGAGTAGCGAGAGTGCGGAATTGTTAGAATTGTGCACATTGAGGGTAGTCAACACTACAGTTTGTGAAATGCGGATAGTCCGAGATAGTGCGAGAGTTGCGAGAGGAGGGTTTGTTTGGACCTCTTCCCTTCTATCAATCGCTAAGCTACATTTGGTGTCAAGCTTTTTTTTTCCAAGATCATCGTCTTGGGTTGTCATTGTCAACACTGTCAACCAACTGAAAAAAAAAATGCAATCAATCGCACTGGCTAGTTCACTCCTGTAAGTGTACGTCTAGTTAGATATCAGCCATAGCGAATCATGGGGCGTTGCAGTAGCCAGCCAACGAGCTCTACGTGTTCTCATAGGATCTAGTAAAGTGGAGGCATTTTTCTTCGCACACACGCACACAAAAACGTTCCCTCGCTCACAGGTCTCGTCACCCACTCGCCTACGGATACCTCTAGCACAATACCAACAATCGCGCTTACGATACGCCTACAGTACTCTACTCTCGAAGGTAGGCATTTGTAGGCGGAGAGATAGGTACACCGGGTCGCACACACTCTGTCGTAATGTGACGAAAGGATAAATAGAACGAAAGTATAGGAGGACGAAAGTGTATGGAAAGAGTGTAGCGAGGCCTACGGTGCCCTCCCTCTCTCGTTTCTCTCGTTTCTCTCCTCTCTCTCCACTCTCTCTCGCTTCTCTCGCGCATCTTCACTAACTTGGTAGACGTGAGACCTGCAGGTTGCCATGTCGTAGAGTAGGATATAAGTAGGCGGGCACTAGCACTCGTAGTCATTCGTCTCTGGTCCGATTCACATGATTTCACATGTCTTGTTTTTTGGAGCCTCCGCAGACTCCGCACATTCCGCAGCCCAGTCTAGACCAGTCTGAGACCAGTCTGAGACCAGTTTGAGACGCAGCGCAACAAAAAGCGACAGGCGACAGGCGACAGGCGACGAGCGAGGGAGCAACCGAACTACAAAGGAGAAAGAAAAAAGCGAACGCGGATTCGCGCGAAAAGGCGAGAGTGGGGGTGCGGGAGAGAGGTTGGAGAGAAGCCAAGGAAATAAAGGTCAAAGGGAGTACATCGGTTGGGCAGGAGCGCTCTTTGAGGCAAGGAGCTTATTACGTCATACAGACGTGCGTCGGACCTACGGTCTGACCTGCGCAGCTGGCAAGATGATGATGAAGACGGTGAAATGGCTCTTTGACTACGATAACACTGAGGAAAACTCGGAGTCGAAGGAGAATCCAGAACCTGAGGAGGAGAAGCGGAGCTCGAAGCGATTTTCACTTGGCCGCGGCAAAAAGAACGAGGATGGGAGCGCCTCATCCAAACGAGTGTCCTGGAGGGGAAGCACAAAGCGAGAAACAGAGTCCAAAGATGAAGAAGGCGAAGGGAATAAGCGCTCTTCGTGGAGGCGTTCGTGGAACAAAGGGACAAAGCGGTCATCGGTAGATGGTCGCGTGAATGGGACTAAAGAAAAGTTTATGTCAAATCTTGGTGCGATCAACGAGCACGGAGAATATGGACAGGCTAAACTTGAGGACAGCAACATTGTTGGCATCGGCTCTAAGGAAGACCGAGATATTCGAAAGGCTGCTGCGAAGCTTGACCGGGCGTTTCGGGGAGCGGGAAAGAAAGTGGGATTAGAGAGTAAGTTTTTGTATCACGTTTTCCTCCCACATTCTTGGACAAGGCAACTGACATCTCCTCTCTATGTAATTCCGGGAATAAATAGTTTGGCGGGTGGAGAACAAGCGGACGAAGAATGACACTCCAGACTTCGGAATCAAGCGCTGGCCCAAGGACGAATACGGTTCTTTCTACTCCGGCGACTCTTACATCGTGCTCAATACGTACCATCCTGTTGACCCTCTAAGCAGAAAGATGAACAAGACCAAGCTCGCTTGGGACGTACATTTTTGGCTTGGCAAGGAATCAACCCAGGACGAGATTACGGTTGCTGCGTACAAAACAGTGGAACTCGATACATTGCTTGACGATGGCCCAGTGCAGCACCGTGAAGTTCAATACCACGAGAGTAAGCTCTTCATGAGTTACTTCAAGGAAGTGAACTATATGAAGGGAGGAATCGAAAGTGGCTTCAGGCGCGTGAAGCCAACAGAATACGAGCCGCGCCTTTTGATGGTGAGGCACGTCGGGCGTTCCACCAAAGCGTTTCAAATCCCATGCTCTGCCAAGAATATGAATCACGGTGATTGTTTCATCCTCGACACCGGCCTGGTCGTGTACCGGTGGATAGGCGAGAAGAGTAACTTTTTCGAGAAGAACAAAAGCGGTCTGTTGCAGCACAACATCGTCAACTCACGCAATGGGAAAGCCAAGAAGGCCGAGCCTGATGACTATTTCTGGGAAATTCTCGGAAGTCCAGATGAGATCAGGTCTCATGAAGATCCCTACGATCTTGAAGTGGGCGAAGATCAGAAGCTGAATGCTTCAGAAATTCTGCTTTACCGCATATCAGATGCAAGCGGGACGCTCACATTCTCGAAAGAGGCAGAGGGAAATGTACCGCTCTACAAACTAGACTCTGACGATGTATTTCTGATTCACGCCAATATAGGTTTGTGGATTTGGGTGGGAAGTCGCTCTACAAATCAGGAGAAGTCTCAGTCAATGGCAATTGCTGATCAATACTTGAAAAAGGAGAAGCTGCCAAACACGATGACTGTTACTGTCATTACCGAAGAATCCGGGCGGCACAATGCCCTTTTCCGTGGCCTCTTTCAAGGATAAGGGGCGCTACCAAGAAGAGAACTCTTTGATTTTATTGCGTGACCTAAAGCTTGCTGAAATAGTCACTCTCACACACCCTCTCTTTCCGTCGTTCATTCATCCTTCATCTACTGTGCAAAGACAGCGCTTTTCAATTCGGAAACCGTAATGTATGAAAAATTTCCCTTGTTTTGTAGTTAGCGTTTTTATTTCTTCTTCCTCGTTTTCATCTCCGGCGAGATACTTTGAACGCTTAATTTGTTCTGCAGTTCTCCTCGTCGCGAGATATTGAGTTGACTGTGAAATAGAAGGCAGGGATTGTTTTCAAACCACAAATATTTATCCATTTATTTTTTTTAAGTTGTCACTCGTCTTGGTTGAAATGATTTTCAAGAGAGCACAATTTCCTAGTTACAATGGGAAAAAATGTATTTCATGCTGCAGCGTTTGGTGGAGCGCCAATATTAATTGCATCGTCATCGCTCCACCTACCAAACTGAAGCTTAATCGTTTTGCCGCTGTTTTTAATCAGCTCGCTCACCTCCACGAAAGATTTGCCACTGATGCTGTTGGAGTTCACCTCCAGCAATTGATCTTTCAGGCCAACAAGCCCACAGGCTTCGACTGGGCCCCAGTCTCCATTGGGCAGGTCTCTAAACCCAGCTACAATCACGCGGTTGTCGTTCGTCCAGCCAAGGCTGAGTCCAAGACCTTCGCTCATGTCAAGAGTAACCTCGAACCGGTTGTTTGGTAGCTCGTAGTATCCAAGCGGCTTGCGCTTGCGGAAGCGCAAGTGATATGGGACCTGAAGACCATCGTCTTCACTGGCTTGAGGGTGGTCCCTAGGTGGCGGTCTAAATATATCTGGGATTGGGGAAGATGGTGCAACAGCAACTTCGTCTTCATCAACCTCTCCGTCCTCAATGGCCTTAATTCGATCCACTGAGACACGGAGTTCCTTCTTTCCAGAGGCGGGCCCAGTCTGGAAGAGGACATCATACGTTCCGTCTTCATGGGCTGCTTCAATCTGAGCTTTGTACCACTTGCGAGCAGGGGACTCAGAGGCAGATCGAGAGTCCTCTTCCATCACGACTTCTACCTTGACCAGCTCGCCGACGGAAAAGCGACCGTAGCGGTTGGAATCGTAAGAGCTTGCTGGCTTGATTCTTTCCACGGGGATGTTGCCCTCGTCTGGTACACTAGCGTCATCATATGTAACCGTGTACAAATTTCGCTCCTCCTGAACCCCCACTACTTTACCAGGCAACCACAGGCGATTTTTGCCGCTGTTCGCATTGCTTGAGAAGGAGCTGTCTGGTAGAGGCTCGGCAATACGACGCGCGTGTACATGCTGGCCAACGTGAAAGAGTGGCCTGTGAAGCATGGACCAGGATACAACGGAAGGTCTGGAGGCCAATTTCGGAACCTCCTCATCGTAGACAACCTCGCAAGTCTGCCTTTCAAGCTGAATTCCTTTAACTTTGGCACGCACAATCTCATCATCAAAGAAGACGTCGAAAGTTTGGCCCACCTTTGGCACAAAGCTTCTCACATCCTTGGCGCTGACGGAAATTTGTTTCTCTTCTCTTGGATCAAGATTCTCCTCGTTCGCAATAGCACGGGCCAAAAAGCTAATCTCGTAAGTCTCTGCTGTTGGGTCCACAGACTTGACACATCCGCGAATAAATCTGGATCCCGCACTAGCTCGAGCCTCCACAATACTACCGGCATGAAAGATCATGATTCGCGATCGAATGAGGTCTCCCGAGACGCCCGACTCCTCCGGAAGCTCGTCTTCTTCGTAGGAGACAGTGTACGTGTTGTTTGGCCCAACACTCCCGATGAATGCAGATCGCCACTCGGGGCACCCACCGTAGCGAGCTTCTACTGCATCCCCTTCGCGGAAATCGGAAATTGGAGCACGGAGTTGATTCACTGGAACGACAAAGGCAGTACCGGGGTACTGGTCTAGCTCAATCGTAAAAGTACCGTCGGCGTTCTCTCCGACAATCGAACCTTTGTGCCAAGCCTGCGAGGCGCCATTCGTCTCGGTACTAGGGTCAATGTTGGCTTCAATTCGATCCCCAATGGTGAAGTTGTGCAGGAGAGGTTCGGCCGGTTCCGCTTTTGCGTACATACCACTATCCTTCTCCTTGTCAACCACCACCTCTGGGATATTCTTGTCGTCTGGATCGTCTTTGTTCCGGTTTCGTACAACAAAAAAGAGCGCCAAAAGCACTACCAGGAGACATGCAAACACAATTCCCAAGATCATTCCGAGGCTAGACTCCGAATCCGCAGGGGAAGGTGAAATCCCTGCGTCGTTAGCGTTTGGTGTAGGCGTCGGAGAAACAGCCGCGAATTGGCACGTGGAATTGTCTTTATTCAAAAGCCCAGAATATAACGTTCCCGTCTTTCTGTACATGACCGAGTAGCTAGTGTATGAGCCAGAGTCCGCGCAAAGGACATCATACAAATTCCCACTTGCGATGACGGGAGTCACTTCAATCCTTTGGTTGGTGGTCTCATTCGTGAAAACACAAGACAAGAGAGATATGACAGTGCTGTCAGTCTCAGACTTTGCCACCTCGGGGACAACTCCGGATATCCCGACTTCGGTTCCCCTGCTGGCGCCGTCACAGATTGTTTCAGCGACGATAGGCTCTACACAGCGAACCGAGTTAGCCTGGTACATGGAGACAGTGACGATCTCCTCAGTGCGGATCTCATCAAACGTAGCAAATCCAAAGCTGACTGGAGTTGAGACGGTCAGGTCGTCCGCAGAGCTGGGAAGAAAGCGATCGACAAGTTGACAATCAATCGAAGATGTTGATGATCCAGTGTTCTCCACAGTAGACCCCCCCACGACGCACTTTGCCTCTGATGCAAAATCCAGGTTTTCGGTAGCGGAATATGCCGCATACGAAGACAAGGTTGGTCCAGAGAGTGAGACGGAGAGCGCTTCTCCAATGCAAGCGTTGGCTGGGTATGCCAAGTACAAGCACGAGCGGCTGGCGGTCGGGTCGAATGTTTGCGACTTGATCGTGCGCCGCGAGCCGTCATCCAGGCACACATCAATCCTGATTTCCACGTAATTACCAGAATCTGGGTCCTCAGGAGACCACCCCGGGGCAGTGCAGGTAATTTCACTGCTTCCGAACTCGGGAAATTCGAGTGATGTCGATCCGTCAGCTTGAATGAACTCACACATTATTGGCTCATCTTCAAGGTCTTCGTCAGACCAGCATGTGAAGGACCGATTCGGGCTGTTGCTGAGACTAACAGCAGTCCGACCACCGAGATTGATTTCAACCTCCGACCTTTGACAGTCTTGCTCGTCTGCACTGATCGAATCTCCCCAGCCAGAAATGTCCGAACACACCGAAGGCATGGCACTCAGTTCATCAGAGCTGAAATCGACCTTTTGACCAATGATGTCACCAGAAGTGTCGAGTGTGATTGTGAGGGAAGAATATGCACCATTGTAAATGCCGTCAGCTGAGTATGGGTCCCAAGTGGCGCTCTGACACATAACCTTTCGGTTCGATACCGCGACTGGTTTCGTGTAGTGAGTGATTGCTTCCGTCGCCGTCACAAAAATCGCAGAGAGATCTACTTCCCAGTTGCAGGTCATGTTCTCCACACCGTAGTTTTCGAGCAAAAATTCGACTGTATCACCTTCGGCGCCAGCTGCAAAGCCATCTCCAAGACAATACTCACTGGTAGTGGATTGGAGCAAGCGGCGGTCAGACTGAGCCGAGATCTCCACGGACGGGCTAAAACATTTGCTTGCCTCGCTTACAGCGTATTCACGCACTGGAATAGTCACGGTTCCATTTAAGGTAACCGAAGCAACTTTGGACGTACTGAGAGCGTACTCCTCCGGAAGCTCGCAAGTGATGTTTTCACCAACAATGCCTTGCGCTTGATATCCTGTGTCGAACAAGCACGTGACCGTGTCAGATCCCAGAAAAGAAGCCAGAGCCTGGATAGAGTCTCCGAGAATTCGCAGCTCTGCGGGGGTTCCCACACAAAGCGGCGCATTGTTATCCTGCTCGATCGGGGCTAGGATGGTTTCGAAGCAGGGCTCATCAGTTCCCACGAGTAGAGAGGCAGTGGTGGACCACAAACGGCGTTTCTCATTGTTGATAAGCATGTATAAGTCAATCGTGACATCGCCTTCTCCGCCAGCTCCAGTAAATGCTTCCTTTGGAACAGTGCAGACCACCCCGCCGCTCTCTACGCTGTAGGTGGCTGGCGAAGTTGTGTTTTCCAAATCATCACCAGTGACGGGAGCACCGTTACTAAATGCGCAGAAAAGAGATTCTTCGTGGACTTTGTCGGCAGTTTCTCCTTGAAACAGCAGGGTAGAGCTCGAACTACTCTCTCCCCAGCATTGACTGATGGCTGGACTCTTGTAGCGAACGTCAGAATAGACATCCTCTTCGCTGTCCCTGCTGAGCAACGTGAAGCAAGCTGACCCGCCTTGAGGCAACTCTTGCTCTAAAAGGACGACCCCCTTAGCTCGTAGCTCAATTGTGTCAAAGCTTCGCCCAAGCAAGATGTCCACAGCAGCGTCAGAGACGCATTCGTAGGTATCAGTGCCAGTGGACGTAATTTCGCCCACTTCTTCATATTCCACACTCGAGTCGATGAACACGCACTCCACTTCGGTTGTCTCAGTAGGCAGAAGAGCGACACCTGCTAGGGACTCGATATTGACAACGATCTGATCGCCAAAACAGGAGCCGTCAACGTTCTCCGGTTCCACGCTGACACAAGGCAGGAATGTAAACAAATGGGTTTCGTTGTACGAAGTGCTTGCCCGAACGGCAAGAAGATTCACCTTGTCAACAAGAAATAGGTCCGACTTGACATTCCAGGTGTTCGAACCGTCTTCGCGTGGCGTGATCATTGACTCTGGAAAGTCGCAAATGACGGACGTGCTGTCCGATGATGCTCGGCCCGTAACTAGGGTGATTTTGTCGTCCAAGTCTGTTCCGATCGCGCAAACGACCGCATAGTCGTCGCTGGACGCAGCTGCATCGATGAGAGTATTGATCGAGGACCCGGAGAAGGTTGCGGTGGCTTGATCTTGTCTTCGCCAGCATGCTGACGAACTGACCACACGACTGATACAAGTTGTGCTGTTCAGCAAAAGAGGAACTTGGGGAGCCGGGAGCCCGGAGAATTCAACCGTGCTATTTTCTGTTCCTGGAATGTTTCCGGGGCTTAGAAAGTTCGCTTGCACTCTCAGGCCAGTGATATCCCTGGGAGAAGTGATGGTGTAAGTACCAGAGCCATCGATTTCGATAGAATCCGTTACACTTCCGCCGAACAGTTGAAGTGCAGATTCTTTTGGAAACATACACTGTATGGAATCAGTAGCAGTCTGAAAGCCGGTTGTAGACACGGACGCATTTCCTTCGAGATCAAACAAACACACAAAATCGTACGATCCAGTTGAGTAATCACTGTTGAGCAAAGCATTGAGCGTCTCTCCGCTAATGTCAAAGCGAGTGGTGGCGCCAAGACAGCGACCGTCAGGTGTATTCGATCCAACTTCGAGGCATGCGGTACGAGCAAGCTGGAAAGTTGTGGTGACCCCCAAGCGACGGCGGAGATCGCCCTCAATGCCGTAGAGGTTCACAATAACAGTCTCCCCGTCGGCGTCAGTGTAGAAGGACTCCGGAAATGCACACTCCCAGAGCCCTGTTGAATTGCTCTTGGATCCTGTTACGACGATCGGGGTTTCAACACTCTCTGATAGACCTTCCATGGTAAACTCGCATTCCAAGGCTTGAATGACGGTGACAGAATAACCAGTCACCTGCAGAAAAGGAGTTTCTCCTTGGCATACATCATCTTCATCTTGGCCATCCCCCAACATTGCCTGAAAGTCACCAAACATGTAAGCGGTAAGTGTTTCGATTATGGCGGATAGAGCAGTTGGGTCAACAGCGTCGTAAATCTGACCAGAGTCTCCAGTGATTTTGGCGATCTCCTTGTTTTGCGAGCTGTCCCCACCAATGGAAACACCGAAAATTTGTGTGGTGTTGGGCTCTCGAATTTCTTCGGCGAGTTCCTGGGATACGATCGCATCTTTCGTCTCCAAGAGGCCGTCGGTCAGGTAGAGAACAGCAGTTTTCCGCTGCGGTGGGGATATATCACTTTGTGCGGCGATCCAGCTCTGAACTGCAGTTAGTGCCGTCTCCGCACAGGTGTTTCCCTTTGCTTGCTGTTTGAAGAGGAGGCTGAAACCGTATTCGATCTCTTCAATGTCGCCGCTTGGATTGAGAAGAATTTTCGGGTCAGGATTGACACCTTTGCATCGAAACATGAGGATCCCAACCCGCAACCCATTATCTTCTGGCGATGTGTAGTATGACCCAACGAGCTCGGCGAGACGAGATTGCGTCTTGTTCGCAAAGTCGGCCAGAAGCTGCATGCAGGTCATGCCCTGTTCCGCCTGACATTTCTTGTCATTGTCGTCCATGCTGCCACTCTGATCCAGCACGAAATATATATCGAATGCATTGAGTTGCGCTTGGCAATGAGCCAAGGCTGTGAAAAACGCGAGGATCGTGACCCAAACCTTCATCATTCCAGTCGAGAAGCGCACCGACACAGCGCGCGACAATGACACAGACGCTGACAGCGAATCAAGGGAGAAAACGGCTGCCCGGCTTGCGATGGCACTATCGAAACCAACGTCCCGCTCGCCAAATGCAGTTTGGAATCAAGGAAATCCCGGGCACACGGACGGACGGAATCCGGAATGCTCACGGTGAAGTGTCTCTGCTTGGGAAAGCTGCGCTCCAGCTTGAATCACGGTCGCGCCAAATCCCCGTGCTTCTTGTCTCCCCTTTTTTCGAAAGCCAGCGCAAGGCGGTCCCGAAACTGGTGGAAATACTCGATGAGCAAGGAGGACAGGTGGGATAGTGGATTGGGGATGTCAGCACAAGATAGGATGCACCCACCTGAGGTCGCTCAATACAAGTGTATGCACAAGCCAGCAATGTCCACCTTCTACGAGCAATACTGACGAGGCAAGTTTGGGCTCGTTCGCGTTTCCACCTTTTGATCGAAGACTTGGCTGTATGGCGAAGGTGGAACAAAAGTGAGTTTATAAGACGAACACCCCTTGGCTAACTCAACTGCCTTGTTTCCTTTGCTCCCTGGAAGAGACAAACAGTAAAGACAGAAACAGCCAAACCGATCTGATGAACGGGGTGGGCCAATTGAACTGACTGCTTTACACGACGAGGAGTAGACAGTTCTGAGAGGTAAACTTTCTTGTTGTTTGCTCTTCACTCCGCCCACTCGGTACTCCTCTCATCAAACTCTTGTCCTGTTTGAGTGACTTTGAAAAAGAAGGAAACACGGGGGTGGGGAGGGTGGGGGGTCAATTTTTGCTCCCTGCCTTCCAAGCTACCTAAACTTTTTTTTCTTTACACCGACTTTTATACAGCGTCTTACCCAAACTCAATGCACTGCACAAACAATTAGGTATGCAGCGCACAACGTCTTCCGATTTCCAAAACAATCTACGGGGAAGCGATACCGGAAGCTGCGCTCCGTTGCCTTCGCTCTCCTCTCCGTGTCTCCGGAGGCACTGTTGACACTGATGCCTTGCAGTCTCAACAGACTCAACAGTCACGACACTCCTATAGCACGCATAATATTTACGGTAAATATCTTCATACACATTTAGACTAAAGCTGGAGCCATAGACACAAACTTTACGATTCAGGTAGGTGTTTGTGCCTTTCTCCGAAGAGTCACCAAGCTTAGTGTTAGCGATGAGATATTGAACGGCGAAGTCACACAGGTAAGTGGTATTCCCATGATAGAACCCGTCATAGCCATTTGTACCCCAGGTACTAGTCAGAGTCTAAAAGGAAATTCCATCACTAAACTTCCTTTTCAGGACGAAAATGTGATACGATACTAGCACTGAGTTCTGCCCTTGAAAACCCGGACCGAAACTGTCAATTGATGCCAGTATTCCCAGTAAACAGCTTTAAACGTTTTCTTCAAGTGTGCTTTCGACTCATGTATGTTGAGAACTGGTCACGACTTGACCGGCCGGCTATTGGTTCAAGTCCTATGTGGCTACTGCGTATTTATGAGCACCGACTCCATCAACTCCATCGCCTCGTGAAAACTGCTGCCTGGCATTGCCTGGCTCTACTACAATTCTCTAGCTAGCTCGTAATCAGAGACGGTTTCTTTCCCTCTCCTCGGCTGTCTAATGTCTTTTTCGTGTCTTATACGGTACCGAGAAGTACGCGGTGCCTACCTTCGAGTTGCAGGAAAATCATCAAGATGATTCGAGGTGGTCAAACTTTTTTGCAGAATCCAGACGCTCTGTCTATCTATCTATTCATCCCCAAACTGTTTTTCCCAACTTAATAACCCTGTTCTATGAATGATATGAATTGAAATGGTCACTTGACAAATTTTACAAAGAACAAGCAAGCATTCACCTACGCGAATGTTACACTAGTTGAACAGTGCTGACTTAATTGTATATTGTTAAGGCAATCTTAGTTTTATATGTCACCTAGGTAAGACTCTCTTGGTACTCTTGGTTGGTTTTTGACATTTCTGAGCCTTAAATCATATTAATACCTTGCTATCCAAGCAAAGCTCTAGCTAGCTAGAAATACTTATAATTAATTATAGAGTTGAGTCAGCACTGACGTCATCAATACTATTGATATCCCACTTCCCGCCTTTGGACGTGGTCACGCCTGCAGCGATCTGCAGCGCCACTTCCTCCGTGGTCACGCCTGCAGCGATCTGCAGCGCCACTTCCTCCGTGGTCAGAGATGATCGGAGTGTCAATGACACCTTCCAGTCACCGCGCGGGCCGCCCGCCATTCGCGTCCAATCGCGGCACATCGCCACTCGCAGGGCGAGTTGCGCACTCCATTCACAACCATTCACATCGCTATGGCCGCCCCAGAACCCTAACTTGTACCCTGACCGAATTAACAGAATGAGCTAACTATTAGTCCTAATAGCTCGAGTCTGAAAGGTCTTATTGGAAGATTATGTACGCTCGTACGAGGTTCAAGTTGAAAGATCTTTGGATGGCTCGTATGGACTCGGAGTAACCACTGCCTGGCAATGGAGTGAGTATCTACTTGGTTCCGTAGCAGTTCATGGAATCACTCTAAGACCTCTGAGTATCTCTGAGTGCTCTGAGGAAGGAAGCGAGCCCAGTTATGGCCAGCCACACGGAGCTGGAGGCTAACCACCAAGCCGCGGGAACTGACAACGAGTCAATAAATCACAAGATTGCGCATCGTGACAGGTGATCCGTGACTGTGCGAAGAGAAATGTCGGAGGAGGAGGACACCCGGCGGGGTGACCAGTACAACGAGGATGATGAGGGTGAGGGCCGCAACGGACGCCGTTACAATGACGACGAGAAGGAAGAAGCCGAGGAAGGAGCGGGCACCAAGGCTGCACCGGCGAAGGAGGAGGCCGCTGCCAAGGTAGACGGGGATGGCGGCGACATTGTTCTATCAGAAGAAGCTCGCGCTCTGTACAACTCGCTCAATTTGGACCTCGAGCCGAGGGCTCGGACTGTCTTACAGAGCATGTCTGAGGCAAGCCAACTGGAGGCCTTGCAGAAATACGAGAGCGCAGCAAAAGAGTCATCCATTCGCAACCCGTCGGGCTTTCTTTCATCAATTATGAGGCGCATCAATGACTCTGAAGCTCGTTCCAAAACCTTTGAGGATCTTCCTCAAGAAGTGCAGGACTCTTTGGAGGCAATTTTCGCCCAGGGAAAATTCACAAAGGACGCGTTCCTTACAAAAACCCTGGAAAATCTCCACAAGTTGACTCAGCCCTCGATGGTTGAGGCGCTGAAGAAGTTCTCAGAGCCAGATCCGGATACGATTCAGAACCCGGAAGGGTTTTTGAACAGTATCATTCGTCGTCTTGCTAACATTGAGCATCGCGGGGGCGACGGCCAGGCTCCTCCTGAAGTGAAGCAAAGAATTCAAGAAGCCATTGACCAGGGGCAGATCAAGGAAGGTGCGCTTGACGATCGCTGCATGGAAGCGTTGGCCGAGTTTGATGGGCCCACTGGAATTGAAATCGTTGAGCAGCTGCTTTCCTCCGATTTACAATCGGTAAGAAACATGGGTGGTTTCTTCTTTGGTATCATTAAACGATTCAAGAGCAACAGGAAAGACAGGGGTGGTGACCGTCGCGGAGGAAGGCGATTCGGCGGAGGAGGCGGCGGCGATCGTCGCCGAGGTGGCCGTGACCGCTACCACGATGACTATGACGACCGCTTTGATCGCCGAGGTGGCGGCGGCGGTGGTGGCTATCGCGATGGAGGCCGGGATTACAGAGATTATCGCGATGATTATCGCAGGGGGGACTACCGGGACGACAGATACCAGGACTACCGCCGCGATGACTATCGGCGGGATTATGACAGACGTGAACCTTACCGCGACAGTGGCCGGTACAGAGATAGTTACTACCCTCCTGCTTCTGGGGCGGCGAATGGTTCAGCCGGTGGCGGCGACTACTACAGAGGCTCTGGGTCTCAGGACTACGATCGCGGAAACTCGCGCTAAAGCAAAAGTGTGGCTAGCGCGCATGTATCACGGTTCCTCTTGCTCTACTTTCGAAGACTGAGGCGGACACATTTCGACGAAATGGCGCATGGGTGTTTTTAACGCGATCTTTTGAGACTGTCGCTTCAGACGAGCCAAATCACTTAGCAACTCGCATTCCGACTTGATTCTTCCTTTCCATCCCACAAACCATTCATTTTCACGATCCAATCACATTGCCGACTGCTTCCTTCAGCCATGGCAGAATTTTTCTCTTGCTTTTGCATGCTTTGCTTCTCCCCATCGGTGCTCTGCTCATCCCGCCCGTCGCGGTATTTGGCTGTCCTGTCAAGGGAACGGTCGTTTTTCCGTGCTCCAATGAGTGATTGGAAGGAGACCTGGCACCTGTGACTACAGTGCTGCCGAGTATCCGAGGCCTAGATTGTGTTTTCGTTTTATCCCGTCGCTATTTACTGAATCTGTATTGTAACCAAAAATATTTATTTACGTGAATAGTTGTTTGATTTCAAGTATTTTCATTTCATTCGCTGCGCTGAAGCAAGCCGCCCTTGGATTTCTACCAGTCAACACCTGCAAACAGGCTTGTTCGATCCCGCCGTACTAACCTTGTGCTCTACTAATCACAACACGGTCTCAAGTTCCCCCTTTGTGACGCTGGGTGGCATGACATACTCGAGAGTCGTGGAGACTTGTACTTCAAAACCTTTGGTCCCTTCCCGTGGGGACGGTTTTTTTGAACTGCTAATTGTTGGCTTACATTGAATTCGATCTTCGATCGAAGATCACGGAATTCGACGAAGAACAAAGGAGCAGCATTCATTTACCTGCGGCCCCAGCGGAGGCAAACGACAGTGAGCAGCTGTAGCCCGTGCCATAGCGGGGTGCTGCGGCCTCAAGATTGCGAATTGTAACGCCTGGCATCCACAAAGAATCACAAAGAAGTATCGCCTCTGCGAGGGTTTGCCCTTCCGAACAACTTTGGCGTCGAAATTTGCGATTTGCCTTGTCACTGTTGTTTCCCATCGTTTTCGCAAGGAGCTCTAGCTAGTTCAAGGCACCGAACAGTACTGAGTTTCGAGACCCGGCTTGTGGAAGCCCAGCTGAGGTATGCTGAGGTGGTGGAATCCAGGTTCTGATGCAACACCGAATTTCTTGTGTCTGGTTTGTTTATAGAGTAGAGAACTCCCCTAGTAATCGGCATAGCTATGTCTGCTAAGGTCCAGGACTTACCTCTCCGACCAGCGGAAGAAGGCCCCGCGTGTTTTCGGTGGCGTCGAGTTACGGTAATAGGAGCTATTATTGCTTGTACTAGTACAGTGGCATTTCGCATTTTTCTTTGGGATGGCAAATTGCCGGCCAAAGTGCACTCGCAGTCAGCACTGTGTCCGCGGCGGGACAGGTTCCGCACTTTGCTTTTATCCTCACGAGCACGGAATTGTGTGCATGTTGCGAGCCCGGGCTACGCGTACTGGATCAGACACTGTTCTTGCCCCGCCACGAACGAATGAAGAGCAATCCGCCGGTTTAGTTTTGTTCACCGTGTGAAGGGCACGAGAACCAGAGCAGATGTCTGCCGATAGTCTGGGAACAGAGCTAAACGTTCTTCTTTACTGTCCACTTGAGCGCGAGG
This sequence comes from Parietichytrium sp. I65-24A, assembly GCA_012862575.1. Classification (NCBI taxonomy): domain Eukaryota; class Bigyra; order Thraustochytrida; family Thraustochytriidae; genus Parietichytrium; species Parietichytrium sp. I65-24A. The sequence continues at coordinate 614,980 of BLSF01000007.1, forward strand.
AAGGGAAAAGGCGAACTCAGCGCCCCGGCTGCTCTAAGCCCCTCGTTTTCATTTCTTCTGGTGATGAAGAAACGACTTGCGGGCAATCATCTTGCATGGAGAAGTTGTCCCTGTTTCGACTCGTGGTCACCTTCGCGATTTGCGTGGTGTCTCTCAGCTTTCGGTTTTGGTGGGCGTCTTCAGCTCTCGAGCTTGATGAGTCGGCTGAGGCATTGTCGATGACGCGTGATCGAAGCGCATTAATAGGGGGAAACGTCCAGACTCCCTTCCTTGGACACAGTGCTAAAGACTTCAACGACAGTATTCTGGAACTTAATATTGGGAGTTGGGAGAGCTCATTCGGCATGATTCAGAACTTTTCCATCGAGCACAGCCAACTGCATCGTTTTCCGGTCGGAGACGGGCTATGTTTCAGGGTGTGCGGCTCAACTCGCTTATGCTCCAACAATGTAACCTCACGAATATCGTGCGAGAAACCAGATGCCTCAGGGCGACGGCGCGTAATACAAGCGCCGTCTTATTTTACGATTGGGTACAGCCAATCGGGATCTACCTTCTTCTACAGACTTTTGACAGCTCATCCAAATGTGCCCAAGATGTGCCGGAAAGAGATCCATTTTTTCGACAAGGCTCTCGTCTCCTTGCCAATTGCTACCAAGCAAGACTTGACCGACATATCTGGCTACTCGTCTTGTTTTCCTGCACGCATGGAGTCCAATTATGTGGGAGACAACACTGTGAAGTCAATATACGCAGACACTGCTGTCCCTCTCTGGCTCCGGGCAATCAATCCTGACATGAAGTTGATAGTTCTCTTGCGCCCTCCGCTGGAGCGCGCTTTTTCGAGGTTTGCGCAGAAAGGTGGCGGAGCAAATTGTGCCGCCCGCCTTGGGGCTGAGGCCTGTGCAAAAGACTTTGGGAGGTATATCATCGCGCAGCTTGAGTATATAAAGTCTCATTGCCCAGCGTTGTTGGAAGGGAAGGTGTCCCAAGCTGCAATAGCGCAAGCTTTCACCTGTGGCGCGGGCAAAATAAAAGGCAAGCTGGACTCGGATACATTGGTCAGCTCTCTTTACGGTTATCACATCGCACATTGGCTGCGGTTCTTTCCAATTGACCAGTTCCTATTTGTCGAGAGCAAAGACTTGTTCACGTCCCCAAACATCACACTCGGAAAAGTCGCAACATATCTAGGTGCTAGGCCGTTTGATGTTTCGCAATTGGCAGAGAAGGAAGCTCATAATTCGCATGCAAAAAAGCGCAGGCTTCCAAACTTTCCGACTTCTGTGCGTCAAACGCTGAAAAAGCTTTTCGAGCCTTCGAATAGGCTTGTCAAAGCCTTGGCAGGCATCTCTTTCAGAGAAGATCTGATTTATTCGCAGTCTGTATAGAGATAGAGGTGGACCTGAGGTAGTTCACGTAGTCTACTCTCGATCTGGACTCACTGTCAAACCGCGAGTGCGCAGAATAATACTGAAACTCAGAGTTTCCGCGAGTGATTTCCGCTTCGCTTCACATCTATTCATGCGAGCCACCTCAATCAGTGGCCATTTACCAGAAGTAATAGGGAGAGTCACGGAAGCCAATGACAGGGATGAGCGATGGAATCAAAGAGAAAGGAATCGAAAGAAAGCATTGCCAGGAAACTTTGTGTCTTTGGAAGCGGTAAAAGGGCTACTAGTAGATAGCTCTAGCTTAGATCTTATCGACCTGCAGTAAGTGCGGTAGGCCTTACGAGTGGCCACAGTCAACTCATCAAACTTCTCAACGCAGTCAAATCGTGAACGGGTTGGGGCTGTGTCTCCCGCACGAAAAGCAGATGGCGTCTGTCAAAGATGAATGTGCTTTTACATCCGCTCTACAAAAGAGCTGCACGGGGCGCGCGAGGCTCAAGTCGCCGCGAGGGAAAGATCGAACGCCTCGAGCGAAGCGCGTGGGCGAAACTGTAGCAACGCCAAGGGCTAGCAAAGCTGCTTACCGTGGTGCAAGAGGCGGCGCGCGGCGACGAAAGAGGAATGGCGTGGCTATTAAAAAGTTCGCGACTGGGTCGAATGATCAGCGACGACGGTTAGTGGCAAGGTCAACTAGGAAAGCCGGCGCTCACCAAGACTTGTATTTACCGCTAAAGGGACGCAACGTGTCCAGTGATGGAGGGCTGGTCATTGGGCTCCAGACTGTTCTTCGAGCCTTGCGAGCTGACAACCTTCAATCCGTTGTGATAGCTGGAAAGTGCTCCGGAAGCGCAATTCAAGAAACTTTGAGACAGATGTGTTCTTTGACAAGCGTTCCGTGCTATATTTTGGCAGAAACATCACCTGAAAGACTCGGGGATTTTGTCAATCTTCCCTCGGCGCTTGTTATTGCGTTCCGAAGGAGCACACAGCCTGAATTTCTGGCGCCTCTTTCTCATTTGATTTCACAGTGACGTGGTCTCTTCTAAATGCTGGACGCGTGCTGCCATCTATTAGATTGTATATTCATGTTTGACAATGTTGAGACACACACGTAGCTCTCTACTCAGCGCTGTCTGCTGCTGGAAGTCGAAAGACAGAAGTCGGGTTGACAGGGGAGGCGGGTGATTATTGCGCCAGGATTTGCATGCGTAACAAAGTTTGCCTTGTGAATATAGGAAGAAGAGTTTCTGAGTGAGGAAACATTTGGTGAACGTGCTGCCCCTTACTTGCGTGTTTTGTACCTTATTGGGAAGTGTGTCCTCCAATAAGAAGCCCGTTTGCATGAACTCCTTGGATGAATTGAGGCGAGGCCATGTATATTTTTTTTCACAAACTTTTATTCTAGAGTAGCTTGAGCAAAGACGAACGGTATAGCGCATTCATTGTCCATCTTGCAAGCACATCTGGGAAGTGAATTCAAATCTGTTTCAATCTCTCTCCCAGCTCTCTACAAGCACCGAAGGACATGCCTAGGATGAGCGCACTCAACATGTTCTTTGCATTCACTGTCAACTACTTTTAAAGTTGAGTTGAAAGAATACGCTACAAAGTAAATCGAAAGAACGAAATCTCATCAAGTACAGTCATTAGTGACGAGGCGGTAAACACCAGTTTCGTCAACGAGCTTGTAACAGCGTGGGTCAGTTGTAGTGGCTGCTGTGGGATCAAGCAGCGGTGGGGCGTCGCTACGGCGGATGTATAGTCGCACGACCCCGTTCAAGTGCAAGTGATCATTTTCGCGGTGATAGAAGTGATGGATACGAAGTTCCGAGGTCGAATGCTCATCTTCGTCCCGGATATCGAAAGTCGCTAGCCATTCAGTTACTCTGCGCTGCTCGACAGAGTCGAAGTGTCCATTCGAGTGGAGGCGTGAGCGAGCATTGCGGAGCAGACTAGCAGTTGATTCCTGAACAGCAATGGTGCCGATGACTGTCATTACCCCGCATTGCCCTTTGTCATTCATGTGAAGCCAGCCAGCCAAGTCGCGCTTGGTTCCGACAGCAGCGATGGAATCGACTGGCAATGGCATTGGCTGCTCGGCCTTCTGCGGCTCTGCTCCAAGGCGGATGATTGTCTTGGGATGTGCCAAAAGCACCGGTCTACCTTGCGCAGTGAACACGGCAGAGTCAATGTAAATCGTCAACTTTGACCAGAGAGACTCAAAAAGTTCTGCGAAAAAGCTACCAAAAGGAACCTCCGAGGAGAAACTGCCGATGGCTTCCTGCATCCCAAGCAGAGTGCCTTCTCTTTTATACAGTTTAATCCGCTCCCACGTTCCCTTCATGTCATACTGCGGTGGAATCGGCGGCTTGGTGAATCGAGCGATGGTTTTTTTGAGCTGCCTTTCGCCACGGATCCGATCGAGCACGATATTTCTGAAAATCAGCCTCCTCGCGATTAGCAAGTCCTTTGCGTAGATTCTCTGCTGGTCTGAAGTGACAAATCGCTGGTGCCCCGATCCATAGTCTTGTGCCTCCATACCGCGCGTATGCCCATATAGTTGGAGATGAAGATACTTGGCAGCAAGTTTGGAGGGAGGATAGAATGGGTCGAGCAGCAGGACGCCGTGCTTTGCAGCAAGTTCCATAGCCACCTCAAAGTGCTGTACGAAATAACCGGTGGCTCGCAAGCACCTATCCATCAGAATCCGGAATCCGTGGCGAACGGCCGCGTAGATGGATACCTCGCTCAAGTTGTTGAGACGATGAATTTCGTAAGACTCGTCCTCAAAATTGTGATTCCATTCAAAATGCAAGTTTCTTTCCGCCTCGATAATACGGCGCAGCTCTTCAAGCCCATCTGAGCGAGACCACCTCCGCACCATGTTGGAGAAGAAGTCTGTAGTCTCTGATATCAGCATTTGTGTCATCACAAAGTCGGCAATGCTTCGCAAACCAGCCATGACAGATGAGGCTAGCTCTTCTCGTTCTTCTGCAGGCTCATGGTACTTCATAATGACAGACTTGAGAGTATCAAGGCCATAGTTGTCTGCGTAGTTACATTTTGGCAAGCATCCTGTTGAAAACGTGTCTTGACGTTTACTGCTCGTTTCTGGAAGTGTGTGGGAAGGGGTAGACACTTGGTTCTCCTGGAATGTTTGCTGCTGAGACGGGTTCCCAGATCCCCTTTCATCGCTCGCAGACCTTCCCCCATCCGAGCTGCTAGGTGGATCACTGAAGAAGAGGTCGCCATCGCCTCCGGCCCCGGAGTCTGCACCACCAGAGAAAAAGTAATCGTACGACTCGGGCGTTCTGTTCAAAAAGTCACCACCTTCAGAGTCATTCCACTCCGATTGCTCTGCGATCAAATCCAGCACCAGGTCTAGATCCCTGTTCAGCTCCTCTTCGGGCCCGCTCAAGTCACGGGCATCAAGGACATCAGGGTCCGGCTTTGATCCAAATCGAAACACGAATCGCACGAGGCGGTCCAATGTGCGGTTTTCTGGAATGTGTCGCTGCATCTTGAAAGACTCTTGACGAGAAAATACAGAATATTGCATCTGACCCTCCGAAACATCTGAGCACGAATATGAGTCGCCATCGTCATTTTGCACGTATACTTCGCCGATACGTCGCTTCTCCTTCGGGGACACTTTCGGAGCTAGATCCACCAATTCTGATCTTTGATCGAGGGCAGAGACCGCGTAGCGAGGCTGCTGAACTGGAATATAGCCGCTACCGAGATTCGTCGTAGCCGCAGACAACATAGCCGAATGGGCATCCGGTTTCGCACCGCCACTCCCATTGCTCCGAGGCGAGAGAAGATCTTCAACAGTGTTTGGGCTTTTGCTCCCATCAGAACGCATTTCGTCGGCCTTTTTCGCTTGAAATCTGTGGCGAGTGTAAAGAGAAAACTCTGGAGAAGCTGCAGACCCGATGGAGCGCATGCTATCGGCCTTGGACTCGTCGGACAAGAACAGGTAGATTCGAAAGCAGTGCTTCATATTACATGTCGTCTTTCTCGAGAGCCACTGATAGTGATAGCCAAGCATGATGTCATTGAATATTAGACTCACGCAAGTGCTCGACTTCACCTCGGTGACTCGCCCAGCAATGTACGGTTTCAATGGCGTATTTTTAGTCCGCTCATCGTCTTTCAGAGTGTTCGTAGCAACTGTGCTGCCCTGTGCGAACTCTGGGTCTCCGTGGTGTTCGCAAAACCGCCCCCAAGCATGTATTGTTTGTCCTTCAGGCAGTGGAGCGCGAAAGTGGACTGTGCACGAGAGCGGCTGCCCACAGAATCCGCTGTTTGTGTGTCCTGTGGCAGTGCACTCCGGAAAACATCGAATGTTTTTCTTAGACAACTCTGAAGCCTTCTTGTACGTCCGCAGGTACGAAGATGCAAACTGATGTTGCCACTCAACAGAAGCAATCTTGTCCAGCCCCGGACTCGTTGTCATGATGCCCACTGACACTGTTCGAGTATTTTGTTAACTGCTTTTGGAAACTCAGCCCCTCTTTCCGATTGTTCTCACGCTTCTGGTATCTAGTCACACAAATGTTGACCTTCTTTACAACCTCCGTACCCTCTCCCACCCGAAATGCCTTCGTAAAAGCTAATCAGAGCTCGTGTCTCTGGTTGGCTTCTCCGCACCACTCAACTAGGGACAGCCAGGTGCGTAGAGACAAAGGAGCTTCTTCTCTATACTGCCTAGCAAACGGTGATCGAACGCACGTTGGCCCCCTCGCGCGTCAGTTCTCGCTGTCCCGCCTGCTTGAAAACTTCGCAAGAGTTCAGGCACCACCGGCGAATTGCAGCAGATTCGTCGAGTAACCTCCAACGAACGATCCTGAGACGAAAAAAACTACTCCACGTAGACAGGTCCTCGAAGCCTGCAACAAGGTGAAAAGAAAATCAAGTGTGTTTGATGCCAAAGAGGCAAGGCAAGGCCGAGATACTCTCCGAATTCCGCTGCTCGTTTCCCTCGCTCTGGGCGCGACACGTCTCCCACCACCACCCCTCTCTCCCTGCTCGCACAAGACTGGGATGACAGATGCCTGTCTTGCTATGCCATGTCTAGTGTGTAATGAGTAGCAGCACTCTACAACAGTGCGCTCTCTTATAAACACTTAACCTTGTCGTGATGTCCCCGCTATCCCCGCTAGTCTTCCGATTGCACTCAGCTAAACTGCTGCTTAGCGTTCTGCATTTTCTGAATTCTGAAGTTCTGATTGCGAACGTCCTTACGAAAAACTCTAATCATGTTTGTTAATGGACTCACTGGCAGTAAGCGTCACTCCCGGCAAAATTCCGCGTTTAACACGTTTAACCCTCACACGGATGACTGCGGCCGTCTGCACAGTCTGCACTAAGTTTTGCAGGGCTTGCAGGCACCTCGGTCCTTTTTCTTTAAAGTTGAACAATTAAACAGTAAATTCTCCCTGCTCTTTCATGCGTGCGAAGCAATCTTCTCTCAAATTGGTGGTGTAGTACTCGACGATCTGCGATTCTAAGAAGTCTTATCGATTATAAGTTCGTTAACTATTTCTAACTTCTGGTAACTCATTATTCTTTTTTGTAACATAATACCCAATTATCTCAAAACTTGAGCAAAGGTTTTAGTTATTGATTTACTTACAGTTTACAGTGTACATTTGGTTGCCATGGATAGTTCCGAAGTAAGGCTAGTAGTAATTTTGTTAGGGTCCTGGTCGCCCTCCACATCATAGCGCAAGGGGTTACTGGGCGTACGGACATGACGAGGTTGGTTCCAAAATCCACTTTTTTCGTTACTCTGCTCTTAGAAAGGGGCCGTGCTATCAGCAGGCGTAATAATGGTGCTTAATCAATACTAAACGAAATTTAGTTTACAGTTAATTCTAATTAGTAACACCCGAAAAGTACTATGGAACTTAGTTAACTTTTATTTTAACACACCCCTTCCGATAGGGTTTTGTTTATGCTCCGTGGAACTAACACCTTCGGCGGTNGCGCTCCGTGGCCTAACACCTTCGGCGGTGTGTGCAGAACTTATTTTTTTTCAGACGACCAACAGTCTATCGGTGATTGGGTTCTATAAAGGATGAGAACTCTTTTAGCCTCTTCATCAGAATTTGCGATTAACCAAACAAAGGACCAAGCTAGCGGAGTACACGCAGAAGCACCTGTCAAGTCTCAGGAGGGCATGGTCATTTTTCATTTCAAGAAAAATGCAAGTTTCCAAATTCAATAAAAATGATTTATAGGCTACTGGCATGAAATCAATATTGCATAGCCAATAATTCAAAAATCTGTTTGTTCACGATCGTGAAACATCGTGAAACATCGTGAAGTACCAAAACGGCGTGGGAGTTGCACTCCTTGATAGACAGCAGCATCACGATTACTCATAAAATTGCATCTCTTCTTTGTGAATTTGATCGTAGCATCACTGCTTGCAATTCTTTTGTACCCAAATATCAGAATTGTCCTCTCTCGATCGAGTTGTTTGCATTGCAATCTCGTGAGGAAAGTTTTATGGAATTTCCTACATACAAACGAGAAGAAGAAGACTGACGCGACCAAGGGTTATAAAAATAAAAATCTGACTGCCTTAACTGACTGGGTACCACGTGTGGTTCATGTGTTGCAACGAATTGATTTTGTATCAGTTCACTTTCGTGAAGTTTATTTTAAATAACCCCACCGGTTCCGAAGCTAGCCTGGGGTGCTCTGCGTGGCACAGGCAGCATTCTCGACATGCTCTTCACGAATTGGTTCAAACAAACCCAAGGAAGGAGGCTGTGCTGTCTCCTCATGACAGTGAATTTATTTATATTGACTGTGGATAGATGAAGAAGCAAAGCAGTATGAGGCTTCTTTTCTTTTCGAATGGATGGAAAGTTAAACGAATGCACGTGGTTACAAATGAAAGACAGAGAGAGCAAGCAAAGTGAAGCTGTGAAGTCCTCGTAACCGCCGCCCTGTCTTGCTGTGAATTCTTCGGCTGTTTTGGTGATACAACTAGCTCGCCTGCTCCAGCTATAGAAAATCTGGCAACAGATCCGGAGCGATTAGCCATTCTGTGCGCACCGACTCTGTCTCTGACTCCGGCTCCGCCGGGCCTCAGACCTCCGAGGCAACAATGTCAAAAACGGATTTGTCAAAAGTGGCAATACTCCTCGAATTAGCTCTAACGACCGTTTCTGGTACAAGGAAGAGTAATGTACGAGGGTACTAATATCTCAGCAACACGAGGAGACATGGTAGCTAGTGCTATTTACTTACCATCATAAGAAGCCAGGGTTGAATAACTCGTAAGCTTATTGTTCCGTTTCTATCCTGTCAGAGGAGTATTAGTACGGTACACTCTGGCCTGGTAGCAAACCGGATGCTGATTATGCTGATGCTGATCAGCATTGTTTACTGGAAAGAAACCGAACCTTCCCTGCTGAGAGACACTAGTGTTCGAGTTAACGACTCCCTATGGAGCTGCGATGTCGCGCACATGCATTCGTTGGCATTCGTTTACTCTTAGTATCAGCATGCGGCCATGCACAACGTTTTGCAAGCAGTATTTTTTGTCTTGTCATGAACCGGAAAGGACAGTGACTTCAAAAGTACTTTGCTCTATTCTCTCAACCCGTTCGAGAAACAAAGAGGTTGATGCGAGACATCTCCTGAGACAAAGATTGATGGAAGGGTTTTGTTTTGCCGCGATGAAACAGCCAGCATTGCAATCTTGCACCAGGCCTTGCTAATTGTCTCCTATGACGTGTAACTTCCAGTTTCTTCGTCTGCTGTACTGCTGCTACCTTACTGTTATTAACAACTCGAAGAGGCGAGTTTCCAACGGGGATAAGAATAGTGACTATAAAATTGCACTACCTGCGCCCGCGGCTCCCTCACAAGTTTGGCAACACGTTTAAAGTATTTTAATCGAGAGGATGTCAGAATCAGAATAATCAGAGTGAAGGAAGAGTGATTCACAGCCAGTTTGGTTTGGCTCTTCCTGCCCGCCAACTCAGTACAGTAGTGAGCGCTCACCAGGCAAATCCAGCCCGTCCTGTTTCACGTGCTCTTCCGTGCTCTTCAGAATTCAGAACTCAGGATTCAGAACAGAGTTTTCAGTCGGCTCTTGCTAGAGTGAGTGTCCGTAGGTGTGTTTTGATCGGTGAAGCCATTCCGAGCCACATAGCAAGAACAGTACTCAGTACCCACCCAAGTGCCAGCACTACCGATACCTGTACCGATATTGTACCAGTGCCAGAACACCCACCTCACGCCAGCTCCTATAGGAAGGCTAAAGGGATGGGTAACCCCACGAGTCCGTACTGGTACCGACCCAACCCACGCTCCTTCCTTCTCCCGTCGCTATCGAGATCGATGCAAATGGCCTAGCACTCAATTGAGAGAGGGCGGTAAGAGCGAGGAGGCAAGGCCGTCAAAGCTCAGCCAATGCCAGTTCCAATAACCAGAGTGAGAACTACCCTTTGTCTGTCTCTGCGCGGAGCAAAACATTGCGGTCCTTGCTTTGCCCGCGAAGACAGCGCGCCTTGCTTGCGCACATCGCTCGTATCTCCTCCCTGCTCGTCTGACGCCGTGTCAGGCACGCGAGCGTTGAGTGCTGCGGGCGCGGTACTACCCCTTCCCCGAATACCCCCACCCGCTCCCTTTCTCTTGGGCAAAGTTGAGACGTGGGGTTGCGTTGAACAGCGATTACAGGTGGCAGGCACGGCGTTGGGGAATTGAATTGAACTCTGTCCAAGATGGAGCGTATGCTTGCTGGTTTATTCGCGGAGGGCACTTCATACCTCTCCAACATATGGTCCGCGACCAGTTCAAAAGCTTCCGAGGGCAATTTGAGCGATAAAGTTGGAGAAGATGAGCCCGCGGACAAGGAGCGGTCCACAACTCATGAGTCAGCTATTTCAACGACAAGCTCGTCCAGCCGCGCAAGTGCGTCGTCTCGCTCCAGTCAGAAAATTCAAAAGGTAATGAGCTGGATGGTGTTTGGGTCGAAGCGCGGCGCCAACACAAAAAAGTCTTCGCAAGCCATCGAAGCTTCGGATGCCGCCCCTGCCACAAACAAAAAGACTGCCTTGGATATTTTGATGGCGGCAGGAGCATCGAACGCGAAGAACGACTTTGTCCTTCCCGGCAACCTTAAAGCTGTTTCTGTCATTGGACGAGGCGGTTATGGCAAAGTCATGCTCATGCGTGATTCAGAGACAGGTACCCTCGTGGCCGTGAAAGAGATCCAGAAGAGCAAATTGATTGACAAACCTGGTTCCACCAAAAGTGTTCGACCTGTCAGCACCAAAATTGAGCATGCAGAGATGGAACGTTTAGTGCTCCACTCTGTCGCAGAGCACCCTTTCATCACATCTTTTCGCGGTTCCTTCCAAAATAAGGACAAGTTGTTTATTATGCTAGAGTATGCGCCTGGTGGCGAGCTTTTCGGGCTCATGCAGAGATATGGTGTTTTCCCCGAGAATCGGGTGAGATTGTATGTTGCTGAGATTGTCGCAGCCCTCGAATTCTTGCATGACAAGGGCATTGTATATCGTGACCTCAAGCCGGAAAATATCTTGTTGGACTCGAGAGGACATCTGCGACTTACTGACTTTGGACTTTCCATTGCTTTTAACAAGCATGGAGACGACAATCAAATGCGTTGCTACAGTATTTGCGGCACGCCGGAGTATATCTCTCCTGAAGTAGTGTTGCTTGCAACCACTCGGAAAAATGACAAAACCGCGTCTTATGGCAAGACCGTGGACTGGTGGGCTTTAGGTATTCTTGCGTACGAGATGCTCTACCGCGTTCCCCCGTTCTTTCACAGCGATCGTAAAACGATGCTGAACAAGATCTTGGAGTGCAATCTCCATTTTCCAAAGCCAAGCTCAAAGCTCCCTCCGGTCTCCAAGGAAGCGAATGATTTTATCTCAGCTCTTGTAAAATATGACGAGACCGAGCGGCTGGGTTACGGAAACGACGGGTCTCGTAACGTTAAGGGGCATGCATTTTTTGACTGCCTAAACTGGGACAAAGTTCTTGCTTGTGAAATTCAGCCGGACTTTGTTCCAACTCTCAACACCGATGTAGATACCAGCAACTTTGACCAAAATTTTACCAAGGAGGCTCTTGCTGAAGACAGCTGCTCCTCTTGCGCTTACAACCTGGAGCTCACCGGATACGACTTTTTGCCTGATGATTTCTGTGAGTCAACATGGTACTCGAGATCTAGCTAAACTCGAGTATATTTCTCAGCCTTCTCCAGGAAACTACGATAGCCTCTGTGACGGATTACCTGAATTCTGATTGAACTTTCTTCCCTGTTAGCAAAAGCAAACTTGAATTGTTTTCTATATTTAGACTTTACAACTTGACCACGAAATCATCTCCATGTAGTCGTGTCTTTTTCCCACTCACTGTTCGAGTTATCGAGTAGCTGCCTGCCATTCCAACTAGCTCTAACTTTAATGTGTAACCGACAGGAGCTTGAGCGTGAGGATCACTAGCAAAAGGACAAGCCCAAAGGAAGTTGGCCAGCTTGCCAAGCCCCTAACACAGCCCTGTCTTTGAACACGAGGAGGAAACTTCGAGTGGCTTGCAAGGGGCGGCTCTGGCCAACACCGCCTGTTCACACACCAGCGGCCGTCTCTGTGACCGCCTCTTTGTGATTGTGACCGTGAAGATTCAGACCGATGGTTGTTCCAACCTCTTGGCGCGAAGTCGAGCTAATTGCACTCCGGCGAATTCAAACATTCGGGAGGTCCAGCGAAATTTGCAGATTGATTTCCGGTTGTACTTCGCCTCGGCTTTCGAATGACATATCAGTGTTTGTGGTTGCTGTCAGTTTTCTGTGTTTGTGGGTAAGTGGGTGCGTGAGAATGGAGCTGATGAATCGATTGTTTCATTCTTTGGTGTGTCTGGTCATCTCACGGAAATGCAATCATACTAATTTCTGTTTTTCTCAGCGAGTCGGGTTTCCCTTTTTTTGGAAGCTTTTCGCAGGTTATGGCTTTTCGAGAGTATTTCAGGTTTTGTTCAGTGACGAGCCTCCCTCCAAATACGACCCGCGGCTCCGTTCGCCTTTGAGCGCCAAAAGAGGGTCTAGCGTTTCGATGCTGGTGGTATTCGCAGTGATATCACTCTTCGAGGCATCGCAGGCTTTGCTTCATCCATTTGGAGCTATCCTTTTTTGTGTTGGCTTGTCAACATGCCTGTTGTCGAGACTTCTTGCTGTGGCGCATTTTCCCCACCAGCGTAAGTTCTTTGTGTTTCCGCCTTAGAGTATGGCACTGTCTTCACTGGTTCTGCTACGTCCTTCTGAGCAAATACTGACGCACCAAGGTGTTGAATTATAGTTCTTCTTTCGAGCGTGCTAGGGGCTGCTTGTCTTGTCATTCCTGCGCTTCCGCAAAGAGGAGAGTTGTCGAGGAATGCGCAGCTTGCTCTCGCCGTATTTGCCTGCTCTGTGATGCTTGTAGACTTGATGATGCGAGCCGAAATGGACGCTTGTGAGGTGAAGGAGCTGAACACCCCTAAGAGGGAGTACATTCGCGTTCTCAATAATCTCATGTCACACACGCCTACCGCAGAAAGGGGACAGCCGAACTCTGAGAGAAGGAAAAATAAAACTGGCAAACTTCCTCAAGATTCTTTCGTGAAGCTAATTCGATCTCTGGATACACGCTCAGCTTCGAACGCCAGCACGTCCTTCTAAGTATGCTCTGGATCAAACACAGTCTTGGTGAGAGATGGAGACAAACATAAATCGGTTTACCTCTACCTTTCATTTCTCTGGCGTGTTAAGAAACCCATTCCTCTGAATGATCAAAACGAATGCAGCAAAGTATACATACTACGTCTGGCTTCCTTTGTTTTTGTTTTTCGAACAACCTAAGAACTGATTCTGGACGCCCGATAAAGTCAATCTGTCAAATGGAACGGTTGATTGGCTCAAATTGTATGAGCCAAAATGCAAAACAGGTAATTTAGTCTAGTATCAAGCCTCAGGATCCACTGTGGAGTCAGTTTTTTTGCGAGGCTGATACAGCGCGATCGGTGCGCTACTGAGCATTGCAAACTGACCCTTGTCTTCTTGGAGCACCATACGCCTCTTATTGTACGCAGCTCTCGCCCTTCGGCGCAGGACAAACTTTGCAAGTGCCAATGCAATTACAATTATGCCGAGCATCGAGCCAGCGCCAATTGCAGCCCAGGCATAGGGTGAGAGTGCCACTTCGTCCCCGGGATCTGTTGGGGCGTCGAGCAGTCCGACTTTTAAGTTGTAGTAGTAAGAGAATTGATAAGATCCATCCTCATTATAAGACGAGGACTGCTGGAAAGAGTGAAAGTAATGACCGGAGCGATTCCCCGCGGAAGCCAGCTCATAAGATTGGAGATTAGGCACGACTTCGTCATCTCCAGCAGTTTGATCTGGGTACTTCCACCAATCCGATTCGTCCTCTTGGTTGTTCTTCTTCTCCAAATGAAACTTGTTATCGGCCTGAATGAGTCTCACACCATAGTGTTCTGCAGTCCACGTTGAGCGCTGATATGGCTGAAGCTCACCACTGTTTGCATCTGGGTTGCTCACGATTTCTCCGCTTGAAACGGAGAACAATTTCGCAAGATCTATGTGCCACATGAGGATGCCGCCGCTTAACAATTTGTCCCAGGCGATCGGTCTTCGATTCTCCAAAAGGATGAATTGACGCCCAGAGCTAAACTCGTCCACAACTTCCTCCGCAGGGTCATAGTTGAGTGGAAGGAGAAAGCAGTCTCCAGACGTTTGGAAAGGCTGTGCGGTGTAACTTCCTGCAGAAATTTTGTTGCCGAGGATGATGATTGGAGTAATCCAACCAAGAAGATACTTGCTTGCACAGGAGAAGGACCCGGGATACCTTTGGGTCCCATCGTTTCCCCAGGAATTTGCCATGATGTCATAATACCCGATACCAAAACTGCTGTCATCAATGTCGTACAAATCTGGGAGGCCGAGATAATGCGCGACTTCATGAGCGACCACCCCCAGCCTAGTGATTTCCGTTCCGGATTCTCCCCACAACCCTGCATTGATGTTGTACGCCCGGAAACGAATTGCGTTGATTGGGGAGACCCAATCTTGAGAGAAAAAACCACGATGTGACCAAATCCAGTTGATCGCCTCCGGCTTGACCGAACCTGTCTCTGCACCATACCCAGAATGAATAATTGTGAACATATCCACGATTCCGTCCTTGTCAGAGTCGAAGGTTGCAAAAAGCTCTGGATCAGCGCTCTCGAAAACGCTTAATGCCTCCTTTATCGCGCTTTGCAAAAGAGCGCCAAAGCAGGTACCGTGACATTCGGCGAAACCCGAAGAACTCCCAGATGCAGCTTGTTCCGTGTAGGAAACATCGATCCATCCAGACAAGATGGACTCTATCTCAAGCCTGTCGTAAGACTGGCTGAGATAATAAGACTTCAGCGACCCAGTTGGTGCTAGTTGTGCGTCGTTGCTATCGCTGTTGAACAGAATGTCATATTTTGAAGCGTCGGGAAGTGCCTTGCTCTTGTGATCGCTAAAGCGCATCATCAGAACAAGGTTTCGCATAGTACTTTTCGACTTTCCTGCATCATCGCCGAGCTTTGGTAGACGAGACTGGCCCACTAGTGTCTCATTCAGTGGCATCCGAGGTGCCTGAGAAACGCTCAAATTTGGCTTCAAGTCTGTGGTCCCGATTTGATTCCATGACGGCAGTTTCTGCTCGCAAGAGAGCGCTTCATCTGAGCAGGTCGCGTTCGGATACACAAAGAAATAGCCTTCGGGCTTTCTGCAAAGTAAGGCTCCGTTCTCTTTCGTCTCCCAGAAACTCAAAAACGCGTCCCCTCGGCGTTGTATCGCGACCGAACAGCCAGTTGGCAAAGAAATGTTGTGCGTCGCGCCTGGAGATGCCGGTATGGCCTGGGTAGTCAAAAAGAATGAGGCGAGGAGGAGCGCATAGCGCCACATCCTGCGCAATGCCGCGCAACGCTGTCTCGCTTTGTCGCGCGCTTTGTTGCCTTCCTTTGCTCTTCTTTATGTGACAAAAAGTTCAGTCAGCATAGTCATAGACTACTACTCCACTATGGCTGGGCTTACGCTGCTCACTGTCGTTCGCCCTGGTCATAGACGGTAGGCAGATTCTGTAGGTGTAAACTTAGAAACTCAGTGGGCACCGTCGCACACCTTCCCAGTCGCTATACCATGTGTGGGTACTGAGTTGTCTTCAAGTTACCATGTGTGAGTACTAAGTACACCAGAGACTCGTAACGCTAGCTAGCAATAATAGTGTTTAGTAGTAATAGCCGTGAATTTCGGACCTCCAATTTGTGTCCAAACGAGCTGTGAAAATCTGTGAAAAAGTAAAAAGGCGGAAGAAGAGAAGTAGACAAAAGAGGAAAACACACTCTTCTTTCTTGCCTCGAACAGGGTTAGATAGACTGTGCTGGCGTTTAAATGGAGTCAAAAACTAAAAGCTTGAGGAGCATGTGGCATAAAAAGTTTTTTCATCGACCAGTGAATAGCCGCTTCGAAACCAAACTTTTGAAGCTTTGTTTGTTAAATTAACTGACAATGCATGAAAAATAAAAGACTAAACGCAGTGAGAAAAGAAGGCAGTTTATAATGTACAGACGCGAATTTACAGGACAGTCGTCTCATTAATTAAAAAAATCATCACCTTGTTGTGCGCTTGGTTGAGAGGCATGTGATGCCCACTCTTGCTTCTGATATGGTTGATCCTCTTCGCCTTGATACTTGAACGATTCGTCCTCGTAAGCCAGTGGCTCTGGGATACAAAGGTTGTCAACCAGCTGACAACCTTTCTTACAACCAGATACAGCGGCCGTTTGGTTTGCCTTTCTGACCTGCCCAAGCGCAAATTTTTCGAATGGGCTCTGGGACGGTCCAGGCAGAGGCGCAACTGCAACTTGAGGCGTCTCCCGCGCTTGTAAAATGGACACCAATTCAGATGGGTCCATCGGATATGTATGTGGTGCCATGGAAGTGTAGAAAGGTTCTGAAGTTCGCGACTTGCACGACCTCTCGTCCGCGGAACATCGGCAAATGCAAGTTCGGGACCCAGCACAACAGCAATTTTCTGCCTCCATCTTGCTCCTTGAACGTTTAATGGTTCTGCGGTCTTGTTTCTCGTGGAACCCCTTTATCTGCCACCCGCGGGATCCGGTCTTGATGCTCGGCTGGTCTGCAAAACAAGGCCAAACACGGCCTTGTCGAAGGTGAGACAATAGGTCCTCCTCCACAGGCTGTGGAAAAGGCTTGACTCGACTGCTGCCGAGCAACACCTTCTTCACCGCATCGCGATACGCATTGTGAGGACATGCGGGGTGAATTCGCCGAGTTGCAAGCCACTCTTCGTAGCATTCCTTGCTCAGAATCCCCGCTGCATCAACGGCGCCGAGCTGATTCACAGTAACATAGGACATTAACACATCGCGAGTTGTTTTCTTGGCCTTGCTATATCGTTCCATATCCTCTGCAGTCATCCTGTCTTCCCGTTAAATACACGAGGAGGTGCTGAATGGCGTGAAACTTCAACACAGTGCAGAGGTTTCGAATTTGCCGCTTGCGAATTAGAGTTGCCGGAAAATGCTTTCGCAGGCCCACTGTTCGGTCTGTTAAAAAGCTTGCTGCTGAATGTATTCAACTGAATTTACGAATTGCGAGCCGCAAGCAGTGTAGAGAGTGGCTGAAATGCTGTAGTTTGGAAATTTGAAAGCACCAACGTGTCCGCTAGTTGAATGCCCAGGCCACAATCGCGAAGACACAATTCTGTGTTCGAAGCTTTGCACAGCGTGACGCTTCGATCCAATTTCGTTTCTGCGTCTATAGAGAGATTTCTTCTTCTCGACTCGAGAACTGCTTTCGAGTTTGCAAACAACAAGTGTTCGAAGTCCGGAGTACACCTTGCCAGGTCCAGTAAACCAAGCAAACGTGCTCAGGCCAATTGATGTGCTGAGCAAGGGGTGGCGCGCCCCTAGGCGGAAAGCTTCTCAGCACGCGTTCAATCTTGTGTCTGGTGACTGAGCCCGTGCCAGAACGGGCTCACCCACCGCGCACATTCGTTCCCGGTCAAGTGACCGCGCTCCAAGCCCACCTTAAAAATATGCACCACGTAGGTAGCATTGCGGTAATCTCTTATAGTCATATAACCAGCGATACTGGCTTCATTACCGAGAAGATCAAGTGCTTATCTAAGTCAGAGCATACTAGCGCTAAGCCATTCGATACAAAATTAGGACCGAATCTGCTGAACTCGCACTTCGCGGAACATTTCAGTTGGTGGTGCTCACAGTAAGCATTGTATGACGCTCTACTAGTAAACCAATAAGAAGTAAGTTATGGTGAGTGCCAGAGAGAAGTCAATTGCGAACCTCTGTGAGTTGTGAAGGTGGTAGTGTATGTGCGCCGAACTTGCTTGACAATGAGGAAAACGAAAGCTAAAATATGCTAAAATGGTGGTGAAGTTCACCCACCCCACTACGGCAGGGCTTCTCCAATTCAATTCAAGTTGACATGCTGTACTGAGTAACTTGAAATACGAACCGAATGGTAAGATTTTTGAACTGAAATCAGTGTCCCAGTTGTCACGATCGATCTGACTTCAGGTGGTTCGGCATGTTTGTTGCATGTGTGGACCAGGTTGTGACTTTGCCGCTTCTTTGTCGAATTTTCGAAAAAAAAATTCTCGAGTTTCGGTGTATTTGGTGGAAGATGCGCTAGTATAAAATTTGCAAAGACCTTCGAGTTAATTATTCTAGTTTGATCGATTTGGCTGAACAGGTCGGAAAACTGTTCGTTGAACAACCATAAACTGAGAAAGTGAAGGCACACAAGTGCTAGCACGGGTACTCGAGTGTCATTGAATCATCTTTCTTCTATTCGTGCATTCACGAGCTGAATGGCCATGCTCTACTAGCTAGCCATTGCTTGGATATTGCTGGCGCTGACTGTGGGGAACTGTACTCGAGTACTCAAGCACTGGTACTCGGCGCCAAGAGGCCAACTGAACGAAGATCTGACTGTTCCGACGGCCTGCTTCTAACCTAGGAGCTAAATGGGTAGTAGCAGTAGAAGATTTAGCAGTATAGTATTGTCTGTCATAAGTTTTCGAGTAACATCCGTCTCGAGTACCTGTGAATACCTGTGAGGTGCTCAGTAAGTTGGAAGTCCTTTGACTCCGCGTATCTCTGAGGTGTTTACCGTTCAGAGCCCAGGCAGACGGTGCCTTTCCAAAATGGTCACCTTACTCAGTCACGAATACGACGCGGAGGAAACAACAGCGGCTATTGTGGACGCTCTTGAGAACCTCGGAAACTTTGTGAGCCATTTTTTCGACGGCTTGGAGCAAAGCGTCGAGGAAGGGCTGTCCACCGTGCGCTCGCTAGAGCACAGGATTGCACAAGCTGAGTTGAAGGTAAAGACGCTCGGAGAATGGGCTCGCTCTGGACAGGCGGTGACCATCATATCTATGCCAAAGCATCCATCCGAGCAAACTTTGTGCCTCCGCCCGAGCTCTGAGAGATTGCTCGCCGCGGAAGAGTCTTGTAATCACGCCTCCATGTCTTCAGAGCTCGAATCCGCGCCAGTGCCTGCGGGGAGCACAATGCTTGACAATGGGGCGCTCTTGGAGTACACTTCCCAAGTCCGTGTCGTGCGAGAAGCTTTAGTGGGGAACTTTATGGGGGCTGAATTGCCTGACTTTGATACGTTGTGGCCAACGAATCTCCGTACCATATCTGAGTCCAACTACTTTGACACAACTCGACCACTAAGCACAGGCGAAGTGTGTGATTATGCGTTTGGAAATCAGAATTCTGTAAGCAATGCCTCGCACACGGATGATGTGCACGAACACAATAACTCGGGTCATCAGCATGTCATACTCGCACTGTCAAGCACATCAGTTCTTCCCGAGCATCAAGAATACGACCTTTCCTATCGCCCGAGGATGAGAGATATGTCTAAAGTGCTCCTCCCTGCAAGTCTGAACCTCCCTGATATTGCAGATATATCCTATACCTTTGGGCGCGAACCAAAACCATCTATCGCCCCTAGCACGCGTCAGATGGAGCCAGCTGCTGGTCCCCCAAAACTTCCAGCGGCGTCGATGCATCGTGATCACGAGGCTTTCATAACATCAACACAAGAGCGGCAACCAGGGCCTGTAAGGAACGAGACTCTTGCGGCCCACTTCACACATAGTAGCCAAAGCCCGAGCGAAAGCGAAAAACACTTTTTTTCTGCAACCGAGATGAGCTTGACGCCCAATGAAGCTTCAGGGAGCATCCTTGGTGCTAGTAATCGAGTTGGTGCGCCCCAAGCGAGCGCTTGCGATAAAGGCTCTCGACACCAGGAGAACTCTGTTTCCGAAAGTGGCAAGGATGAGAATGAGCCCGAGCCGGGTGTAGATACTATTCAGCCAAAGCATGACATCAGAAGGAATCTGACAGTGGAACCTATGGGGACCAAGCACGATAGGCATGATCTTTTGGCTGCGATACGGGGCGAGGACAACTTGAGCAAACTGAAAAAGTGTTCAATTGGTGCGGCCTTGCAATCAAGCAGTGATGCGCAAGTACAAGAGGAGACAGCCGCAAAGGACGGGGCTCCAATGTCGTTTGCTGATGAAATGCGTTTGAAGCTCGCCCGCCGTCAGAAGATTCTAAGTGGGCAGAAAGATAGAGAGGAGCAGGCGGCCGAGAAAGCACGTAATGTTGGCTTGAACGGTGCACTAAAGGTCGTTCAGGCTGCAGGTACAATGAAAGCAAGGGCAGCTTCGCGAGCAAGAGGTGCTGGTCTTTTTAACTTGGACAACATCTCCAGCCTTGATGCCATTTTGCAGAGCAAAGATAGCATGGCTGGCAGTGATGACGAGGTTTCATCTTCGTCTTGGGATGACTGACTATTGAGTTCAAACGCATAAAAGGTATCATCAAACACAACGCATAGTTCGGCATCGCGCCGGCCTCAATGGGCAAAAAGTTAGTCAGTTTTAAAATGAATCGAAACATGATAGTCCCGGAAGACTTGGTCGACGTCGCAAATCTTCCTTTTGTTTCGAAGAGGAGACTCGGGCATGACTGACTGTTATTTTCTCAAACTCTATAGATAGTACTCAGTAGAGTCCTATGGAGATCCGAAAATCGTCACAGAGCTAGTAGAGGAGTTGAGTAGCTACTAGTAGTTCGTTTGACATGTGAGATCTACTTTGAGGACAGGAGGACTGTGATACGCAGCCTGTTAAGAGCACAGAATTCACAGCCAGTTCACAAAACGTTGCGCATGAGCTCCACTTTTCGCTGCGAGCACCAACAACAGTCACTAACTTATTGGATGTGTGTGTTTTCGATACTATCGGAGCCAGCGATGATTACTGGCATTGTAGCAATAATTGTAATCGTAAAATACTTATTCTTGCAGTAATTCCAGGCAGCATAGCCTGACTGTTAGAGCAAGCGATACCTCGTTTGAGTGTGTGCAACGTGATTGTTCCTGCTATTGATGGAGTAAATCGTAGAATCAGTCCCTAGTGTTTCAATAGTCTGCTTCAGTATGGTGACAGAGTAGGGTTACCTACCACGTTCAGACTACCAGCACAAGACTCTAATAAAAATCTCTCTAAAAGCTCTCACAGAGAGCACTCGAGTAGCGGGGGAAAACAGGGAAAACTGCATTCTTCTGAGCAGCTTTGTGACGTCACAAATCGACCAGCGCAGCTAGCGCAGCGCAACCAATCGAGCACCGACACTGGGACGTGAAGCTCGCTTCTAGGAGGGCACTTCGCGCAGAACCAAGAGAGCGAAGGTGGTCTCAGTGACTCTTTTCCCGTCTGTGAAGCTTTCCAGCGCACACCTGTACTCACTCGACTCACCGACGCTCATCGTTCTCTTGTGGAGCAAGACTTCTTCGTGCCGAGAAAGAGTCGAAGACGAAGCTAAAAAGGGGAAGAGGAGCGCTCATCTGACATTCGGACAGAGGCCTGCTGACCACCCAACAAGGTATGAGCATGAAGGTGTCTTTTGGGAAGGCAACCTTGCCAAACAAAAAGAAGACAAGTGCGGGCACTCTCGCGCAGAATGAGGACAGGGTCGTACTCGACCCGTTTCACAATGTGTTTGGTGTATTTGACGGCCACGGGGGAGCAATGTGCGTCAAGTATCTAGAGCAGCATGCGACTGAGGTTGTCGTTGATTCCCTCATGTCGCGGAATTTAATTGTACCCCCAGCAGAAACAGACGGGGAAGAAGTCATTGCCGCTGAGAAGGGTCTCAAAGACAAGGACGACGTCTTCAAGCTCACCGCGAGCGCATTTTTGGAGGCATTCTCCGCGCTAGAGGCTGGGTTTAAAGTTGTTTTTGAGGAGACGGGGAGCACGAGCGGCGCATGTGGTTTGATGGCAGTCATTCTAGACCAGACCTGTTTTGTCGCGCATTGCGGGGACTGTCGCCTTGTTTACAAACCATTGGAAACAAAGCGGCGGCTATTCTCCAAGAAGCGCTCATCAGTCATCCAGGTAACGACAGACCATCGCGTCAGCGACAATGGTGACGAGCGCGACAGAGTGGAGGAGGAGGGTGGCATAATTCACAACGGGAGGATCGCCACTCTTAGCCCGTCTCGCACTTTTGGAGATTGGGACATCAAGGAAGGTCTGGGAGAAGACATTGTGACAGCCCTGCCAGACGTAAATGCTTTTCAGTTGGGAGAAGGCCCGATGCTCATCATCGTCGCGACTGACGGAGTGTGGGATGCACTGCCAAATAAAAAAGTTTTCGAAATTGTGGAAAAAACGCTAAAATCAAATCCTGGTAACCTGGATCTCGCAGCGCTCAATCTCGTGGAGATTGCGTCGCGATCTACCAGGGACGACGTATCTGCACTCATTATCACCACGGAGCTTGGGGAGCAATGAGAAATTTGCACGCATACCACATGCCGTTCAGAACTTCGCGACTTGAATTACGCCTCCGTATTGTCTTCGCTTCGCTCACTGCTGCTCTGCATCGTCGTGCTTGGTTCTGTCCTCGTATTGCCCCCCTTCCCGCTTCGCCTGTTCCTCTTGTGCCATCTTCGCAGCTACCCAATCATGTGCAGGAGGGTCAGAGTAGCCATCCACAAGTGGCTGTCCAATGTATCCAGTATCTTCTACGCAGATCGTGTTGGACAGACTTTTGGTCTGATACTCTCCTTCTTCCTCGCTGTCTTCGCCAGTATTGAACCGAGAGTCTAGTCCAAATTTTGCAATCTGTGCATCGAATGCCATCAAGAGCTGGCGGTTCAGCCTGTCTGTTTGGGTAACTTGTTCTTCGTTTATTAATTGTTTCCCTTGTTCACCCTCCGTCTCGGCATCCACTTCACCGCCATCCTCATCAACAGTGGCATTGAGTGTGGGTGAAATTCTGTTTCGAATTGTGTCCACGATACCCTCGGTGCTAGTGGAGGGACTCGGAGAAGCCTCGAGGTCACTGTCTTTCGCTACTCCGTCAGCTGAATTGCTTTCTTCACAATCATTTTCCTCACCTTCATCATTGTCATCTTCCTCAGAGTCGTCCTCGTCCTCAGAGCTAGTCGGCGGGAGGTCAAGGCCACGGTGCTTGTTGCTCTCCGCAATTTCCGCTTCACGCTCCAAAAACTCGGCTTGTACAGCTACGACACCTGCACTGTCCTCACACTGTGAATAGCCGTCAAGCAATTCTTGATTGAGGCGGATAAACTCTTCGCCCCAGCCAAAATCTTGCAGCACCTCGTGGGCTTCAGTGACGAAGCCCGTAATATAAAGCGTTGCTGATAAAGCCTCCGCGCATGAGAGCTTGCCCACCCGGCCATAATTTACAGGATTGGCAGCCACCAAGAAAGGCAACAAGCGATGCTGACCGCTCTTTTTTAGCTTGGCAAAGGGAACCTCCTCCAATCTCGCCCAGCTACAGTCAATCACCGAAGTGCCGTGTGCTTGTACAATTTCTCTGTCGGCAGGCGAGACCGATTGTTCTCCATGAGGAGAAAGAACGATGCCGTGGAAGGACTCTCCTACTTGAAGGGTTCTCAAATAGCCGAGTCGAGAAAGCTTCCTGCCGGTGCATCGCTTCGAGTCGCACTGCTCAAAGTCCCACATTGCAAGAGAGACTGGGAATGCCCTCTCCCGCCTCGAATCGCGCTCTTTTTGTCGCGATTTCCATGAGCTTCCTCCGGACTTTCCTCCTCCTCTTTTGCCCTTGCTCGCCTTGTGGTCCGCGCGGCTCTTTTCCGCTTTTCGCCCCCCCTTGTGCATTGTGGCGTGGCCTAGAGACTAGATTTCGCCTTCTCCCAGAACCTCGAATTGTGGTGCCTTGGCCGCGAGCAAAACCACCCCAACCGACCTCCCCCGTTCCTCCTCTTCTTTTTCGCGCACCCCAGCGCTCCCCAGCCAAGCCTTGTCTGTGTTGGTTGGCCAAGGACCCTACTGAAACTCACTAGTATTCCGGCCCCATGCATCCCCACCCGTTCGAAAATGTTCGAAAGAGCCAAAGTCGATGAAATAGACACGACACCTCACATAGGCCAGAACTCTCCAAATTGGAAAATGGATGCCGTCTGTTGGCGCAGTACTCAGTACTGTTGCAGCCGCTCCAAGGTTGTGCACATCGTCCATGCAATTGAAACAGGCTGCCCATCGCCAAACGGAATTTTCCAACGATTTAAGTGAAGCCACGAAGTGCAGCGTAGACAAACCCTATCGGAAGGTGGGGTGCCAACGATCCAAAACGGAGGTTTCGCGGAACGGGTTTTCTGAGCAAGCAAAGGAAAAAGGGAACGATTATTTTTGAAAAAGGATGCTATATTTGTGCCTGCCGTGCCTGACTTTCATAGGCGATCAGGAAGGTCGCGCACGGACTGGATCGGAGACTGTCCAGCACCGCTTTCGGACGACGACTGTCCCGTGGCCGACTGGCCTTCAGGTTTGACAGAGCCTGGAAGGATATTGGGGTTTTTCGACAAGGATGTAAACACTGTCATTGCCTGAGCGACCATTGCAGCAGGGTCGCTCGCATTCGCAGGAAGAATGACACTGTTCGAGTTCTTTGCGAGCTTTGCAAATGCTTCGACGTACTGCTCCGCGATTCTAAGCGCGGATGCATCACGACCTCCAGGTGATCCCATCGCCGCGGAAATGGTCTCGATTCCCTTTGCGGTGGCCTCAGCTTGCAATCGAATTTTTTGCGCCTCGGCCTCTGCACGCATGATCACGGCTTGCTTTGCTCCCTCCGCCTCGTTCACTTGTGCTTGCCGATCTCCTTCAGACTGAAGAATCTCGGCCCTCTTACGGCGCTCGGCTTCCGCTTGCATATCCATGGACTGCCGTACACTAGGCGGAGGAGTAATATCACGGATTTCGTATCGAAGACAGCGCACGCCCCACGAAAGCGCGGCATCGTTGATAGCGTCAACTATGTTTTTGTTCAAGTTCTCCCTCTCCTCGAATGTCTTGTCCAGCGTAATTTTTCCAAGCTCAGATCGCATAGTTGTCTGAGCGAGCTGCACAACGGCGAAAATAGCGTCCTCTACACCGTATGAGGCGTCATATGGCGAAACAATGCGGAGATACAACACTCCGTCGATGCTAATAGTTACATTGTCTTTGGTGATTGCTTGTTGGTTTGGAATTGGGAACGCCTCTTCCTTCAGCGAGTGCACGTAGGCGATACGGTCAACAACGGGGATCAAAAAGTGCAAACCAGGGTCCAAAATCTTCTGAAATTTGCCAAACCTCTCAATTACCCAAGCGCTCTGCTGCGGAACAATTCGGATTCCAAAATTTATTGGCAGCTGCTTTTTCGAGGAGGGAACTCCATAAGGGGCGCTCGGCTGACCGCTCGCCCCAAAGGGTAATCCTCGCGCATTGAAAAATGTCCGGCGCTGAGCACGCCCCAACGCGCTGACCAAAGATTGCTGCGACACCCGCTTAGCGAGCATTCTTTACTGTGAAGCGAACTATCTCCCACCTCGAAAGATTTCTGATTGTCTGCAATGGCCTCTGCTTGTTTGTGCTTGGAGATTGCTACTGAGCACCCTTGCTTTCGACTCCCCAAAGGCACAGTTTGAGCCTCGTCATCCGTGTTCGAAGATAGCGAGATAGCGAGAGAGACTCGGGCCACCACGTTTCACCATACATACACCTTTCTCCAAATTCTAGAATTCAGAACAGAAAACAGAAAGGAACAAAAGAGAATAGTTCAGAGAACTAGAATAGTAAATCGTTCCGCAATAAGATCCGTTCTGACACAGGCCTCTGAGCCTGACCAGAGGCCCACCGCGCGCAAGGTGCAAGCGAAAGTTGAACTTTAGAAATACCTTTTACAAAGTCGATGACAGCGGAGGGCGACACAGGGAATTTGACAATCGCATGAAAAGCCGTCGACTCATTGTCGTCACCAGGTTCAAAAACTTCTTCTTTGAACAGATGGGGGGCTTCTATCTGTCAAGGCCTGTGTACTCGAAACTACTCCCGGTGACAAATTGTCTCTGAAGCTTCCAGGCCTACTGCGTTGAAAGGTCAAAGTCCTCTCTTTCCTTTCTCGGGTCTTACGCATGAGGAGCCAGAGTCGTGAGAGCTTTCTTGTACTCCTTCATAGTCTATAATTTAAATGAGCAAAGAATGAACATGAAGTATTTGAGGAATTGCCATTTCCTTAGGCGAGAATATGCGAAAATCCGGTTGTTGCCGCGGAGTTACGACAGCAACAGGATGTGTGTAATACTGTGAGTGCGTGGTCTCTGTTCGCGCCTGCTCTCGAAACTTGGACGCAGCAACGCGCGTGTGACCCGTCCCGTAAGCAGCCCTTCCGCACCACGAGCGCGCCAGGAGTGTCAAACGATCTTGAAGACGTCGAAGGGAGGGAGGAAGAAGGGAAGGAAGGACGGGAAGTCGAAACAGCCACTGGAAGAGAAATTGCAAACGCGGCCTGTGCATTGTCGATTCTCTTGAAGACGCTGCTCGCGTTTATCCGGAGAAAAAGGCCCTCGAACACCATTGCCACCTTTGCGAGTGCGAGAGCACAGAGAACGAGAGAGCTTTGGAAAACAAGGTACACTGCATATTTGAGAGACACAGAGCTCGCTTGCGCTCTGGCGAGGAGTTGCTCTCGATTTGCTCAAGATGCAAAAGCAGCAAGACGGAAGCACTGAAAAGACTGGCTTAGCAGATACGGCGGCAAGATATTTGCCCAAATCATGGGGCACACAAAGAAGGTTTCAGCAGCATTTTAAAGTTACTATGGCGGAGACCCCCGGTCCTGGCGAGTACGAAATGTCAAGATATTCTAGCTTTGCTACGATCGGTGAAACAAGCCCAAACAGACGAAGCGTGTCGCCTGCGCACGCTAGACATCCCCCCCGTGTGAGAGTTCGTAATCGTGACCACGAATCTAAAATTCCTCGTCAGGCGCTCATGTGTAAAAACGCAACACTTCAGGTGAAGAAGACTGTGCAGCGGCCAAAGTCAAGCTTCGGATTGGGAAAGGATTCTGTTGACCCATGGGGTCGAGGGAAGACAAATAACGTTCCCGGACCCGGGGCGTACGAAGGCAAAGTGAATGGAACATTTGAAGGTTTGGGGACCTCGTTTGGTGACAACAGTGTGATGACGGAAGTAGTGTACTTGAATAGTGTGAGGAAAAGGTTACGGCGGATATCAGAGATGGGCAGGAAGCAGGAGTCGAAGGGTCTCAATGTTGCTGAAAAGCTCATTTACATGCAAGAAACGAGGCCCGATACGTTGCGAAGATTAGCTACACGGAAAAAGTGCCTAGAAGACGAGATTACATCACGGAAGGAGGATCGCGAAAAGATCGTCCGCCCGAGGCAGTCCTCGGTTCTCCAAATCGACAGCCCATACGGTGGAACAAGCCAAAAATCTAAACCTATGCGCCAATCTATGAGCGCTTCTGGGCTTCGTTCAGAGCATTCACTTCAAATGTCTCGAGAACTCCCGCCGTTTGGAGGGCTCTTGAGTGAGTACAACTTTGCATCACTTGGAAGCTCGGGGCACAGAGCGAATTCTTCTCACTCAGGTGCAATGGTAGGGAGTTCCCTACGCGCATGCCGCACAGCTCCCGCCTTAGAGACGATACGCTCACAAGTCGGTGATGATCGCGTTCCTGACGAGAAAGAATTCGACGAAGAGGGTGATGATTATCTTTTAGTATCGTGTGTGGATGATTTGCCGCTTCGCAAACTCCGTCCTCCCTCATTCTGGCCTTCGCAAAATCCATATCATGAGAGAAAGCCACAATGTGGAACGATAAGATTTGCCGATGAGGTGTCTTAGGCCAACAAAATGACCGTGGAAATTCAATCCTTTCTCATATTGCGAGCACAGAGACTTCTCCGGGGGTTTATAGCTCGCCAACTAATCTGTTTATTCGCTCAGCATATTACAGTAATCTTGTTGTACAAACCATCGGTTAGAAACGCAGATGCGAGCGTAAAACATACAGGAAGACATCTTTTGTTTTTTACTCCATCTTCATTACGGCATGCGGCACAAGCTTTGCTTTCAGCTAATTGCCACCTTAGCTTTCCAAAGTCGAAGTGTCACTTCTGGAATTGGACTCACGCTCTCATTCGTAATGCATGCGCCCGTCATTGATCAAGAGCGTTGTTTTTTAACCCTCAACAGATGCTCTCATTCGTAATGCATGCGTCCGTCATTGATCAAGAGCGTTGTTTTTTAACCCTCAACAGATGCTCTCATTCGTAATGCATGCGTCCGTCATTGATCAAGAGCGTTGTTTTTGAACCGTCAACAGATTTTTTATTGGAATAGACTTTTATCTTATACAAGTTCTCGGTGCAAATAGATCAGTATCCTTTCCGAATATAGCTGAACTGCTGCGCTTGCAAAAAGGATTTTGTGAATGCCTGGGGCGAAGCGAATCTCTGAACGTTGCCCACCTCTGCTTTGCCAACCGCCTGAGCCTGGAACGGAGCAGATGAAGCAGACTGATACGCTGTTAGATACTGCGACTCAAATTCGTGACCCTGGCGAGCCAGGTCTCTCTGCCTCCGAAGACTTGAGTTCGGAGACTGCAGCTTACGAGGCCCATACGATGTGTTGTGAACTGTGACGTAGCGTTCGTTGCTTTTCGAAAGGACATACAGCTGGCCCTTCTCGCAGTGATTGAGTAAAAGGCTCTTTTCAAGCCCTGCGGCTGCGTTTCCTTTTTGTGTCCCTTCTCCCCGCCCATCGGTCGCTGAGACCAACTTTGCCATGGAGAACTGGTCGCCATGCTCGGACGCTCCTTCCATCCTCGGAACGGTGCTGTTCGCGACGAGGTCCTGACCGATCGCATCCTCAACCCAGTTCCCTACGCGGACTCTTGTCGAGTACGCATTGGTGTGGCCACTAATTCCATGACCTGCCGCCTCCGCCATTTTCCTCTCGCCTCAGGCTGGTTTCTGAGACTGCTCGAGACTTTCGTTGCGCCGCGCTATCGTTACCCTTCTTCGTGGCGTCTGGACACAGGAGCCCGGCCCGCACTGCTGCTCTACGATTGTTTCCTGCTTGACCTGGCCCAGCCCTGCTACTCAAGGAGACTCGAGGCAGCTGCCAAACTTGCCTCATTGTCAGAACCGAACTCTGACAGATTTTCTCGGCGTCACTTACCATTTTCATTAGAGGGGGTTAGACTTTCCAAGAAATGATGAACGACTCGATCAGCAGGATACTAGAGAGGTGTTAGAGGATTATTACGAGTCACCGGTACGGGGAAAGTCGAAGGATCCGTTGCAGGACTGCCAACTTGAACTTTTTATTCAAACTTGTGAAGCCTTGAACTGGAAGTCACCTTGGAGCCTCTACTTTAAACTTGTGTTCACGGTCGTGACCGCAAAAAAATTAGTGACATGGGTGATGGAGCAGAACTTGAACTAATACCCATCAACTCGTCCTTAAATCGTCGAGTTGATCGAATGAGCTTTGCGATCCTGATTCTTAAATATTTTAAACAAACAAATGACACCGGCAAGAAAATTACGTGGGTTCACCCCTTTTCCATACTTCGATGCAAGTATTCACGGTCAACGCCAGGTTACCCTGAACCACGGCCCAATCCTGCTTCTCAATAGACTTGTTGAACCGCAGCTAATTTTTCGCGCGCAAATAGCGATACAAGAATGTCGCGTTCTCAACAGGCGCTGCACTCGAACAATTTGTTTTCGACGGAATGAAAGATCTTCAAAATGCCATAGACCAGAGAGAGCGGGAAGGGATGAGATGAGACGATCGACCACCCACGGCATCTCTGTCTCACGAAACGAAGAAACCCGCCGTGAGTTCCTTGCAGAAGTAGCTGAAGTCCGCGGCAATTTGGTGGGTGGGAGACCTGTATAGGCAAGGCTCCGCGCTTGTAATACCTTTCGTTGTTGTTTTTCCCAAAGATCAATTTATTATTTGGATACCTCGGCCAGCTAATCCATATATTATTAGATGGTCAAGCTCTGACTTTATTTTGAAGATTGACAAGTTTGACTAGTTTGACTGTGAATCAATCCAATATCCAATGTCCACGATTCCATATCCACTTAGGTGCACACCTTTGCACATGGCAGATTTTAGTGCGAAGAAACCGCATTCTCGCTGAGTAGCAAACTCTTGAAAAACGAATTCTTCTTGGCACATGCTTTGGATTTGTTATATGGTCTCGATGGCAGCAAAAGCCTGCCTCTCCTGAGAATGATCAGTTAGAGTTTCGAAGAGCTTTCTGAGGAACTGCCATGCCGAAGCGCGAAGGAGCTTCTCCTTCCTGAGTAATGAGTACTCAGGACTAGTGTCAATAAATGATTCAAGTTGATTTTATAGCGCATTTTTTTATCGATCAAGTTTGGCATTGGCACTCTTTGTCAGCGTGTGCTCACACTGCTCACACAGTCAGCAGCGCCGCACCTCCTCCACGTCCACCTCCGAACTGTCAGCGCAATGCCGGCAGCCCGGCGTGTGCAACTTTTTCTTAGGGGCGTTGGAAGCCGAGGACTAAGCCGGCTTGTGCCAAAGCAGTGTAGGGCTACATTCCCCTCTACACCTCCTTGAACTGTGAATCCACGTGCTCAGAGATGCTCAGAGATAGAGTGTTCACATCTTTTTCTCTCTCCTCGCCGTAATAGGCCGGGATGGCTTTTGGTAGCTCTAAAATTTTTAGAGAATCTGTAGTACACGAGCGCGGCTCTACGCTACACTCACTGACAATGCTATGTTCACAGTGTTCACAGAATAATTTTGTGCGAAGAGGTCGCACTCACCTAGGTAGTAGCAGTTTGCCATCCAGAAGGCTATTCTGTAAATAAAGGGGGGGGATAGGATAGCTACCTACACAAACTTCTGAGATCCGTACTGGTGCTAGCTAAATAGCACTCGACCGTATTCGGGGGCTCAAACAATTAGTACGAGGGATACGAGCGATATAGGAGAGAGGATTATACAAGAAGTACATGGAACTAAGGTACTGGTTGTAGTGGTGCTTGTGTACACTACCAGTAGTCCTGAGAACTGAGAGTGAGCACACTGAGCACACTCTGAGCGTAGCGCTGTCTGTGAGACTGTGATACTGTGATACTGTGATACTGTGAGACGCTCTTGTGAGGGCTGAGAGTGCACAGTGCAGACAGTCAGCGTCAGCAGCAGTGTGTCCTGTCCCACTTGACTGTGTGTGCGTGTGTGCCGTGCCGGTACCGGAGCCGAAAGAGGAAAAGCGACAGAGAGCAGTTACGCAAAAGCCCGAGCAGTGTTTGGTTGGCAGAGATTCCTGGCACAGCCTCGTGGCGCCGTACCTTCCCGGCCTGGCTGGTTTACCTTGCGTGTTTCAAGCTTCACCACGTGCGCCTGCTGAGCCCGAGTGTCTGATTGTCGATTGTGCCTTTTCTTTGGCGACCATGGGCAACGAGTCTTCCTCGCGCAAGAGGTTTTCGAAGGCGTCCAAGGCGTCCAAGAGCCAGGCAGGCTCTGTGTCAAGCAAGCAGCTCCCCCCTCCCAAGAGCAGCTCGTCTGTGAAAGAGAAAGATGTAGATCGCAGGGAGGAGAAGCGTGAAAAGAAGAGCATGATTTCGCAGGTGGCTGAAAGCAGCTCAAAGAAGCGGGTTTCCCTGGAGGACTTTGTGTTGATGACTGTAGTTGGAAAAGGTTCCTTTGGTAAGGTGATCCAGGTCAAGAAGAAGGATACTGGGAAAATCTATGCCATGAAGGTCCTCAAGAAGGAGCAAGTGATCAAGCGCAAGCAGTTTGAGCACACCATGGCGGAGCGACGAATTTTGGAGGAAATCGATCACCCATTCATTGTCAGTCTGCGATTCGCATTTCAGACCACCCAGAAGCTGTACATGATCTTCGACTACTTCAACGGCGGGGAGCTGTTTCACTACCTGAGCAAAGGAGGGCGTTTTAGCGAAGAAAGGGCGCGCTTTTATGCCGCTGAGATTGCTCTCGGTCTCGAGCATGTCCACGCAATGAACATAATTTATCGCGACCTCAAACCGGAGAACCTTTTGCTAGATGCTGATGGTCATATTCGCATTACTGACTTCGGATTGTCAAAGGAGAACGTGACCGACGACAATGTGAGGTCGTTCTGCGGAACCCCGGAGTATCTCGCTCCTGAGGTAAGTTTGTTTGAATGTAAATAGATCTGGCTTGTGTACTAGAGAGTTGAAACACTCACGCTCCAACCTTCACACTCCTTTTCTTAACTAGGTCCTTAAGCGACAGCATTACGGCAAGGCCGTCGACTGGTGGAGTCTTGGCACTCTACTTTATGAAATGATCTGCGGACTTCCTCCATTTTACGACCGCAACAGGGATCGAATGTACAAGAAAATTCTCGGAGCGGAGTTGCGTTTTCCTCCTCACATGAATCCTGAGGCTCGCTCGATCTGCCGTAAGTTGTCTCAGACCATTGCTCTTGCACCTACTGATGGCCAGGTAATATCCTGACAGCAAACGCTCGTCTTCCTCGTCCTTTTTTTTTTTCCGGGTATAGGAGGAATGCTTCAACGTGACCCTCTGCAAAGGTTGGGCTATCGTGGTGCCCAAGAAATTAAAAGTCACCCGTTCTTCGCCCCTATCGATTTTGACGCTCTTCTCAACAAAGAAATCGAACCACCGTTCAAGCCAGTTGTGAACGCGCCTGACGATACCAGAAATGTGGACAAATCATTCACCAGCATCCCCGCTGCAGTCACGCCAACCCCAGCCGATGGCGCCCTTTCCAAGGTTGCAGAGGATTTCAAAGACTTCACGTACACTGCTACGAATGTGTTCGACGGAGAGAGCTACCGTGTGACATTCAATGACGACGACATCGAAGAGTTTGCCGAGCGCAAGAAGGGCGGGCGGCCTGGCATTATATCTGAATAAGGTTGCGCCTTTACTTTGCCATCAGATCTGTCATTTGCGGCATACTAGATGAATTTTAGTATTTATGTTCTCACAGCATCAAGCTCGCTCTGGTTGTCTTTAGGTTTGAGAGCTTCAGAAAGTGGACGCGCAAGGGTTGTCTATGACGGACGTGCATTTTCCTCGCTCCACCGTATCATTCGCTCCACCGTATCATTTTAATGAGGGCTGGCGTCTTGATGGTTGGTGAACAGAAGGATATTTCCATTTCACCTAGCTATAGCTATTTAGAGATAAACAAAATCTGAGGGAATGAACACGAGAAATTTTCCGTGCGGATTCGGCACTGTAACGTCTTTTGTTGGAAGGAAGTGTGCTTGAAAGCCCGCAAATCACAGCTAGTACGCACCTCGTGTGTTGCTCTCCCTAAAGAGGTAGACTTCCTAAGTACGGGGGCGGACTCGAGAGCTTGTGTTTTAGCGCTGGGTGACTTCAGAGCAACGGGAGAAAAGTATACCTTCAGTTAGAAAGAAGTAGGCAAATTATTTTCTTCAGTCTTCATTCACATCAGAACCAGAGAATCGGGGAACCGGAGAACCGGCCACAGCCGGACGAAAAAGGGAATCTCAGTCAAGAACCGAGACTCTGGACTCTACGGGAGTCAACGACCATAGCGCTTAGTTTGTCTAGTTGCTCCCCAGGTCTGCTGATTGCTCCACAGCACACAATCGCCACACGTCACGTAAAAAGTCGGATTTACGGTGTGCAAAATAAATCCGAACTTTGAGAAACTATATATGTACCACCACCCTCGCGGACTGTAGCAGGCGAAGCTCTGCATCAATCTTCAAAATGTGCGGAGGGACTAATCTTCGCCAATCCGAAAGCTTTCCGCCATTTTCCCTGACTTTTTATAGTTCCTCTTCGGCGTCTGGGGCTTATCACGCATCGTTGAAACACTCACGTCTGTGACTCGGGCGGACCACCCGGTGTTCCGTTCATCGCGCGATTTCGCGCATGGGTGAGAGATGAAACGAATGCTAATTGTTACTCTCTACTTGTGTAGACGAAGATCGCCGAGACGTCGATTAAACCCAAAGAGAGACATGTCGTGTATTTAGTCGGTCGGGTAGATTGTGGATGGCGGTCTGCCCTGCTTCCCAGGCATTTTTACAGGCTTGCAAAATGAACGCAGGAGCTGGTCAATCTAAGGTGTTACGTCCCAAGAGACGTCGAGCCAAAAAGGCCAAAGCACCTTGCTCGCTGCTCTGCTGCGTACTCGAGAGTCATAAACATTGAACACCCACCACCAGCGTCCAGAGCCTAATGATAACAAGGCGAGGTGATTGCTAGCATATGTGCAATTGCATACTTCAGCCAAGATCGTAAAACATGCTCTTTCAGATTACGCTTTGCATCATGCTCGCTTTTGGCTCTCGATTTGTCTTCGGACGTGCTCGGGCAAACTCTCATAGAGTTTCTTGTACCGCGCTCTTTGGCGTTGAGTTGCAAATCGTTTGCGAAGTACTTCTAGCGGAGGATGATTGCTGCCTAGATCGAATTTTGAACCTCCCACGGACGTTTCCTCTCCGGAATTTGCGACATGAGGCCCTTCAATCTTATCGTCAGGGTCACTAGCCCGTCCATCAGTGCCTTTGTCATTCTCGATCCGTGCTGGGCGGGGGCATGAGCAGCAAAGTTGTTTCTTCGCGTGCCGCACGGCCCTACGATAGTGCTTCAAACATGACTTTTCGGACTTGCCAAACGACTTTGCCAAACTAAGTAAGGTTTTATATTCTGCCGAATCACAATTTCCTCTGAGCTTCCCAACAGCCATTGCAATTGAGCTTTGCGCAGTGTTCCAGCTCTTAGATTTTGACCGTCTGTTCCCAGACTTTCTCCTCTTCAAGCCCGTTTCGAGCGGCTCTTCTTCTCCATTGTGATGCTCGCCAAATATGTCAAGTTCTAGTGATAGAGCGAGCGCAGTCCTCTGTGCCTGTTGTCTGATCATGTCTTTCATTGGATTCTTTGTAATGTTCTCCGCTGGCTTCAAGTTGGGTGTAGCGATGCTGACTTGGGTATTTACCACCTTGCCCCCATCTATACTGGAGTTGCAATGTGATTTTGCTGCATCCAGAAAAGTCGCAGACTCCGCAGAGCTTTCCATGTCTGGAGGCTGAGGGGGCGGATCAATCTCCAGCTTTATCTGCTGCTCGAAGGGTTCACTTTTCGACGAAGTTTCGTGTTTTCTCCTCTTCTTACATTGGTGCCATCGCTCTGGGTTCTGGGAAGGAAGAGCATGAAACAGTATGTCCTGCTTTCGCTTCTCCCGCTCCACTTCCGGGTCAACGTCTTTGCGGCGGAGCAACGGCGCCGCTTGCGCACAGCTCAGCAAAAGTTCACGTTTCCGGCGAGTCTCAAGCTCGCTTGCGTAACCAATCACAGCAGTTGATGATTTACTGATGTCCTTCGCAATGCCACGCAGCACGGAGTGTGAGACACGCTCAACAAACAACTTTATTTCATCTATCGAGGCATGTAGAGAGTATGGAACAAGCAAAAGTCCCGGAAGTTTTATTGTGCTTGATTTCGACAGTCGTCGCAAATTTTCAAGCTGCGAGTGATGATGCAATTTGTAAGGCTGCGAAGATCTGTGAGCCGATGTCAAAATGCCTTTTCTGCCATTTATGGCGCTTCCTTGTAAGAGTATTCCAACAGTGCGATGTTTACTGGCTGCGTTGATCTCGCGAAGTCGAAGCTCATTAATCTCCGTCCGTAGCACCAATTGCACTCGCGCTGAATGCCTGTCCAAACAGGAACCAAATGAGGGACTCTGAACAACAAAATTCTCGCAAAGCTCGCATTCTAAATACGAAAGAGGACTACTTACCTTTCCGTTGTTGCGAAGATCATGTGATCTAGTAAATCCGTGCGACCGAGCGCAGCGTACTCATCAAAAGTGTGTTTCCGCACGAAAACCTTCGTTTTCAGGACATCACGTGCGAGGCTTACCACTAACTCCTCTTTTCCGAACTCCGCTCCGAACTGAAAGTGAGTGTCTGGAGGATATAGTAGGAGCGCTTGTTCCAAAAGAGCCTGCAAGTCGCTCCTGGGCGGCAATGGCTGAAGGTTTTGATGCGTATTGTCCAAGTAGACGTAGTCGAACTCGACTTCAAACAGTCGAGCATAACTTTGCGAGAAGTCCGGCTGTCTCCACCTTTCGTGTTCGAGTCGAAAATCTCCCGTATAGCAGACCTTGCCAAAGTAGCCTTCCAAGATAAACATTGCGCTTCCAGGGCAATGGTGGGCATCCATCACCCATGCTTTCAACTCAACTTGCTTGCTCTCCCCAATAAATATCGAAATGCCATCATCCTCGCCAACCGGAAGGACCTTGAAAGCGGACCGAAGAGATGGAAAGCGACACGACATTACTCTCTTTGTTTCCTCTGTGCAATATACGTCGCCAAAATCCCATCCTTGGAACAGCCCGACGTGGTGATCTGCGTGAGCGTGAGAGAGGAAGTACACAAACCCGCCTTTCCGCTGCTTGAATTCGTCTATGTAGACATTTGAGCCAGGGATGAGAACCATGGCCACAATGCAGCGCTGGTCGTCCAGGGGAGCAGAAGAAGTTTGACGCACTGGCGGTGGTACCTCTGGTGCTCGCTCCCTTCGCGCTCTTACCTCACTCACTTGCTCTTCACTCTGCCTTGCTATGCTATGCTATGCTATGCTATGCTACGCAACGCGGAAAGGAACGAACCTACAGGGTTTTCCTAGGCTTCCTACAAATTTTGAAAAGTTGGGAAATTTTCTCCAATTTGAAGGAGTGGCAAGCGGAGGGTCACACACTTAGAACCAAACAGAAAGGTGCTTCTCCTGTGGGCAATCAGCAGAATTAACTTGAAACTAATCCACAGTCAACTTGAAAGCGACACCAAGCAGCCCGAGGATCCTGAAGGATTTTGTTGAGTGGAGCAAATCTCAGCCACAGACCCAAAAGAATGGCACCGATTGTGAGTGGGACAACGAAGTTGCAGTAGGACTCCGGGTTCCCCTGCAAACATCACTTCTACTTCTGAGCTCTGATTCTTGACACGACAGATGGCAACTGAAAAGCGTGAATCGAAACTCCAAAACATCCGAAGCCGACTCCATTTTGCATTTGTGCTAGATTTGGCCTCTGGTCCGAGACGATCCTGGAAAACGGGAACCCCGGAATATCATAGGAGCACGAGTTTCGAAAGTACAAGGCGAGCGAAAATCGCATGCTTGCTGAGAAAATCTCGCGGAGCAGGGACTGGTTTCGATTGAAAAGAGTGTGACATTTGCCTTTAAATTCACTATCGGTGGCTGACGTATTTGTGATGCAAGAGGGCTAAGAGAGGAAGATGAAAAGAAAAATCAAAACCTTGGGGATTTACAGCAGAATCGTAGGGTGCGAGAAGACTGCATTCATTGCGATGGTACAAGTCGATCAAGTAAGGCGACTGAGTTCTGAGTGATGACATTTTCGAGGCGCCGCAAAGCGTTTCTGCGGCGCTCCACGGCCAGGTTATGGGACTGCTTCAAGTCAGAGATCTGCGCTCCTAGCTGAGCTATTTTGTCGTGAGCCTCGGAAGTTGTTGATCGCATGTCTCGATTCCGCTGATACATCATGTCCCGCTCCTCGGTCGCTTCTTGCAGGGCGTGGTTGGCAGCAGCGAGCTTCAAATTCTTCGTTTTTTCAAGGCGAGAAAGTCGGTCTTGAGATATCTCAAGACGACGCTCTGCCTCAGACTTTTGCACTTGAAGCTGCCGAAGCATATTGCCATGCTCTTTGATGGAGGACGCCATTTTCTTCGTTTCTTTCGTGGCATTTTTGCAATCGCCCATCGCCTTCTCTGCGCTGCTGATGAGATCAAGAAGTTGTTCACTCTGCGCCTGAGAGCGCTGCACACTTTCCGACTTGATCTCAAGGTCCCGGAGACACTCCTCTAGACGCTCATTTTCGGCGCGATCGTTCTCGAGTTGTCGTCTCTGTTGGGCAAGTTCTGTCTTGAGCCGCTCCGGGGACCTAACTATGTTCTTCTCCATCTTTTCACGCTCTTGGACAAGATTGAGCTTCTGGAACCTGAGAGTGGCAAGGTAGTCCTTAAGCTCGTTGCTTTTTGCTTTGAGCTGTTTGAGGTCTTGCTGCAACGTAGCGTGATCTTTATGACTTTGCTTCAGATCCGTTTCCAGAACTCGGCACTCGGCCTTGAGTTCATCCACCCTCGGTTGCTCCTTCTTTCTTTTGTCCTGAAGTTGCGCAATTTGATCTTCAATGCTAGCAATGTCCTGTTCCACGGCTGCCCGTTCCTCGCAAAGGCTGGCAAAGTCGGCATGAAGGCGCTCAAAAGCCTCGAGCCTTTCAAGTCTGAACTTTTGAAAATTGATGATTGCGCACAGATTCCTTCGAAAGCGTTTTGGATCAGGTTTTAGAATGTCCACCATGTTAAAATCGTACACACCAGCCGCAACCAGGAGCCTGTTCACACACCTGAAAAAGGTGAGCTGAGGAATGGCGTCCTCGTATAGCTCTGGAAACTCCATCTGCGTCATCGCGTTGTCGAAAAGCGAGTTGATCTCTTCTCTTGCCACTGGGCCGATACACTGCTCACAAAGCACTTCGTACACGGCTCGGACGGACGCAGGGGTCGGCTTCTCCAGATCCTTCGCCTGAAGCGGAACATCGTCCCACGTTGCCAAAATTTCCGCGGAGGAGAGCATCGGGAACGAAAAGGTGTGCTGCACGCCTCGGTGAACGCCATTGTAACCCGCCATCGTGAGACGCGCTTGCCTGAACAAGTATTTCTCCCGGAACACTGCTCGCTTCTCGACTTGCTGTCGAACACCCAAAGTGAGCTCGCTACTGGTCGAGGCGACGGAGGACAGGGACCAAAGACTCGACAAGCGCTACCTCCTGTGGCGGCCCCTTCGGTGCAATGAGTGCAACGCGGTCCTTCGATCCTTGTCTCTTTCGCGAATTCCACTACACAGCAAACATCAGCAAACTACACTCAAACAACATAGCAACCCGGGGGAAAAAAGAGTTGAGCATGTAGTAAGAATACAGCGCTTTATTTACATCGATCGCTACACATCGAATCGAAGACGAACGACAACGCGAAAACGCGACAACAACATACAACAACCACGACCGGATCGCTACCAGTCAGATAATCAGTAATAGTGTATCCCGGCCATGTTCATTTTGTTCCTGGTCTTCAGATCTGAATTGTGAGAGCATGAATAACCGTGTGGTAACGTCGCAGGATTTTCAAATCCGCTCTGCGAGTCTGGGAACAAACACCATAGTCTGCTCTGCGATGTTGCTTACTTTATGTTACGGACAGTACCGGGGAGATAGCGAACTATAAGGTCAACTTTACTAATTTCAGACTCTACTCTACTCTAAATAGCCTTTGGTAGCTATTATTGGTAGTAGCTGTTAAAGGCTTAACATGCCTTGACTATCTCTTTGCANTTTGCTCGACCTGTGTTCGAATGGGGTCTGCCAGAGTTGTGATTTTTCGACCTGCGAACCTGTCACATGAGCTCATAGTGTCAACTACGCGACGATTATGGCGAACAGTAGAACATATAGTAAGGTGCTCGAGTGCAATGCCCTGCTTTTCCATAGATTTTAGCTCTTTCGCATCACATTTTCGTAATAAGAGATGAGAGAGCCACCGCACACCCTCGCTAAATCAGCGTTCGTGCCTATTTCCCTCTTGATTTCATCCTTCTCCTGCACATTTTCTCCCATGAACATACGAGTAGCTAACGAAGAGCGTAAAACTGTCAAAGTGGTTGAAATGTCGAGTTCAGGAATTGGTGTGTGTGTGTATTTTCTTTTTTCTCCTGCACATTTTCTTCCATAAACATACGAATAGCTAACGATGAGCGTAAAACTGTCAAAGTGGTTGAAATGTCGAGTTCAGGAATTGGTGTATGTGTGTATTTTCTTTTTTCGCTCCTTTTTTAAAACAATGAAGTCATTCTTGCTTTTTGCTAGACACACGTCCGGTTCTCAGCCAGTAGTGAGCACTGACTATGAGTACGAAGTACCTTCTCATGCAAGTTGATGCTTCTTGTGTTTTCACTCGCTGGAAGAAATTGTAAAACAGCTTGACTGGTCAAGAGTGCTTCTCGAAGGGGGAATGAGAAGCGCTATGCACTACTGTTAGCGCTCCTTATAGCGGGAATTTGCACTCTGTACGCTCCTTATAGCGGGAGTTTGCACTCTGTACTAATTTAAACTCTGCCTCCGAATGAATGCGAGTGTGCTCTTCTTCACAAACGGGATAAGAAGAGGAATTGGAAACCGAGACACGTGTTGAAATGGTAAGGAAAATGAAAACTTGAGAAAGCTAGACTTGAAATCGTGCTTGAAATCCAATCTCTGTCTGTCCAGCTTCACATATTCATAGTCAAGCGCCCTCGTCAACAACGACCTTCCTCCTTTTCGTTTTCGCACTCTACGTTCTGGACAACACGTGCAAAGTCTTCACTCGACTTGCACCTTCTCCTCACCCACGTCGTGCTGTTGAAAGAGTTGACTCTACCAGGTCTTACAATTGCAATTAGGCCCCCTACTCACCAGTATGCCTTTTCTTGTGCCTTTTCTTGGAAGAATTTTTTTTGTTAAAAGTAAAAATAAAATATGCTTTGTGCTCCCCAGCGTTTGTTTTAAAGTCAAGAACTGAGTGGTTGGTTTCCTCACACGGTCAAAGGCGCAGAACGTAGTAAGCGGATGCTAGGCAAGAGGATTGAAGGTAGTAAGCGGGTGCTAGACACGAGGATTGAAGGTAGTAAGCGGATGCCAGGCACGAGGATTGAAGGTTGGTTGTAAGCTGTGTGAAGATGTCTGAGGAGTCGAGAATCTCCATCAGCAGAAGGTACTAACTGTAAGTTAAGTCGATGCGAGTCGGGAATTCCCAGTGGCACTCTTCTTTATCAACGTCCACTCGTCTCTACCATTAACTGCTGAAGGCGAGTCGTGAGATGAGTCGTGAGCGCTATGCTCACCGGGCCGTGACACAAATTCGAGTACTGAGTTCCAGCGGGCCTGTACCGCCCGGGGGGTGCAACTTGCTACCCACTCAAGAACTCTCATATCCAACCAAAGCATCAGCAAGGGAGTATGCTCCGAGAGTTTCCGAAAAGATGGAAGACTACACTGTAGCAACAGTCCTGCGCCAAACATAGTCCGTTCGCGTAATTTGCCGTGGACACTGAGTTGGGAGAGTCGACTACTCATTGTCACTTCAGACCCAAAATACCGTTCACATGCTGCCGTTTGGTTTTCCGATCAGTGCAACTCGGCAATGCGAAAGCTTCGAATGAGGTGAGGAGAGCACGCGGCTATTCAAGTGACGTCCACTTGAGAGCGGCGGGAAATGACGTAAAAGTGGAGCGCAGAATCGTGCAATGGAGAATTGATGACCGCGAGATGTCTCCAAAACGCAAAGAGCATGAATGGATGCTTCCTAACACTGGGTGAACGAACACAGTTGTATTGAAAACGTCATTTCTTTGATAGATATATCGATGATAATACGGAGAAACACAGAGCGCGACTAGCGCAAGTGGCTGAACTTAGTCCTTGTAGAGAAGGGATGCAATGCATGCAGTCAAGAAGCATGCAACGTTTCCGGCAATCATAGCAGAAAACACAAGCTTTGCGAGCTTAGGTCCCTGGTTTGGTGCCATTGGGGTGAGACCTCCGAGCTGGATACCAATGGAGCCAAAGTTGGAGAACCCGCAAAGAGCGTAGGTAGCAATGACGATGGAGCGAGGTTGGAGAGGGTTCTCGGTGTCTNCATTGACATGCTGTCACTTGGTTTTCCGATCAGTGCAATTCGGCAACGCAAGCTGAATGAGGCGTGGAGAGCACGCGGCTATTCAAGTGACGTCCACTTGAGAGCGGCGGGAAATGACGTAAAAGTGGAGCGCAGAATCGTGAATGGAGAATTGATGACCGCGAGATGTCTCCAAAACGCAAAGAGCATGAATGGATGCTTCCTAACACTGGGTGAACGAACACAGTTGTATTGAAAACGTCATTTCTTTGATAGATATATCAATGATAATACGGGGAAACACAGAGCGCGACTAGCGCAAGTGGCTGAACTTAGTCCTTGTAGAGAAGGGATGCAATGCATGCAGTCAAGAAGCATGCAACGTTTCCGGCAATCATAGCAGAAAACACAAGCTTTGCGAGCTTAGGCCCCTGGTTTGGTGCCATTGGGGTGAGACCTCCGAGCTGGATACCAATGGAGCCAAAGTTGGAGAACCCGCAAAGAGCGTAGGTAGCAATGACGATGGAGCGAGGTTGGAGAGGGTTCTCGGTGTCTGACATGTAGGCTTTGAGTGCAGTGTATGCGACGAACTCGTTGGCGATGATCTTTTTGCCGATCAACTCTCCAACCCTCAGGCAGTCGACTGAAGGAGTTCCCATGAGGAATGCGATTGGGTAGAAAAAGTACGAGCAGAGGANTCCAGGTGAGCCTTGAGTTTATTGTATGCGACGTACTCATTTGCGAAGATCTTGATGCCGATCATCTCTGCAACCCTCAAGCAGTCGACTGAAGGCGTTCCCATAAGGAATGCGACAGGGTAGAAAACGTACGAGCAGAGGAAGGTGAAGGAGACAGCATCATCGCCGTATCGTCCCCAGTACTCGAAGAAGTAAATGCAGAATTGATCAAGCATAGCAAGAATAGAAATGAAGCAAATGAGCTGTCCTGCAATGTTGATGCAAAGCTGGGTAGCGAGGGTTGCACCAGTGGAAGCAGCATGGAGAACGTTTGCGTGCTTCTCGAACTTGACCTCGTAAGATGCGCCTGCAGCAGTCGCGCTCTTCTCGGTCTCAGGGTAAACGAGCTTAGAGACTGCAAGAGCAGCTGGGGCAGACATAACAGATGCTCCGAGGAGGTGGGTTGCTGGAACACCCCATACAATGTAACCAGCCATCACACCACCTGCGATAGTTGCAAAACCTCCAGTCATGACAGCGTGAAGCTCGGACTCAGTCATCTCAGGAAGAAATGGGCGAACGAGAAGAGGAGCCTCGGTCTGTCCGACGAAGATGTTTCCAGCCGCGCTGAGGGACTCGGACGCAGAGGTTCCGAGGAGGAAGGCAAGGATGCGTCCGATAACACTGATAATAACCTGCAAAGCTCCCACATGGTACAAAACGTTGACGACAGCGCCAAAGAAGATGATACTTGGCAGAACATTGACGATGAAAAGGAAGCCAACAGATGTATTGAAACCGATGAGCATGTCACTGAAAACGAAAGCCGCTCCGCTGTTGGCGTATTGAAGGAGTCTTGCAAAGTTATCTGCCAAGAACTCGAACAAGTCTCTGCCTGGCCCGGTGCGAAGAATGAGAAGCGCGAAGACGAACTGAAAGATAAGTCCTCCAATAACTGGGCGCCACTTGACCTGGAAGCGCTTGTAAGACACCAACCAGCAAAAAACGAGAAGAACAGCAACTCCAGCGAGAGCAATCAGACGGTCAGCATCGTCGATGGAGAAGCCAATGATGAGACCAAGAACAACAAGGCCAAGAAATCCCATTGCGATAGAGACAACCTTGTTCTCGGCGATCTTGGATC
The DNA here is from genome assembly GCA_012862575.1 of Parietichytrium sp. I65-24A. NCBI lineage: Eukaryota > Bigyra > Thraustochytrida > Thraustochytriidae > Parietichytrium > Parietichytrium sp. I65-24A. Next base: position 658,417 of record BLSF01000007.1, read on the forward strand.
CTTTCTGGCTTACGTTATCAAGGACTGCATTGATCTGCTCGCCCTTGAATTTGTTGAGAAAATAACCACCAACGCACACACCTGCGAAGATCCAGAAATAGATCAGGGTGACAGCCTTGGAAGAATCTCTGGTGAATGAGATGATGGTGTAAATTACGGCCCAGACGAGGGTGAGCACCTTGAAAGCAATCCAGAAGAGGCGCCAGAACTTGGATTGTTCCTTCTCCTCTTCAACCTCGCCATCATAGCTAGGGTTGTCGCTCTTCAGGGAGCGAGGCCTGTCCTCGTAGTCGATTTCAGCAGACATGTTCGCTTGCTTTGTGCGCAATGCTTAGTTGCGGCGATTGGTCGTGCACTGTATTCTGTGCTTTGATCGACCTGTGTTCGAATGGGGTCTGCCGGAGTTGTGATTTTTCGACCAGCGAACCTGTCACATGAGCTCATAGTGTCAACGACATGATCCTTATGGGAAACAGTAGAACATAGTAAGATACTCGAGTGCAATGCCCTGTTTTTCCATAGATTTTTAGCTCTTTCGCATCACATTTTCGTAATATTATAATATATAAGAGATGAGAGAGCCACCGCACACCCTCGCTAAATCAGCGTTCGTACCTTTTTCCCTCTTGATTTCATCCTTCTCCTGCACATTTTCTCCCATGAGCATACAAGTAGCTAACGATGAGCGTAAAACTTGTGAAGTCCAGAATTTCAGAATTCGTCTATGTATTTTCGCTCCTCTAAAACAAGGGGGCAATGAACTCATTCCTGCTTTTTGCTAGACACACGTCCGGTTCTCAGTCAGTAGTGAGCACTGACTGTGAGTACTTAGTACCCTCTTTTGCAAGTTGGTGCTTCTTGTGTTTTCACTCGCTGGAAGACAGCTTGATTGCTTTGATTAGTCAAGAATGCTCCTCTAAGAGGGAGTGAGGAGTAGCACTATGCACTACTGTTAACGCTCCTTATATCGGGAAATTACACTCTCCATTGCACGTATTGTCCACGGGTGTGCCACAACTTGGAGTGGGAAAACGCAGAGGAAGGTCGTTGTTGACGAGGGTNTTCGATCGACCTGTGTTCGAATGGGGTCTGCCAGAGTTGTGATTTTTCGACCAGCGAACCTGTCACATGAGCTCATAGTGTCAACGACATGATCCTTATGGTAAACTGTAGAATATAGTAAGGTGCTCGAGTGCAATGCCCTGCTTTTCCATAGATTTTAGCTCTTTCGCATCACATTTTCGTAATAAGAGATGAGAGAGCCACCGCACACCCTCGCTAAATCAGCGTTCGTACCTTTTTTCCCTCTTGATTTCATCCTTCTCCTGCACATTTTCTCCCATGAACATACAAGTAGCTAACGATGAGCGTAGAACTTGTCAGGTCCAGAATTTCAGAACTCGTCTATGTATTTTCGCTCCTTTAAAACAAATGAACTCATTCCTGCTTTTTGCTAGACACACGTCCGGTTCTCAGACTATGAGTACTGAGTACTAGTACCCTCTTTTGCAAGTTGGTGCTTCTTGTGTTTTCACTCGCTGGAAGACAGCTTGATTGCCTTGATTAGTCAAGAATGCTCCTCTAAGAGGAGTGAGGAGCAGCACTATGCACTACTGTTCACGCTCCTTATATCGGGAAATTACACTCTCCATTGCACGTATTGTCCACTGGTGTGCCACAACGTGGAGTGGGAAAACGAAAAGGAGGAAGGTCGTTGTTGACGAGGGTGCCTGACAATAAATGGGTGAAGCCGGACAGACAACGATTGTGATCTCAATAGCTTTTTCTAGTTTGATTTTTCTTACCATTTCAACACGTGTGTCGGTTTCCAATTTCCCTCCTCATCCCGACTGTGAAGGGCACACTCGCATTCGATTAGTCTTCACACGACTAGCAGCTACTCCATACCCACATCGTGCTGTTGGAGGTGACTTTACCAGTTCTTAATGAACTCACGATTTGGGCCCCTACCCATTAATAAGACTTTTCTCCGTTGTTTTAAAACAATGCATCCCGTGTGCGGTCAATGACTGAATGATTGGATTCCTCACACTAGCATGGTCCAAGGCGCAGAAGGTACTAAGCGGATGCTAGGCACGAGGTTTTGGTCTGGCTAAAGTCGAGAATCCCCACTCTTCTTCACCAACGTCCACTCTTCTTTACCAACGAAGGGCGAAGGCTTTAGACGAGGTCATCCTATGCACCTCATCCAGTCTCGACGACAATACCTTCGAGCCTGTCCTGTTTAGAGCTCAGAATTCACAGCAAGTGTATATTATAGAACAGTCGAACTTTGATTTACAGTTAATTTCAACCTTTTCTGAGCGAACTTACTCTTGCTGAACGTCGGGCACGTACCGAGATGGAAGAGGTTACATTCCCTCGAAGTGCAAAGAAAAAGAAACGTTTCTTGTTACATTCTCCAAGGCTGGTCTCTCTGGTGCGTGGGCTGGGGGAGCTGAGGCTGCGCACTGTGCGCACACTCTTACCTTTAACTGCGAGCCGCTCGGTGTACTTCCAGTGAACTTCATCGCTCGACGAGCAGTTAACTACAACTGGGAGGCAGTTCATTCTGTTGGCTAAGCACTCGCTCTAATACTCCCTGTCCGTGTTGCGCGGGAGGCACCTTGATTCAAGTTGACAGCTTGGCCACTCAGGACTTATGTAAGCAGGAGCGAGATTTCCCAGAACGCGGCGAGCTCCTCATGAGGATGAAGTTTCGAAATCCAGAAGTTGAGAACGGAGGAATCGGAGCAGAAATCTGACTCACAAGAAGGAAACAAAGGAAAACAGTTCTTATGACTCACAGTCCGGATGTGCTTTCTTCCTTTCTTTCTTTCATGCGAAAAACCAAGAATGTAAAATTTGCCCCTTCGACACCAGGTCGAGAAGGACAGGACTCCTTAGCCGAGAAGTACGCTGCAGACTCTTGCTTTTCGGTCTCCTTGGGCGAGAATTACTGCAAGTCACACTTGTTTCGGATTCAATTTCCACTCCGCCCCACTGGACTCCTCCTCGCGCCACGAACAGGCGACCAAGTAGAATACACAATTTTCTCAGCTAACGAAAATCATAGCTCCACGATGTGAGGGCTGGTTGGGCGTAGGATCGTTCAGCAACAACAGGGGGATCCTAGTGCAATAAGTGGCGCGAGCTTTCACGCCACGAGGGAGTTTGACTTTACCACTTTGCAGTAGTCACATCGCCTTCTCCACCACCGATTCATTTGCCTTAAGCGGATTCTACCAGCTCGGGCGCACGTGTTTCCCACGAGCGGGTGCAAGTTGTGGCAGAAATGGGTGCAAGGATTGGTGGTGTGCGCTACTCAGATGTGCGGCGGGCCAGGTGAATTGCCGACTAGAACTCAAAGACCAATAGTCCACTTGCCGTTGTGCTCCGTACTTTCCTTGACTCGTGGATGGATACAGAGGGAAACATCAACATCACCGTCAAGAACTCGCTTGGCACGCACATCGAGCGAGATATTTGCACTTTCTTTTCACATGTTCTGCACTTTACTCTCTCGTTCTGAGATCAAAATCAAAAGTCTCTAGCAGCTAGCTTTGTGAAGGAATCGGGGTAGCATCCGTCGGAAAGGAGTGAAAAGAAACAAGAGAGAAAAAGAACTAACAAACTTGTGAAATTCGTTTCTCGTACCTTCGTTGTGATTCTGTGAGTTTACTTTCTCTGTGTACCTCTTCATTACATCTATCGTAGTGTTTCGGAGGCGATGAATCCGAATCCGCCACCGCCTTGAAGGTAGTACTCAGTACCTAATACTCACAAATCAGGAATACATTCATGAGTGTCGGAAGAGCGAGACTCAAGAGATCACTGGTGCAAGTATGCCTTGACTTTCTGGTAGTCCTTCGACTTTTCCCTGATAGCAAGCAGCTTACTCCGACGGTAACGAGTACTATTGATAGTTTTGACTGTCAGTACTCGGCAATACGACCTCTGTTGGGCAGGAGATACTAGCTACCTAGAGTACTTTCAAGGTTCACGTCGGAATTGGCAGATCTGACGAATGGAACAGAGGAGGTAGGTTTCACAGGTTTCACGATGACGATGAAAGCGGAAACACAAAGGTTGGCATGATCTCTTCTCTTTTCTGAATTCTGAATTCTGATGTTCAGGGCTGCTCAGTGCAACCAGGAGCACATAGCACTATAGCGATCGTCACATTCGAATCGGTTCTCGAGTTTCTATGCTAGCTCGAGCTAGCTAGCTCTTTTATGTAAAGACCTCACCAAGTCTCTTGGTGCGTCTGGCTGCGCAAATCTGACTGTAAAGTTTCTGCCTCTCGTTTGATTGATGAACTCGAGGTGAAATTTGAATTTGATACTTGATAAGGACTTCTCGTGGACGTACCAAATGTAGCTCTCCATTGGTCTGCCCTCTAGACCACGCAGAGCTCAGGGGAACAAGATTTTTCCAAAGGCATGGCTTGGCTCAGCCGCAACGTTTTTGCATGTTCGATTTCATTGCGGCTCGGAGGACTCACTGCAGTGAAAACTTTCAGATAGGTCTTGTGGATTAGGGAGGTTGATATGGATTGTAGTAACAGAGCCTCGAGAGAAGGACTGTCCCTGGCGCCAAGGTTGGTCTCGTCGTACGTTTAATTTCATAGCAATGTCTACATCTCCCTATGAATGTCGGGAACGCTTCACCAGTTCGAAAGTTGGAGCTACTTGTCTTGGCTGATCTGGGCTCTGCCCACTCTGCCCTTCTCCTCTGATTCGTGTCCAACAGACACACAGTGACTCAGGCTGTCAATCACTCCAACGTTTGGAACTCGTCGAAGCGGTCTTCACGCATTTATTTTCTGGTGCCGGGAAAAGCCTTTGAAAGTGGTGGCCCGAAGGTGGCAACTCGCAGGCAGTCGTCACCGAGATACGTGTACTCGAGTACAGTGTTTTGTTCAATGTGTTCATGTTGATTGATTGAATGACGAGTGTAAATAGAATTGTGAACACCAAGCACTGCACACCTCTGTGCACACCTTACGATGTGAGTTCGCATCGAAAATTCCGAATTTCAGAGTCTGCAAGTCTATGTCACGGTTCCTGCTCGCCAACCGGTCGAGTCGCCTGGTGGCCGTGCTGTGCGCGACTGTGGAGAGAGTGCAAGTAGTATGCATGCCACTTGGCAAATGGGCGCAAAATGGGCGCAAGATGGCGCGAATAATCGAGAACCAGAACCGCTTGGCATTTTCTTAATCGTGGTTGTCTTATGGTTTTGACCAACACGTTCAGCGCGCCTTAGCGATGCTAAGCGGCGCCAAGCGCCAAGGATCTTCTGGGAAACTTGCTCCCCCTGGTCGACAGTGAGGAAGGACACCACTCGCACCTCTCGCGTTGAGGCATTTGGGGCAGCTTGGCGAAACGTGGGAAAGAGAATTGCTCGGACTGCTCGGCGGTACTGGTAGTGTGGTACTCAGTACCTCGTATCGCGCTTATCTTGATTTGATGCTGAATTAGCTGAGGAGCACTCTGACCTGGACTTTCGTTTTCCGTCCCACTACTCGCAGCCTTCACTCACCCACACTCACACACAGAGGGAAAAAGAGAGAGAGCCTCACGTGGAGTGGTCTTGCGCTGACCCGCTTGGCTCTCAAGACTCTGAACCGTCGGAGCAAGTAGAGCAAGTGCTTTTGAAAAGCTGGGCTCACACAGGGCCAGATTGGTCCTAGAATTTGTCGGAGCCTCTTCTTTCCCAGTTTTGGCTCGTGCGTGGCACAGCAGGGCCGTGTGGTCACCACCTCACAGCCAGTATCTCTCTGTGACTAAAACCCGGCTCCTCCGGGACCTCCGGGCTCTCCTGGCTGAAGTTAGCGTGCGTTGCTCGGGCCCTGTTTGCACCGGCGCTCAGACGGTTTCAAAACTCAGCTCTCTTGCATTGATATCTGTTCCGAATTCTTCTGAATTTTGGCCCACGCCGCGCTGGCCAGATCTGGGACTCACTGTACATTACACAATCCGACTGTGCGTACGTACTCGCAGCCAACGGTCCGAAGTGTGAGATTGGTTTTGGGGCGGTGACACAGTAGTGCAAGTTGAAACGCTGAAACAGGACCGTGACAGACACAGACGCCTGGCTACGATTTCTCAGCGTTTTGAATTTTGCCCGTGCACCTCTTTCAGAGTGCAAAATGTCGCTTGTAAAGGCATTTCTTGCGTCCAAGCAATTTGCAGTCGTAGGTGCGTCAGCGGATCGAACCAAATTTGGAAACAAAGTTCTCAGAAAATACATGGACAATGGCCTGCGAGCAACTCCGGTTCACCCCAAACTGGAGGAAATAGAAGGACTAAAAGTGAAGCAGCTCTCCGAGCTAGAGAACCCTGAAGAGTGGGGAATTTCTATTGTCACCCCACCGTCGGTGTCCCTGCAAGTGCTCAAGGAAGGCCGAGAACTCGGATTTAAGAAGTTCTGGCTTCAGCCTGGCGCTGAGAACCAAGCGGTTCTCGACGCTCTAAGAGAATTTGATGACATTGACGTAATTGCGGGCGGGCCATGCGTTCTCGTGGCTATTGACCGCGGTGAGCATATCAATGCTCAGATGTAGACCTACGCTATCGACGTGACGACTTTATTCCTATTTTTGTGACTTACGAAGAAAAAAACGGTGTCCACCGTGTTTGCAATTCTTTTCCTGCACTTTCCTTGTTTGAGGTTGATTCCAAACCTTTCAGTCTGCTCATTAGCTTCTTATTCACATCATAGCGATCGAGAACTTGAAGAAGAATAACAGAACCAGCCAGGAGAACTGTGGCCTACACACCTCTGCTTCATTGCTAAACGTTAATTCGGCTATCAACCTCTGTCTGTGAATGAAGTTTTCTTTCACGCATACTGGCCCGATAGAATTTCGCATGTGATGCCGCCTTGCTCATCTTGCGCGCAAATCATTCATGTGATGCAGTCCAGATGGCTAAGATCCGCTCTTGTGAGAATAAGTACGTACTAGTACCGGTCCTCGAGTACCGGTCCCAATCAGGTGATGCAGTCCAGAGGGCCAAGATGGGCTAAGGTCCGCTCATGCGAGAATCATGACCATGGCCGCAGTGAGTATCATGAGTACTCGAGTACCGGTCCTCGAGTGTACTCTATCCGAGCAGTAATAGTTCCAGCATGTTCCAGCCACGGAACTCGCTGCTAGGCAACGTCGAATGCTAAGAAGGGCCTTACAGTAGCTGCTTGCAAAAGTTGGTAATGAGCGAAGTGAGTGGCCTGGGAGGTCCTTTCTTTCTTGGTTTGCAGGAGATTGCAGGAGATTGCAGGACAAACAGAGTTTGCGTGTCTGGAGAGACTGGGAGCTGCGTGATCGACCGGATCGGCGGTGGGTGCCTTACTCAGGTTTCTACGCACCCCTAGGAAATTACGGCTTCGCACTTGCAGATCGCGAGTGCCCAGACTTGCTGCTTGCCTCGCATGGGCTGTGCGACATGAGCGCTCACCGTCTGGAACTAGAAGATGGCAAGCCGTGCACAACGTCCGAAGAGCTCTTCACTGGTTACTACAGGAGGATCTTCGGGGACTATATTCTTGAGAAAGAAATTCGCGTTCTCAAGCAAGGTCTTCCTGTCACCTTCCGAGTCAACAAGTGTTCACCGCACGCACAAAGCATTACAGAGTATTTAAAAAAAAGAGAGGACCACGTCAAGCGCTTGGAATGGTGCGATGGGTGGCAGCTTCTCATTGGCACAAGCGCAGAGATGAAAGGTAGAGACGGTCCTCCGGAACTAGCAGAGTGGAAGTCATGGCTCGCCCGTAATAGCAGGTCAGGAGCAATCGAGCGACAGGAAGCAGTCAGTATGCTTCCTCTGTGCGTCCTAGGAGTTGAGCCGGGGCATTGCGTTCTGGATATGTGCGCTTCACCGGGCTCCAAAACAGCTCAGGCAATGGATTCCTTGGCCTTGGACAACCCGAAGAGGAGCGGCTTTGTGGTTGCGAATGAATTGGATGCTCGCCGGGCTCACATCCTAGTACACCGTCTCCGAGGCTTGGGGAAGGTAGCCGACGACATGCTTGCTGTCATCAACCACAATGCCAAAACACTTCCGACGTCCTCGAGCGTGGCCTATGATAGAATTGTGTGCGATGTGCCCTGCAGCGGGGATGGAACGCTGCGGAAAAATCCTGGACTTTGGGCTCACTGGCTACCGCACTATGGTCTAAACTTGCACTCTACACAGATGCAGATTGCGATGAGGGGCCTTTCAATCTTGCGCGTTGACGGCTATTTGGTGTACTCTACGTGCTCCATGAATCCAGTCGAGAATGAAGCAGTTGTGGCTGGACTACTTTCAAAGTGCAATGGAGCTGTGGAGCTGTTGGAAATTGCTTCCCTCTTCAAAGAGCGCGGGCTCCAGGTTCGAAATGGGTTGCAGAAGTGGGATGTCGTTGATGATACGGCGACCATTTTCAAGACTTATGAGCAAGCTCGCAAAAGGTCAAAGCCAAAGTCATGCCGACACAGGTTTCGTGCAACGATGTGGCCGCCGCAAGAGTCCAATCGTGCTGAACTCTCCAAGTGTGTCAGGATTATGCCGAGCGACGGTAATACTGGGGCCTTCTTCGTTGCCCTTTTTCACAAAACTGCTAAAATTACCCCTGCTTGTGATGGGGCTGGAAAACCTCTCACCAACCGTGGAGCCAAAACAGAAAATCCAAGGAAAAGAAAAGCAGGCACTGAAACTACCTTGAAAAATAAAGCGGTGGCCCCCGACCTCTTGAGGTGGTACGATAGCCAGGCTAAAGAATGTGGGGTAACGGTGGTATCTATCGGCAGTACAAAAGAGAGTCCGTCGAAGCGAGGCCGGGCGACATAATGTGTCTGCGGCAGCGAGTGACACAACAATTGGATACGAGGATCGTTCGGCCTACCTTGGCAACAATTCTTACAAAAAACGGTACAGAGTACTCAAACGCGAAGGCAAACGCCTCATTTCGGAGAACAATGATGATCTCTCGCTGCCTATTGAACGGAAGAATGATCAGTAATCTTTTCTCAGCACCAGTGTATTTTTTTCGATGCGGTCGAGTAAAGAGACAGTGCAGCCCACACGATCTCTTGCCGTTGTGTTGTGTTATAAAGACTAGCCCATAAAGCGTGTCGAAGCAAAAAACGCCTTTGAGCCCAACTCGGTTTCCAGCCTTAACAATTGATTCAAGCGTAAACAATTACTTGCACTTTTCATGCGGCCAACTTTGACGAGACTGATACTCATCGCTACGGCGAAATCACACGCAAATGTGTCAAAAGTGCTGGCGCCGTTGGTGTCCCAAAGCATCGCCAGAGACAATCCTTGATTCAATTTCATTTCGCAGTGATTGACGAGATCTGTGATTGTAAAAACCGCTCCAAATGGGCCGCCAACATACAATGTTTCTCCATTACATGGTGAAACTGTCCCGGACTCTTTCAGACTTCCTTCCGAGGCTGCCGACGATGGCCTGAGGTGCTCACTTTCTGTTGAGTCTTCTTTAGCCTCCTCGCTGTCTTCCTTAGAGCCCTCTTGACCGGCAGAATCGCTTATATCGCCCAATTTGTTATATACTACCACCGGGCTAAACTCTTCCACAAAGCCTTTAATAAGAAGTCCTTCCGAGGGGTCGAATATATTCTCCACGATCACAATAGCCTCCTTTTTGGAATCTGTTTTCAGGCAATCTTCGATCACCGCTCGAAGTGCTCCAAGATCGCACTTGGCCGCCTTTGGCGCCTCGTTGGTTGGCAACGGTGGTTCCGGCTCCTTGCCTTTACCACCTTTCTTCGTCTCCTTCGCAGCTGGCGCCGCGCTAAGTTTCGCTTCTTGTGGGTCCACTTCTTTCTCACTTGGGTCCTGTTCGCTTGTAACGCTTTGATCTTTGACAGACACAGCCAACTTTACCACCTTAGACAAGCCCAATTGCTCAATTAAAGCGATTGTCTCGTCAATGGCCTCCGCAACACCTTTCGTCGCCCAGTCAGCTACGGTGTCAATAGCCTCGCTTACTTTTGTGATTGCTGCCATCGCATCGCTGAATGACTCTGCTCCGCATGGTACGAGGCCTATTTCAACATGCAAAAGCTCCACCGCTGTTACCCAGGGCACCGGGATCTCAAGCTCCTTGTTTCCAATCAAGCTAGCAATATGCTCGCAAAGCGCTAAATTCTTGGTAGCGGCTCCAGCGCGGCAAATTGCGACAGAGGTTGCATACAACGTGTTCGCGCCCAGTTCGGATTTGCCTTCAGAGTCATCCAACGCGAGCAACATCTGGTCCAGCGCCTCTAGGTCTGAAGGGTCCTTCCCCTCCACACACTTTGCAATGGAACCACGCACAGCCTCAAGAAAAGAGTCTCGATCGGCCCACTGCGCGCACTCGGGCTCTTCCTCGCACTTTAGGCCTACCTGCGCTGTAAAAAATCCATTGTCCGTGGCGATTTGCACCTCCGCGGCATGGCGTCCAGAAGCATCGAAAATAGGACGCGCAGTGGAGCTCAAAATACCTTTCCCCGCCCGCGACCGCTCTCGCAGCAACCGGGCCAGCAGTGCGAAAGGGTCCTGTGGTCTTTGGCGGACGCAGATATTGAGCGTCTCGTTTACCACGCTCTCGACATTGTACTCTGCCAGGTATCGCTCCACCACCTTCTTCTCAGACTTTGCCATTCTTACAAGCTACGTGACGATCTCGTGGCTCGCTGCGCGCTGTTATCGTTACTGTAGCACACAGTCGCCGGCCCTTTGAACGCACTGTTCTGTCTCTCTCTCTCCACTCAGGAATCCTCCAACTTTGCCTTTCAATCACGTCGCTCTCCCTTTTTCACCTTCTCTTTCGCTTTCCCGCTCGCACTGTGCAATGCGACTGATTGAAGCTGTACGTTGCACGCAGACATTCACTACTAGCCAGTCAGCTAGCTAGAGAGTAAGGCACTGAAGTCTGCGCTCATTCTGTAGGCCAATAGGTATCTCACCACTCTCACCACTCACAAATACTCACAAATCACTTTGGGCCTGCAGCAGCGCCATTCCTGCGATTCCGCCAATTCCATGTTTTTCAATCAGCTTTTCAAGTCCCTCAAAATTTTCTTTTTCTTTTTTAAAACTTTTTAGAATTAAAACGACAACAACGTCTGCTCGTGAGGTTTTTCTCAATCAATCTCAAAATCAATCTCAAAAGAGAGAGAGGAGATGAGAGGTGAGAGGAGAGAGCAACAGTGCAGCAGTACCATGACTATGACCGTGACCGTAGTACCTCGCAACGGTTACATTGTAAGAATCAATCTCTCTTGGCTCTGTTTTTTGTTTGATCTTTTTATTTTTCTCATTCTAATGAAAAGAAAAGAAGAAAAACGCGCACAGTTGCTGTCGACAAGAAAGCGTCTCGAGCAACTTGCGCCGGCACACTTCCTTGACCTCCCGCGGGGCGAGTGCTGGGAAACGGTTACGCAATGTCCCGGCAATGTCCCGGAGATACAAAACAAATTACTCAACCATTGAGCTAAATTTGAGCATCCAATGTACATTCTCGAGGCGCTCACCAGAAAGCATGGGGCATTCGCGCTTTATCATGCGAGCCTCACGGTTTTACCTGCAGAAAAGAGCTCGTTTTTTGTTGTTGGTTGGCGGTTGCTCGAGCTCGTACAAGTGACTTGTGCATTTCTTCGAAGAGAACCGAGGACATCGCCGAACCAACTGTATATCGTGTTTCAGCAAAATGCTCTCCACGTATCCTATAAAAATCGAGGAACATTTGAGGTCTGAGTGTTCAGAATCAAAGCTTCTCTGTGGCTGCAATTATTTAGGAAACACAGAGGCAAGAAGCACAAGAAGCACGTATTTCCCGCTCAAACTTGATCATTCCTTTTCGTCGCCTTTTTTTCATTTCTCTGCTGTCCATCATTAATTTACATTTAAAATTGGTCTCCTCAAGTTTAGCATTTCCCGCAAACTCGCAGACTTGACTTTGACCGAATGAGCTTCTTTCGAATGTCCTGACGAACCCAAGCCTTCTGGCCAGTGACTACCCACAAGGCCATGGAAACTTGCGAATCCTCAATTCAGAGAGTCTTCCATATATCCTTGACGCTGGACCTCATGAGGAGACGAGCAGCGAATCCATTCGCGCCATCTGCTTCAGCATCTTCAGCAGGTCCGCCGTGGCAGCAGCACTAGCAGCACGCATTGTGTGCCTTTGCGTGCCACAAGTACTGAGTACCACAAGTGGTCTAAGTGGTCAAAGATATTCAAAGATCAAAGAGATCAAAGCATCATGCATCATCCGTTCCGCACTTGCGCAGACTGAGTGTGTTAGCAGGATACAGCTCCTCTAGGCTAGGTCACTGGCGGCAAGTGCACTCTACTTCGCTAGAGAGTCTGTAGCCACCTCCAGCTGAGGTTCAGTCCCCGAGGACCCAAAGACCGCGCTCTCGTCGCTCTGGAGAGCTCCGACTGCGGTCGAAGCGTCTTTCTCACACCCACGCTCGCAGTGGCGTTTTGGCCGCTACCGAAAAACCGCGAGCGGGCGGGATGGGCCCTCGAGGGGTCGTTTCGCGGTCCCTGCTTTTGGACGCGGGCAACCATGATTGGCGCGTGGCGAACGGGGACTACGTCCTCGGAGAGGACCTTAAGCTGCAGATGCTGGACGTGCGGGTGCAGGGCATCTTGGACGACGTGCAGGAAAGGCTGGGTATGAGAGCCAAGCTCGTGGGCCCGGCCTTCGACGTGCACAAGCGTATCCGCGACAAGCGGCTCCTGGGGCTGCTGGAGGAGGAAACGAAGGAGCGCCTGGACGACGACGCTCTGGCGCTAGCGCCATCTAGCTGGAGACTGCGAGAGAGGATGAAGACGGTGGCTGTCGCACTTGTGATCTGCCTCAACATCGGCACAGACCCGCCAGACGTGGTCAAGACTGACCCGTGTGCGCGTCTGGAGAGCTGGGTGGACCCTACTGGCCATGCCCCGTCAAGGGCCCTCGAACTGGTGGCGAGGAATCTGCAAATGCAGTTCGAATTCTGGCAGCTGCGCGCCAGATACAAGTGCATATTGGATCCATATGTTGACCAAGTGAAGAAGCTGTGTACATCATTGAGACGGAGCGCCAAGGACGAAAGGGTTTTGTTCCACTTCAACGGGCATGGTGTGCCAAAACCCACAGCGAACGGAGAAATATGGGTGTTCAATGTTGACTATACTCAATACATCCCCCTCAGTGTGTATGACCTAAAATCGTGGGTCGGGCATCCTGCTATTTACACTTTCGACTGTTCCTCGGCGGGGATTCTGCTTCCTCACTTTATCGCGCCTGAGCAATCAAGCAGCTCCGAGCAGGACGGGAGGTCGCCAACTCCTCCGGGGCCAAGCCCTGGCGAAGCCGCGCAGCAAGGACAGCAAGGGAGGCGATTTGGCGCAGGGAAGAAGAAGGAAACCGCCGCGAATGAATGTATCGTTCTGCTAGCCTGTGGCCCAAACGAGACGCTTCCTTCGAGTCCTGACTTTCCCGCGGACTTGTTCACTTCTTGTCTGACCACCCCGATGAAGATTGCTCTGCGCTGGTTTGTTATGTGCAACCAGACGTCGATGGAGGCCTTGGGTATCACGGTGGACATTGTAGATCAAGTCCCGGGCAAGCTTAGTGATCGCAAAACGCCGCTCGGGGAGTTGAATTGGATTTTCACAGCTATTACGGACACAATTGCCTGGACGGTCCTTCCCCGGTACTTGTTTCGAAAATTGTTCCGGCAAGATATTCTCGTCGCTTCTTTGTTCCGGAACTTTCTTCTCGCTGAGCGAATCATGAAATCGGTCAACTGCAATCCAATGTCATATCCGGAACTACCCTCTACGTGGCAACACCATCTTTGGCAAGCGTGGGACATGGCTGTGGAAAATTGTCTCACTCAGCTTCCTCATCTTGTCCCAAATCTTCATCAAACGGACGTTCCAAACGCGGAAGGAGCAAGTAACATAAACAGCGAGAATCAGCAAGGGCGACAGGACGAGACAGTCAAAAGGGGATCGCAGCCCCGAGGAAACTCGCCTTCTCCCCAAAGGCCCACTACAGATAGTTCGGGGAAAGCCTTGCCGAACGGGCAGCAACAGCAAAATGGCAATCAGTCGAGACGAAGATCGCAGGATGACCTTGGCCCTGCCACGTTCAAGCAGAGCGATTTCTTCGCATATCACCTCACGGCTTTTGAAGTATGGTTGACCTATGGAGAAAATGTCCAGAGGAGAAGTGTTCCGGAGCAGCTTCCCGTAGTCCTTCAGGTGCTCCTGAGCTCCATTCATCGACAACGTGCTCTAGATCTTCTCGCTCGTTTTTTGAACTTGGGATCATGGGCCGTCTCCCTGGCGCTTTCGGTGGGCATCTTTCCTTACGTGAACAAACTACTCTTGAGCCCTGACGAGAAAATACGTCCTGTATTGATCCATATCTGGAGCAAAATTCTCGCTTTAGACAGCTCGTGTCAAAGCGACTTGGTCAAGGAGATGAGCGCTCCCTTTTCTTCATCGCAGCAAGTGCAGTCTTCTGCACGTGGGAGGGGTAATCTTAATGAGGGGGGGCACCAATATTTCTTAAATCAGCTGCGGACCCTCGAACTTCCGGTAGAGCTGGGGTCCGCTGCTTCGCAACAGCGACTTGCTGAACATGTTAGTCACAGCGTGCGAGCAGCTTTCGTTCTGAGTGTTATTGCGAATGGTCATGCGCTTGGCCAGCAACTCTGTCTGCAAAGCGAGGTGTACAAAATAATACGACCACTACTTCTCCTGAACCTACCCTCCCGTTGTCACCAATCTCTGCGAGAGGCCGTGAGCTCCCTCAAACAATGGATCTGTTTCATGATCTACAAACTTTGTGAGCGGAATCCCTCCGGCCGGAAATTAGCGTACCAGGAGTCTCTTGCAGAGTCGCTATTCGTTCTTCTAAAAGACGATGACACTAGCATCGTGCAGGCGGCTATCTTGGCCCTTGGAGCTCTCATCGGGCCACACCAGGATGCTCCATCCCACTTGAAGCTTGGAAAGCAGGCACCTGTACATGGTATGGGAGCGGGCAGTAGTGGCAGCCAGGGCGGCGGAATCCCGAATAAGTTGCCTGCCCAGTCTTCGTTCGGCCCAGGTCGCGGCAAAGGCGGAATTCATGACCCTAAAATGCTGCAAAATCCAGGCCATGGCTACCCCGCGCACATGCAACCAGGGCAGCAGCATCTATACAAGCATCGGCAGTCTAGGTTCCAGGATCAGCAGCTGCAACTCAATCATCAACAGCAGCTTTACGCGCAAGCTCAAGCACAGCAGCAAGAGGAGAAAAGGTACAAAGAGGTGGAGGCGGTTGGTATGCGCAACGACTGCTACATTGCCGGGAAGCTTGCAGAGCTCCTTGGACACGGGTCTCCAGCAGTCAGAAGGGAATTGGTACTAGCTCTAGCTCGTCTCGTTGTTGATCCTCGCCACGCTAGCTTTGTCCAGCTCACGGCTCACGAACTGGACGAGATGCAAAGCCAGCTTCTCGTTAAAAAAACTTTGCATGAGACAAGGCCGTTGGCAGCGACGCCACTGGAAGGTGGTGAAGAGCCAAGGACTTCTCAAAGTCAAGACTCAGAGCTGATGACTAAACTCGGAAGAATGATGGGTGAGAATGCGGAAGCTTATCTGACAGCTTGGCTAGCCATAAAGCGTATGGACGCTGCTGATGCTTTTCCGGCAGTTTCCAAAACTGCTTCGTTTGTGTCAACATTCGTTCGTGAGGGCGTTTTGCAGCGTATTGAGGCTATTCGTTCGCATGCCGGCTTGAAGCAAGAAAGCCAAGAGCACTCTCCAGCAGGGATTGGCTCGGCAGCGTCCAACGCGCCTTCTCTAGACTCGGCCTCGTCGTCAAATACAGCTTCTGTGTCAGGCAACCCTGCCCTTCCTGGGTCCCAGCGTCGAGGACCTCATGCAGCAGCAGCAGCTGCTGCAGTCGCTAGCAATAGCCAGAGCGCGCGGCCTTCCTCTGACGCTCGCTCCGTTTTACTCGCTCAGAGGGAGCGTTTACGGCCCAACAATGCCAAGACACAAGCCGGGAGCGCACGATTTGCAGAGCCGGTATCCCCAAGTCAGTATAAAACGTCCTCCCCCGGTACACCATCAAACGGGGCCCATTCGGAACAAGGTAGCGGAAGTCCTCCAACGGCGGCCGCTGCATCGACAAGTAGCCAGTCGCAAAGCCAGGGTATTGCTCAGACAGCTGGGAGCAATCAGGGCCAAGCATCTGGCCAAAATGAGTTGGAGGACGTAATCGAGCGGATG
Organism: Parietichytrium sp. I65-24A; assembly: GCA_012862575.1. Classification (NCBI taxonomy): domain Eukaryota; class Bigyra; order Thraustochytrida; family Thraustochytriidae; genus Parietichytrium; species Parietichytrium sp. I65-24A. Next base: position 674,691 of record BLSF01000007.1, read on the forward strand.
GGTCTGACAAGTACACTCTACATTCGGAGATGCCGGGATTTCTCGATGGCTTCTCCATGGGAAGGTGCCGAGAGACTTCGGAGTTCCATGGACCCGCTGAGCGCAGATGGCCAAAAGGTACTGAGCTGGGAGAGAAGAAACTCTGAAGCTGCCCACTGCGCTCTAGCTCTCCGTATGTACGGCGCGAGGTGGGCAGGTGTCAAAGTTGAACACGCTGAAGAACTCAGTTCGGCGCTGTCATTTGAGCCCACTGTCTCTGCACCTGCGGTTCCTGTCCTCACGATTCGCAGCCCCGCGCACTACGATGGCGTCGAGACGCTTTCAAGCCCAAACCCGCCAAGCCGGAACCCGTCATTATTGAACCTGCCCCAACAGGTGCCTCTCGTCGATGATTTTGGGCCCCGCAAAAAGACGATCAGAGTGCCCGAACCTCATGCGAAGATCAAGAAGCGTCTTGACAAGCTTATCAACAAAGATAGATCTGCAGAAACGCAAAATTTCGCTCAAGGCGAAATAGAGGTCATTCTAAACCGGGCCAAAATTCCCGAGGAGAATGACTCAGGAGGAGAGAGCACCGAAGCAGCCTCGACGTGGTATGGTGCACCACCCACGACAGATACCCGGGTGAAGCTATACGAAATGTCGTTGATGGAAAGTGACCAAGAAATGTGCAGTAAGCTGCTGTTTCACCCTTCTGAGTCTGTGTTGCTGGTGGCTGGGCAGCAGGATGATATATCTGTCTGGTCGTACTCGGACGGCACCCACAGCCAAGGCCCTTCGAACCCGGGTGCAAGCCTAGGCTCGTACATGATTAATCGTTTCTCCAATGACACCCACTATCGCGCTAACCGAGCCTCGTCGACTCACGGTGCCGCCCAGGGCGAAACCGTGAGCGAAGGAAGTCAACCTGGAACACTTGCGAATGCACGGGGGCGTCAAGGGGCTTCTGACGCTTCAAAGGCAATAACCTCAGTAGCTGGAGAATCAGAAAGACATACCGCAGGGGCGATTACACGTGCTCGTGCTTCTGGCGGTGGCCGCGTTACCGCAATGCAGTGGATGAATGAGACAAGTGAGCCTCTGCTAATTGTTGGCTCTGACGACGGCAAAATCCGCGTTTGGAGAGACGTGCTCCAGAGACGCGGAGAGGGGAAAACGAATGGGGCTCGCTTGGCCACAGCGTGGACTGCGTTGCCTGAACTGATAAGATCTGGGCATACCGGCCCTGGTTTGGTCATGAACTTTCAGCAGTCTTCCGGGCATCTGATCTGTGGTGGCAAGCTACCCTCACTCTCGATCTGGGATCTTGCAACAGAGAAAGAGATTGGCAGAATTGACTCAAATTCAAGGAGCTACGTAACTAGCGTGATTTCATATGGGCAGTCTCTGGGCCTTGGCGGATCTGGGGTCAACCCAGACATCGATTTTGGTTTTCAAGGCTCATCGGCAGGGGGTGATGGCGGGCAGCTCTTCGTTGTCGGGTGCGGAGACGGGGCGCTTCGAATATTTGATAAGCGGGTTCAAGCCGGCGCCCGGTTGGCGACAAACGTCGCAGTTTGTCAGAATCATCGATCGTGGGTAGTAAGCGTGAGTGCACCGAGGTCAAAAGGTGGCCGCGAGATCATAAGCGGGTCCGTCTCAGGCGAAGTTCGCCTTTGGGATGTTCGACGCCTTGTTCAAGGCAGTGTTTTGTTGCAGAATCAGCTCGAGCAGTACTATCATCAGCGATCCCTAAAACAGAGCGAGGAGCAGAACCCACGGCCACGTGCACGAGTTTTGCAGCCGTCGCTTGCCTTCGACGCCCATCGGTCTCCTATGACAGCTTTCGCTGCTCACGAGTACGCACCTGTTTTCGCGAGCGGATCTCATCACAGGTTCATCCACATGTTCAATACCGATGGCGAAAACCTGGCGACCGTTCGGTACCACGAGGGCTTTCTGCGCCAGCGTATTGGCCCGGTATCTGCGCTCGCATTCCATCCCTACAAATTGATTTTGGGTGCCGGCGCTATTGATTCAATCGTCAGCGTATATTCTCCAGTCAAAGCAACCTAACTTATATTTACGTTAGTTCCTTTTCACGCGCGAAGTACTTGTGTCGTGTGCGTGTTTCGAATTCAGCATGAACAACAACAATGACTTGTCTTTCGAGCCAATCCCATTTGTCATC